>CM060696.1:106087300-106687300 GCA_030686995.1 Artemisia argyi
ACATACGTATATATACATATATATATATATATATATATATATATATATATATATATATATATATATACCATCATACGACCCATTAGCCAACAAAATTTCAACCTACAACCCAGCAGCCGACCACCGAGCACACACCGCCATAATAGGTTTCTTTTTTTTAATAGATCTATATGTATTCGCATGTTATGAAGATCTTTTCATTTAGATCTGAAAAAAAATAAAATAAAATAAAAAAAAAAAAAAAAAAAAAAAAAAAAAAAAAACTCTCACAAAACCCACACCGGATGCCACCACCATCGGTCCACCATCGTACCAGACCTCCACCAAAACGAATGACCAAACAGAACACTAAAGTTTTGAGGTTTTTTTTAAGTCTTTTTGTAGATTTATATATTTTAATTAAGTTTTGAACGTTTATTTTAAAGATTTCTTGATTTTATTTCTAGATCTATGTTTTATAAATTTTTTGGTCCTTTTTTTAACAGTTGCCGCCTGCCGTCACGTTACCGCCGTCGTTGGTGTTGCCGGAAAAACCTGCTGCCGCCACTTTATATGTATGTCCTATTTTTGTTGTTGTTAATTGTTATAGATCTATAAGTTTTATTGTCAATCTGAATTTTTATAAATTTTTGGGCCAGCCAACACTTGGTGCCGCCGCTTCTCGTCGGAAAAAAGTAGCCGCCGCCACTGAACAGTTTATATTGCTGGAACATGAATGTTTTATATTTAAAGATGTTAATATTTGTATATAGATCTATGTATTTTTCATCTTTTATAGGTTTTCATTGATTGATACTATATTTTTGTTCATAAATCTATGTACTTTTTTTGAACTTTCGCTATTTTTTTCAGATTTGTCACTGCATCTGTTAAGGACATTTGGATTTGTGGCTTTAAGTCAAAAATTTTTTGGTTGACATGAATTTATACATGTGTTTTGTTAATATTTGAAATGGTATATTTTGTGAAATAATTGTGCTCTTTAGACTTAATTTACCGAAATTTTGATATTGATTATGTAAAGTGAAATTTTGTTGGAAGCTATTTTTATAGGAGTAAAATTTAGAGAACAATCTGAAGTATGGGACTTTGAAATTTGAATTAAAAATTATGGCAAGTTTGAACAATCTGAAATAGAGAGCAAACAATAAAATGTTTGGTAGGGTGTACAAAATAAAAAAGAAATGGTTGGTAGAGAGTTCAAATTTTAAATTATCGAAACCTGGGACTCTTGAAAGAAGTGAAGAAAGGACAAAAAGAAGCTCAGCCAAGGCTGTACAACCTCTTATCACATTTGGCTTTTTCTTTCTTTGAACAAATAACCTAAGTAGTTAAAACTAAAATGACGTTGAACAAATAAAACATTTTCCGGTTGTCAAAAATGACCCCACGTTAAAGGAAACACAACATATATTTCAAATTTAGATGTGAAATGATATAAAGTTATTTAATAATTTTCAGTTATTCAACATTCTAAGAAATCTCATAAACTCTAAGAAACTCATAAGCTCTAAGAGCATTTTTACTGGTAACGCAATTCTTGCATTAAAGAGGAAATAACGCACGTTAAATGGAAGTTACTTGTTGCGCGTTCTTGCGTTAACTCCATGTTAACGTGTCGTGTTAAGCGGTTAACGCCACGTTAAGCTGCCATTTTTGTAAGAAAAAGAAGAAAAAAATTCAGTTTACCCCCTTAAATGAAGGAGTGTTTTTGTAAATTGTTATTGAGTTAAGGTTGAGTTATTGTTGTCGGTGTTTTTTTGTGAGTTAAGGTGAAAGTGTTAAAGCTGATGTGGCGCTGACGTGGCGTTGAGTTAAGTTATAACTTGTGTTATTGATGTGTTTGCTCTAAGAAAATCTATTTTAGCTTTATTACTTTTGTTTATAAATAAATTTGACATTGCAAAAAATGAGAGTCATCAATGATGGTATGTGTAAGTGCTTCAAATTGTAGCTCAGCCACCAACCTTTTAACGGGTCGCTCAGCCGTTAATCCGCTTGATTGTATCCGTAATAGCTTAGCCACCAAATATTGATGCAACCAGAATTTGTCAAAATTATACATTGCTGTTGGTAGGCTTGGGGTACTATAATGGTAAAAGTTTGAAAGACGTAATGACATAAACTTTAAATGATAACATTATATTCGAGTTGAATATATAATTATTAAAAATCGACCAACGCAACTTAACATAATGACATAGGAAAATACAGCCACAAGCGTAATCAACGCTACCGAATTTTGTTGAAAACTATACATAATCATCGGTATGCGTCCACGCCATCAAACTAAAAGTTTTTCGAAAATAATTCCCTAACGCAACTAATACAGTTTGTCGAAAGGAAACTATCCGCCCCTAAACTATTGTTAAAATCTAGACACCGCCGCCGCTAGACGCGGGTACTCTGCTATCTTTAATTTATGTCTTAAAGATGCAACTTATGCTACTTTTTTGAATTCGAACCTTATGTTTATTTGGATGTGAAATAGTTTGCATTGTTATGGTTTATAATTATATTAATAAAAAGTTGTCACAATTTTGTAAAGATATTGTGAGAAAAACATATAAATGTATGAACAACATTTGCTCGCCACAACATTTAGTTACCAAGTACCCGCCGCCGCATTGCGCAGGTACTCTGCTAGTATATATATGTATATGTATATATATATATATATATATATATATATATATATATATATATATATATATATATATATGTATATATATATATATATATATATATATATATATATTTGGTGAATACCGGATCAAACGACCAAAGCCGACCTTAAAATGCCAAATACGTTGTGTTTTTGTGTTTATGTGAATGCAGGTACGGATATTATGAATGTGGACAAAAACAGCAAACACGAGCACGAGAGTAGAAGATGGTCAAATAGTCAAAGCTGTGATTCAAAAGTCAACACAAGCCCTTCATGAATTCAAGTTTGGCAAAATTAACCCTTGGAAGTTACTTTGAGAAGAATGGCAAATTCAGTCCCTGTACTTTCATGAATTGACAAAAATGGTCCCGGGAAGAAATATATGAAGAAAAATCACACATGGTCCTCCAAGAATTTAGAAAAGTTAAATTTAGCCCTTGGATTATACTTTTATTACAGATCTGATCCTTGGATTTTTAGGTGTTACAATAATGGTCCTTGTGAATTTTAAAACCTAAAATCTTATTACTTAAAAGTTGGTCCAAGAATGATACATAATCCCAAAGCCTAGAACCAATCCCAAAGCCCATCCAACCCAAACCAATACTCGGTCCAACATCACCCTTTTGGTCAACAATATTAACCGGTCAAACAATAGAAAAAATAACATTACCCAACTCCCGCTCCCCAAAATTACCCTCACTCAGAAACACTATTCACCCAACAGTAAACATGAACCCTAATTTATCCATATCGATTAATTACCACAATTAAGGGTTAAATGGTCAATTCAAGCATGTTTCTATAAGATTGGGAGGTGTCAGAGTGTCAGAGGATCTAAAGAAGCACACGAGTGTCCACTTGGCAGTCCCTAATTGGTTGCTACACGTCACAAGGACTGATCTGACGGCTATAATGATTGAGGAATTGCTACCACATGATCAGAGGGCTCAGATGTTCACAAAGGAAGCACAAGCACACGGATTGCCAGCTTGGCAATCCGTGATACCCTCACTCCTTTCCTTCTATATATAGAGTTGTTGAATAGCTAGATAAGTGTGGAGTTTCGAATAGCGAAGCTCTACCAAAATCTTTTCTTAATTGTAATCACTTTAAATTCAGTTGTAACTTCTCTTTGTTTTAATGAAATTTAGTTTTATTTTGAATCAAATTTGTCTTTAGTAGACTACTGCTTATTGTTGTTTAAATAGTACTGTTTTATCATTTCAATTCAATTAGAAATACTTTTACATTCTCAATTTGTATTTCATTTTAATCAAAAGTGTTATTATAAATCAGAAAAATAAAAAAATAGTTATAGTGTTGTGGAAATCAACTTACATAAAAGCTGATTTGTAGTTTAAAATTGTTATTAATAGTTTTGAGATTTTGAAATTGAGTACTAGTCAGTTGAGTTTCAAATTTTCTCTTGCTCATTTTTTTGGTCAAACATAGTCAACTGATTTGGTTAATTGGAGATTTGAGGTGATATAGACAGGCCATATCAGAAAGTGGAAGTGTTGAGCCTGTCACAAAGACAGGCAAGCGTAGTGATCCCCCTCTGTTCTAGCTGAGGGGGTAGAACTTTGTAAGTTTATTTTGATTTCTGATTCTCGTTCTAATTCTTTGCATCATTAGTTAATTTTGTTACTGTAGTTATTTTTATTGTTTCATTACATCAGTTAGTGATTAGTTTAAGTAATTGATTAAGTTTGAGCTTATTTGATCTTTGTTCTATCTGTTTTAGTTAGCATCTGTGTAGTGTAGTTATACTTCATTATCTGTCATTCTGAGTATTTGAGAATCTGAGTATCTGATAGAGTTGGTTGAATTTGATTGCTGATTCTGTTTTTACTAGTGAGATTGCAGCTTATTAGATCAGTTAAGTTAAGTGTTGTTGTGCATTTCATGGAATTGTAGTGTAACTAATATATAAGAGAGTGTTTGGATTTAGTGGTAACTGTGGTTGTTAGTGGTATAACTAGTAGTTTTCCTGCACACATTAGATTTACTTGAATAATAGTAGAGTTTAGTAGCATAAAATCAGTAGTGTAGGTACTTAAAGTCGAAATTAGTTTTCAATATAGCTTAACAGTTAGTGTAATTGTAATCAACTAGTATACTTGTAGTAGTTTATACACAATTGTTCTAATTAGCTTAATATAGTGAGATTTCATCCTTATATAACTAGTACTGATAGATTCAGTAGATTAAATTTGGACTTGGTCATAAATAGTGTAGAACTTTAAAAAGTCAATTGTGCATCAGGTTTGTTGTTCATTGTTGCTGTTTTTGGGTGATTTTAGAGTTCATTTGGTGGTTTTTAGATAAAGAATCTTAGTTACTTTGCATCTCAGTTTAGTAGTGAAGCAATTGCCCCCATAATCTTGTAGTTTCTAGCTTAATAGGTACTGCTTATTTGCATTGATAGTTAGGGGTTTGGACTTAGTCTGCTGATTAGAAACTAGGCCTGTTATGCTTAATTAAGCTTATGCTTGATGTTTATCTGTCATTTCTGAGTTGTAATTGTTGAGTTTTAGTGTATATATTCAGTCCTGAGTTCCTGGCTATTTCTGAGTGAAATCTGCTTATTGGTTAGCTTATTATCAAACTGCTTATCACTAGATTCTTGTGCTTCTGTGCTTTTATCTGTGCATTTCTGAGCTTAACTGAGTTTATTATTGTATATCGCACTTGTGTGTTCAGTTTCGATAAGATTTGTGGCAAGTGCTTATAAATAAGCACTTGCCATAAGCTGTTTTATAAGCTAATAAGCACTTCTGCTCATCTTTTTTCATTCCAAAATTTTTCTGCATGCTTTCCATATTATTTTAGAATTTCTAGAATTTTTCCAGATTTTTCCAAATTGTTTTACTATTTTTCTTCATTTTAAATCATTTTTAAATAACAAAAATCCAATAAAATTCAGAAAAAGCTTTTAAAAATACAAAAATAGTTTAGAAAATTCTTTTATAATATTTTAGATTTTTCAAATTAGTTTTCATAATTTTCCCATTATTTTTCACATTTTCTTTTATTTTTAATTACTTTTTAATTCAATAAATAGAAAATAAATAAAAACTTTAAAAAAATATTTTTCTTTTTCTTAAAATTCTTTTTATTAGTTTAAGATTTTTAGAAATTTGTTTCACATTTGTAGGATCATTTTTAGAATAAAAGTTGCGTTTTATTTCGTACGTTACGTTTTAAATTTATGTTTGCATTTCCATTTTCACGTTTTTGACTTTTGTGCATATATAGCTTGTACTTTGTGCATATTTCACTATTTCTTTTCACATTTTGATTTCACAATCACTTTTTCACTATTCACTTACACTACACGATTATCAATTCGATTATTCGATATTCCATTCGAACCTTCGTTGGGAGAACGATCCGGAAAATACTTTCACGAGTATTTCTTCGGAAAATAATTATATACTATAATTTGACACACATCAATATATATATATATATATATATATATATATATATATATATATACATATATATATATATATATATATATATATATATATATATATATGGGAAGGGATCCGGTGCGGATTCACTTTTAAGTAGGGATGGTGCAGATAATATCACAGTAGCATGATACTACGGTTTTTTTTAATATCACTCTAGCACTCATATTTTTTCTTGAATTTTTTTAATATCACCATAAGTTTTTTTTAATATCGTAATAAAAAAAAACAATGATATTATATTTTTTTACTAATATCAAAGTAACTTTTTCAATATCACAGTTCATTTTTACATGTAAAAAAGCTTAATATCACGTTGGTTTTATAATATCACAGTAACTATCATGGGTTTTTAATATCACGGTTCATTTTTACATGTAAAAAAGCTTAATATCACGGTAGCACTCATAACATCGTTAATATCACATTAGCACTCATAATTAAAAAAGAAAAAAGTGTTCAGAAAAATCTGAAAAAAAAATAAATAAATAAAAGAACACAACTAGAGTAAGGATCGCTGAGAAGGGAAAAAAATCAAAAAAATCGTTTTCATGATCAATTGGTACCGTGATATTAGCGTCAGATTTTGTCAAAAAATTCGTTTTCATGATCAATTGGTACCATGATCAATTGGTACCGTGATCAATTGGAAATTACATGTGATGGAACCACTGTATACACATGTGATATGATGTGAATGTAATTGAAATTAAGTGGCAGTTTCTTGCTAATATTTTTATATGATAATGGAAGGCTCGGAAGAAGTCAAATGTTGGATTCTTTATTTCTGGCTTTTTCGAGATATAATATTAGAGCCATAACGTAATCCATGTGAAATCGTAGTCATATGATTACTCCTAAAATCCCTATGGCAATTTGTTAATTTAAGTTTCAATTATGAAGCCTTAAATGTTGATCATTGATTCTTAAAGTACTCAATTTTCCTTATATAGAGTTCTGCATGTGATGGACTAGCTTGTACATCGGATCATACGTTTTCACAATGTTTGATAAGAAGATTACCACTCTTATTAAGAAGAGCACGTTGATGTCATAAGAATCTTGCTTTTCGTACTAAATATTTATCTACCCGTTGTTCAATACATCTTTGACGTGACTATTCACACTTTAATGAGAGCAACTCCGGTGCAAAAAATTTAATAGCGTTTTTACGGTCTTGTATAGCAAGGGGAATATTTGGATAGTTATGAAGTCGAGGTTTTACAAGGTTTTGGCGCTTTCATGTTCTTAATAGGATCCGTGACAAGTTTCTTAAAACATTCATTAAGAACGTGACCAAATACCTTACAACTTGAGCATCTTGGAAGTGTCCACTCATATTCAATATGAATATTGTGCCTAATAAACCCCTCACCCTCAAATTTTGGTACCGCCACCACGAGGGAGTGTTTCAACTCCACATCAACTCTCAACTCAAGAATGACACGTGCATAACTCTGCCTACCCCACGACTCCATGACCATAGTGGATGTGTAAAAATCAAGCATCAATGAGATGTGCCTAGTTTGGTTTCAATAGCACTCAACCCATGTTTCGTGAATGCGGTAATATGAAACCTTTTAACCGGTGCACGACAAGCACAAATTAGACAAACCTTTTTTAGCAGAAGCTTTTTTTTTTTTTTTTTCTCTCTGCAATTCTTACTTTAATATACTTATTTATTTATTGCAAAACTTTTGAACGACTTGTTACAATTGTAGTAAGGTCTTTTAGTTGACTTTTATATGAACAAAATATAGTGTAATGATGATGTGTTATAAACAAAATATGATTAAAGACTAAAGCTGGCAAATCGTGTCTTAACAGGTCTTAACAGGTTCTGAACGTGCGAATAACATAAGTTTCAAACATGAAAATGACTTGTTTAACACTTGGTTTTGGTGGTTTGAGTATGACAGATATACGTTTTATGTATCAAAAAAGTTAAATATTGAACCCTAGAATACTAAAAACAATTAATTTAAAAAATAAAAAAATTGCATAGTACATTTTTCCCCTTAACAGGTCTTAACAGGTCCTAACAGGTACCCAATTTGCCAGCTCTATTAAAGACATAAGCATTACGGATACTTCTTTTTAATCGACGGTATATTAAAAACTAGTGAGAAGCTAGGCACAAACAATTACAATCGATAGGATAGAGCTTCACAAGGATTAAAAAACCACTCTATCCAATTAATAGACACGTTTTGAAGTCTATTAGGGATCCAAGTGTAAGTGAATTGCTTTATATCATTTAGAAAAAGACTTTTGTTGGTCTTTTAGCCGCAAAGGTTGACTCATTTCTAAAGCGTCATAGGATCCAAAGCGTGGATTGCATGATTGCTTCAATACAGGTGGTGAGAGTGGAAGGAAAGGTTAAGCAACTTGAGAGTGACAATACATCATTGATATTGTTTGGTTGCTTATTATGGATATTCCACCAATTGAGGACATGGTTCCACACCGAGATTGCAACAATGCAATTCACTAGAATATGATCTTCGACTCAAGATTATCGTCACAAACCAAGCATCCTACCGAGTCAAGATCAATTCCTTTATTATCTAAGTTTACTCTCGTTGGGATTCTTTTATTTTCCATTCTCCATGTAGAAATGTTGACTTTAGTGGGTACTTGCTTATTCCATCTAGTTGGAGCTGACCGGATTTGATTAGAAGAATTCGTAATAAGAGACCGCATACCTTTCACCGAGAATAACCTTGAGTTCTCAATCAAGCAGTCCCAATCGTTAGAGAGGTTATGGAAATTTCAAAGGAGGCTTTAAAGTTCTTCTAACTCTGTGACATCTTGAGACCTTAATGGTCTACGCCATTGCCAATGGAATTGCAAGCCTGGAGGATCTATTTGCCCAGCATGACTAATTTCATGCTCTATTTCATTTTACTCCAAACTTAGCCCAAGTAGATTAAGAGCGGGCCCATTTGATGAGTGAAAAATGCCATTAGATGAAGTACTAGCATCAATTGTCAAAGAAGTGTCAACACTTAGCGAAATAGTAGATGGGACTCGATCACACACTCTACAATTTATATTTGTTTCGATACAAAATAACCTTGGAAAATAATCACTAAGTGGAGAGTTACCAACCCAAGTGTCGCTCCAAAATTGTATTGATTAACTATTACCAATCTTTACCTTAAAGAGGGAGTGAAGATTAATGCCAATGTCATTTAACTCCCCATTAAGTTTAGCAATTTGGTACCAAGGACCAACTTTACAATGGATTGACGAAGCATCATGGAGCCCACCATGTGGACCGTGAATAGATTTGATTACATTGCACCATAAGGAATTGTTTACAGTAGTAAATCTCCACTACCATTTAGCAAGCATACTTTGGTTACTAACCTTCAAACTTTCGATGATAAGTCCACCATTATTTAAAGGAGCAATGACCTTGTCCCATGCAATCAATGGGATTTTATTGATATCTGACGTACCCCCTTCCCCAAAAAAATTAAATTAAAAAGAAATCTCCTAATACTTTCGACGTATAGGTTATTACTTTTAGAGCTTTGAAGATGGAAAAGAATAGACCCCAATGCTACCAAGGACGGCTTTGATGAGTGTTAGTCTACCTCTAAAAGAAAGTGACTTTACTTCCACATAGATAGCCGTTTGTGAAATCTATCAATAACACGGGACCAACTAGAACTACTTGACATATTTGCACCAATGGAAAGCAAGATATGTACAAGGGAATTGGGATGGTTGACAACTTATCGACGAGGCGAAGGAGAGAAGTTCACTATTAGAAATACCAATACCAAATAACTTGTTCTTGTTAAAGTTAACTTTGAGACCAGGGCAAGGTGGAAACAAGTGAGTATTCATGACAAGTTCCTAACATTAGTTAGAAACCCTAAACCCAAACACAATAGCGTCGTCTGTGAAATGAAGATGAGATATATGAATCTTATTTCTCCCGACTTAAATACCCCGAAAAAGGTGTCTAGATTTTGCTTCCTCAAGAGCCACATTTAAAGCTTATATTGAAATAATAAATAAAAACGGGGAAAGAGGGTCACCATGTCGAAGACCTTTTTCAACTTTGAATTCCAGGGTAGGAGAGCCATTGACCAATATTGAGGCATATTCCGAATTAAGACAAGCGTTTATCCAATAACTCCACTTTTCAATAAAATCCATTTGAGTCATGATAGATCCCAAAAATGACCAATTTAGCGACTCAAATGCTTTTTCAGAGTCAACTTTTAGGAAGAACATCTATTTTATAACACCTTTCGCCCAAGAAATGATTTCATCTAGGCCCATCTACAATTTGTTGACCTTTAATATATGCCATTTGGACTTTACTTACTATCGAGGAGATGACCATAGCAAGACGATTTGCTAAAATTTTAGCAATAATCTTATAATGACACCCAATAAGACTAATAGGTCTAAAATCGTTTAGACTAAGAGGATCATCAATTTTAGGAACAAGAGCAATAAACGAAGAGTTACAACCTTTAGGAATAAAATCTGTTGTTTCGAACACTTTGACATAGGAGAAGATGTCCTTGCTAAAGATTTCCCAGTGCTTCTTCAAAAGTTTGAAAGTGAATCCATCCGGGCAGGGAGCCTTTTCACCACCACCACACTAAACCACATCTTTAATTTCTTGGTCGGAGAAAGAAAGATCAAGGAGCGTAGAGTCTTCAATTGATAGGTATTTGAAAAGGTTACTAGTGAACAAAGACCTGTTAATATCTTCTTCAAGAAATTTTGTTGTATAGCAATTGAAGATATGGTTTTTAACAAGTGGCGTTTAAGAAACCCATATGCCTTGTATGTTGAGACCATTAATTCTTGAGCGATTCTTTTTACTAGCTATTAATAACCCCGTGAAAGAATTTTGAATTTTCGTCCCCCTCCAACGCCCATCTACACTTAGCTCTTTGACGAAGATGTTTAGTATTTTTTTTTTTGGTAAAAGGTCAATGACCCGGTAAATATATTACTCCAAAAAGCATTTGAGTACAACGGATATGGGTGAATCCCATATCTCAGCCCGTTATATAGGCGAAAAGCTTACATAACAAGATATTTTCTATTTTCTAAACAAGAAAACAAAACCACTAACCACATGATAACAAAAGGCTCTGACAAAAATATAAAACTACTTCCTAAGACCTTGGAGATTAAAGCCATAAATGGCATTAAGAGCATCGAAATTCTCAGGAAGATCATAAATTTGCTTCGAATAATCATCATAGTCATCAAACTCATCTTCACGCTCATGACCACCACCAAAAAGATTTGCTGATTCGTCAAACGTGTTAAGAACCTCATCATCATCACTATCAGAAACCATAACCTCGCCCACCTTTGAAAATGGGTTAGCCCTCTTAGTGGAAGAGGTAGACGGAATAGGATCACCATCATCATCCACAAGAGTAGCTTTCCCATCAATAAGTAGCTTTTCAAGCGTACCAATTTTCTCAACTATAGGAGTAGAACCAACATTCTTTGTTCTCATTGAATCACTCACAAGCGGTTCTTGTGATGTAATACCAGTCTTAATCGACTCATTCTCATTAACCTCCATTGTACGGCCAGCATCCACATCCTTGTTGGTTTCATAAGTAGGAATACCAAAACCATCCGTATCATCCATATTAAGCGCATCAAACTGATTGGATGTAGTGATCTTCGTTCCACTTATACTAGCTACATCAGAAGCATTCTTCTTAGTGACAACAAATTTCTTAGGTTTAGGAGGATTCTTTTTGGGTTGGTAATGAAACTGCTTACCCACAACAGGTTTCGTAAAACCTCTTTGACCTGGATTCGTTGAACCAACTTGCTTTCCCTTCTTCTTAGTGTTGACAGTCTTGAAATCATCATTAACATTCTTAGTAGGTTGAGCATGAGGCACAACAACTTTAGGACAATCCACCAAATTATGACCAAAAACCTTACACTTATCACATCGAGGTAGTTTCCACTCATATTCAACACGAATCATCTCAATCGTCGAACCCGTACCATCAAGTAAAGGTATCTCAACAGTGATGCTATCCCGAAGCACCTTATCCGATTTCACTTCAATCATACACCTAGAAAAACTAATATGACCCCAGGATTCCCTGCACAATTGACTAGTAAAAGCATCTAACCTTTTGGGCGTACCAATCAATGTAGCAAGAAGACTAAGCCCGTCATCCGAGAACATAGAAAGAGGGACATCATGGAATTTAACCCACACCGGATGTTAGTCAAATCCTCTTTAAGCAAATTGGTGTTCAATGTCGATGGTTTAATAATAATTGATACATTACGAATCAACCATGGACCATTATCAAGGACATCATCAACACCTTTCTTTGAATTAAACTTAAAGAAAAAGAACCCCTTCGCATTCATCATAACCTTTTGTAGACCATACTTAGCCCATGCATTGCGAACATAATAATCAACAACAGGAAAAGCAAGGCGTTGGCCAAGAAAATACCCGTAAAGCGTGTTTTCAAATCTGAGATTCACCTCTTCTACTACTTTCAGTGGTACAGAAAGATCCACATCAGCCTTCTTTCTACTACATTCCAATCTTCGAAAATTAGACACATGTTTCTGATGATCATTTGAAGTAGCACCCCTATAAGAGACCGACTTCCCTCCAACATCACTTGTAAAAGTAGGTGACGGATGTTGCAAATCATAAAAAGTAGGAGCGCCCTTAGAAACATTAGGACCAGATGTAGTAATCTCATTCGTATTCGCATTCGTCCCAAACTTATCACTAGTCCTAAACTTCTGTGTTTGCATTGCAGCACTAAAACTCGACTGAGGAGCATGTCGAGGTAACGAAGTAGGATGAGCCTTAGCGTTATTATCCTTAGCATCAAGAAAATCTTGGAAAGATTGATATTGTGCAGGCTCTATTCCACCCTCATACAGAGGTACACCCTTAGAGACATCCATGGTAACATTAGCATACGAATCAAGTGCAACCGGCTTCACTTGTTCAGGAACATGTTCACTTAAATCACTTTGTGGAACACTCCTACCAACTCCAATAGATGTTAACGACTCCTCCCCATCAGTAGCCTTAGATGCAGACTCATGAGTATCACCATCCCTACATGCATGTACGGTTCAGTGTTCTTCTCTCCCAAACTATCCATAACAGCAAAACACAAGAAAATAAACAAAACCAGGAAAACAAGAAGCAGGCGTCAAGCTTCAAGGTAACGTGTAAAACCCTAGTTAAAAACTAGGGTTTATAATCCATAATGAATCAGAATCAACCCATAACGATGATCGGTCCAAAGATTAATGATAGAGAATTATAAACAATTAATGCATCGACCTAAACCCTAAGTTGCGATGATAAGAAAACCAATCACTAGCGATAACCAGAAAACCCTAAAAATATCCCCTTGAATGATCGTTAATTAAATCCTGATACAAACTATGAATAAGGGTAGATCATATACGAGATATAATCCAGACTTAGTACAAGATTGTAAGGAAAAAAGAAAGGATCGGTCAAGCAGAAGAAGATTTAGGGTTATAGAAGTGAGTCGCCAATATCGCCAGAGGACTTAGGGGGGAGAGTTTTTTTTTTAGGATTTGAAGATGTTTAGTATTTGATTTCATTAATTCGGTATTTACAGACCATAAAGTTAAAATAATTATGTATTTACTACATCAAAGTTATATTAGACTGATAATGATATTCAAATTTAAAAAATGTGACATGATGTACTAAAAATTATGAAAATAAAAATAAAAAAAACCATACCTGATATAAACTGATCGACCAAAGTCTCATAATGAGAACGTGATGAATCATGAAGATGACAATCGAAACTAAAACCCGAAACCTTTAACAAAAAGAATACTTTTAATTATTACAACACATAAAGGAAGTATGATATGGAGTACAAGTTTAGATAAAGAAAAATTACACACAAAATATAATTTCAAATTCCAGAATCTGCTCTTGATAGATCTCATACAAAATTTTCGGTGGTCAATGAATTCTAGTCACTAAAGATGGTTTTGCTTGTTGTACTTGTATATACGGTCCATAACCTAACTACATAATCATGCAAAATTCAGAAAGTGATCCCTGCGTTACCATCTTTCACATTCATGATCGACGATTGACGAGTACTTTAGGCAGGTTCTCCACAGATGAGGGTATTAGAGGATAAATAGGCCCGGCCCGGCTTTCGCGATTTCGCCGCTCGGACTGCAGGGAGTTTTAGTCCGTATTATCTTGGCTTGTTGTAACAGGCTCAATCCCATGTCTAGAATATTCTGCATTGTCCTATATATTTGTACCATGTAATCACATTGTCAATCAATCAAATCAATTCACCATTTATCTATATATCAATCATATTATCTTACAGGGGATGCGTACGAATGGGTGTCCAAAGCTCTTTCTAGAGATGCTTACAAATTCCATCTGCATTTACCATATCATTTATATATATAGATAGACGATTAAATCATGTTATTCCATTCTTCACATAAGCAACCTTATATATTTCTTGGATTTTAAAACCCTAAAAATCAACATTCGTAAACTCCATATGGATTAGTATGATAAACGAAATATACCATTTTGAGTTGTTCATTTCACATCTATTGTGGCCTATAGTGTATTCAAAGTAAGAAATTCATGAAGAAAAATTAATAATAGGGATAATACTTGCAAAACGTATCATACTTTACCAAAAAATCACTTATACGCTGCGAACAAAAAAAAAATCTTATGTGATAACCCAACTCGACTATTTTGTCTTTTGTTGAGTATATTGTTACTTCCCCAACCGGTTGCCTATATTTTATATATTACATATTCTTTATCTCCTCCACCTTGGATATTCAAACACACGTTCTACACTCCCACCACACGCCCTCCGCAAACCCAACTTTACACTCATCATTTGTACTTGAAAAGCCTAAACAAGTACAACCTTATCCTTATTTATCACCCCACAATGGCATGAACCATCACTTTCAGAAACCCCCAAAATTGCTCTCAAACCCTAATTCGTCATACATATTAAATACAACAAATTGATTGTCGGTTTCCACAATTTGTAAACAGAAAAGGTATATTCTATGTATTATTTAATCTTTTATTACCCCAATTGTATTAATTTATGAATAAAATTCATTTTTTTAGTGTTTCGTGAAATTAGGGTTTTGATTAAATTAATTTTTTATTTACACAGGTGTGATGGAGATACCACTTGATGTGGTGTTCAACATACACTACAATGGCATATTTATGTTTGACCCGTTGAGGTATGTATTTGGTAGGGAGATAGTAATGGAGGCTTCATCTAATAGTATGATCATGTTTAGTCCACTGTTAGATTTGTTAGTTGCTAAGATAAGAAACAACATATGGGCTGTGTACTTTTGTATTCCTGAGTTGGATATTGATAGTGGTGGGTTAAAAATCCTTGAAAGGGATGCCGATGTCCTTGCTTTATATGAGCTAGCTAGGAAGCATAAGAAAGTTAACTTGTTTGTTGCTCATACTCCACAAAACTTAGCACCTTACTACCACCACAACTTATCGCTAGATAGTTCAGACTCGGAAGTCACTTCAAAAAGGAAACACCATGAAAAGTTGAAAAAGGATGCGGGTAACATGTCTTACGAGGAGCTGGTTGCTTGGGCTGAGGAAGAAGCCCAGTCTCCTTACTTAAGGTCCCCTCCTCCTGTTAAGGATAGACCACTTAGAAAAGACTTTGAAGGTAAGGTAACATTCACTAGGTTGTGGAATTATCAAGATGAGCTTGCACATGATATCCCATTGCTATCTGATGATGAAGTGTATAAGTCGCCTGAAAAGGTTGCAGACAATGTGGGAGATAACACTGAAATGGTTGATAGGGATGTAGAGAATAGGGTTCCAACTGATGAGGTAGTCGACGAGGTTATTCAGAATATGGCTGCAACGGATGAGGTAGTTGATGTGGGTATTCAAAAGTCGGCTGCAACTGATGATGTTGTAGAGGATAGGCTAGAAACAAATCAGGATATTGATGAAGTTGTGTTAGCAAGGCAAAAGAAACTCGATAAAGGAAAGGCTGTTATCACAACCACATATAAGCCATCATCGCAGAAAACAAACAACATTCGTAGGCCTACTGGTATAACCATAAGAGAGAACAATAATCCCGTTTCATCTGATAGTGACAGTGAACAAAACATGGACAAGTGTCACGATCAGACTTCTGAGTATGAGTCTTATGACTCTGATTGTGAGTCTGAAAAGTCATACGATTATCTTAGCAATTGTGAAGATGAAGTGATTGAATTGAGCAAGAGGATCTCACAACGCAAACATAATATACCTGCTGATCTAGATGGAGAACAAGGAAGCGATGAAAATGACGATGATACGCCTGAAGTTGTAGATGGTTTTACCTATACTGGTTTAGCTTCTTTAGTGAAACAACATGAAAGTTACATGGATAGTTTGATGAGGCGGTTAAAGGGTAATGGTGTAGGCATAAGCGACCCTTTTTCTATTGATTTGAAATCCAAAAAAGATGACAACTATCCTGTCCATGATGAGGAAACTCATTGGAGATTGAAGAAACCTAAAGTAAGGCTGCTAACTTCTTGTTATTACTAAGTGATTATCATTAACTTATGTAACACAACTACCTAACTTTCTAATTATTTATGTATTGATTTACAGCTTGGGGAGAAGTATGTCAATGTGGACGCATTTAAAGATTGTTGTACTTATTATGCTTTGGCAAATGGGTTTTCCATTTGGTTTGAGAGGAGCACAAGAAGGGACATTATAGCAAAATGCGGACAACGGAAGGAGACTTTGAAGGATCCCAGTAAAGGTAAACAGAGGAACTACAACAAATATCCTTCAGATAGGGCAGGGAACTCCGATTGTGGTTGGAGGTGTTATGGAAGGATGTTGAGGGGGGAATCTACTTTCCAGGTTATTTCTTTACGCGATACTCACACTTGTGTAAGAAATTTCAATTATGGCAGGCTGGTTAATTACAAATGGATAGGTAGACATTTTGGTGATAAGATTAGGATGAATCCTAATATAAGTATCAACAACATAGCAAAGTTGGTATTACGAAAGTACAAATGCAATGTTAGTCGTACTCAATGTAGGAATGCTAAGATATATGCCCTAAATGAACTAGATGCGACTATCCAGGATCACTATGGTCTGCTTAGGTCATACGCTCAGGCAATACATGATTCAAATGAAGGTACTACTGTTAAAGTGGGTGTGACAGTGAACCCTGATGAAAAGACATACTTTGACAGATTTTATGTGTGTTTCGATGGATTGAAAGAAGGGTGGAAATTAGGGTGTCGTAGGATAATTGCATTGGATGGTTGTTTCTTAAAAAAACCAAACTATGGGGAGATTTTAACGGCAGTTGGTCGAGACGGAAATAACCACGTTGGAGTCAATGAGAGTGCTAGTAATGGAGAGGATGAATACAATGAGAGCATTGATGGAAAAGTGGACTGGAGATATATGCCCGAACATTCAAAAAAAATTGGAAGCTTCAAAGGATCAACAAAGGTACAACATAGACTTGTCAGTTTAATTCCATATTATGTGTTAGTTTTTATTTATACTTATACAGATATTGCATTATAATGTGTAGATTTTGGCATGTAATATCCTGTGGTGGTAACATATTTGAAGTCAGGAAAGGATGTTACTCATTTAGGGTTGACGAGCCAAATAGAACATGCTCATGTCGAATGTGGCAGTTATCAGGTTTGCCATGTTGCCATGCCATAGCATGTATTTTCAAATTAAATAAATTTGCTGAGGAATATGTCCCAGAGTGTTTCAGGAAAGATAGGTATTTGTTAGCCTATAGTCAGTACATGAAACCAGTAGATGGCATTGACTTTTGGCCTGACTGTAGTAACCTATCTAGGATTTTGGGTCCCTTGCCTAAGAAAATGCCTGGTAGACCTAGGAAAAAGAGGATAAGGGCAAGCCATGAACCAAAATCAACCACTAAGATCAGTAGGGCTGGAATAGCTATGACATGCCATAACTGTGGTCAAACTGGGCATAACAAAAAAGGATGTCAAAACCAACCAGTACACAAAGAACCTAAAGAAAAATCAAAGGGTGGTAGGCCTAAGAAAAAACAGAACACGGACAGTGGTGTAGTTGATGATGTCCCAATGTTTGTTAACAATGCCATAAATGAGTTTCAGTTAGGAGCCTCAAATATGAGAGGGAAGTTTAATGATGGAAGGGTGTTTTTTATGGGGACAAGGAATAAGAGGGGTGGTAGTTCAAATAGGGGCCATTTGAAGTTGAGGGGTGGCAAAACAACATCGGGTAGGTTAATTCCAGGTGAAAGAATTGGAAGAATGGGCACATGGTTAGCAACGGATGGTGGTAGTTCAGACACAATTGAGGAGCAACAACACTTACATGCCTCAACGGCTACCATTATGAGACAAATGCCAATTGGAGACACCAGTGCAGGTAAACCAAATAACTTGTGTATTTAACTTAAATGATTATGTTAAATTTCAGTTGTATACAATATAGTATATTATAACATTTGCATCATATATTGACAGGTACACAGCAATCTCAAGTCCGTGGAAAAGGTGGAAACTCAAAGACAGTGGAAACCAGATCAAAGAAACATCCAAGAAGTGAGATTTTTGAAACAAGGTCAAATGTTGCAAAAAAGATAGCAATGGGTGGAATGAGTAGCACCAAAACAAGTCAAAGAATGACAAGATCTGTTGTAGCTGAAGCTGTGGAACAAGCCGCAACATTACCTGTAGCTGCTTCCCAACCAGTGCAGGCCCTAAGAGCTAGACAAGCAGCTGAATTCCCACCACCAAGAGTCAGAAGTCAGCGAATCCTTCAAAAAAGGTTGTCTGCACCCATTACAGGACCTGGTTCAAGTAAGGACAATGAAATTGTCCTGGATTAGGGTCCGAAGAAACTAGTAACACCTAACATGCTCCAAAAAAAATAGTAAGTATGTGTATGTATAATTAATATGCCCTATTTTGTCCATGGCAGGGCCTAAGTCCTATATAGGATATGAAACTCAAATAGTGATGCAGTATTGCCACTATTGTCTTGTGTTGTATATATGAAATAGTGATGCCAAGATGGCCACTATTATGCCCTATTTTGTTCACAGGAGGGCTTTAGTTAAATTAGGTTTTGAACCTTAAATAGTGAAGCAGTTATTGCCACTATTTTGTTGTGTAAAATATGTAAAATAGTGTTGCCAGGATGGCCACTATTCTGCCCTATTTTGTTCATTGAAGGGCATTTTAATTTGTGTACGATGTACGTGTTCTGGGTGTAACATTGTAAACTGCTTCTGCAGAAACAATTAATGTTATGAAAAGAACACACTTTAGTAATTTGTTGTTGTGGTTCACAGGAAGTTTGGTTTGATGTATTTGTTGTTGTCTACTTTAGTAAACTATTGATGTGTTTGTGTATTTACTGAAACAAGGAAGTCATAACAATTAGCATATACTAACAAAAGAAAGTGCATTAGATTCATAACAACATACAAAAGAACAACATGATCACATGTTTTAAACAATTCTAGATATTACAACAATGACTGCTACAATCAACACAATCAAGACAATGATCAAACAGGTTGAACCCATAAACAAAGTGTCGTAAACTTTTGCCTTCACCTTTAACTCATTCATTTCTTTGTATATCATTTCCATGGTGACTACATCAGTATGCTTGTTTCCAGTTAGGTAAGCAGCATCAGCCAAGTGGCAAATGTTGTTTTGACCATCATCTTGCTGGGAAACAGTCTCTAACTTACACTCCAAAATCTGATTGTCCTTGTACATCCTGTACATTAGATCTTTGTAGTATTGGGAAGGTAGCTCATCATCAAGAAATCCATAGACATCACATTTCTTATCTTTAGCCTAAAACCAAGTTGTAAATCATAAGTCAATAGCAATAAAAAAAACACAAAAGGCAGTGGTTTTACGAGTTGATAACTCACACGGGTGGGACATGCTTTGAATCTTCGTCCAGGATTTTCAGGAGTCCAAGATACTTGTTCATAAATTGGATACTTACATGTGCAGTGAGTCATACGAGCTATCTCTTCTTTTGTGTACCTTCTTCGATAATAACGGGATGTCGAAGATGATGAAGCCATTGATCAACTGGATTATGATTTTCGTTTGCCAATTTTGATTATGGGAAGACCTAGGTTTAGGGTTCGTGGATTTGGAAGAGAAGAAGAGGAAAGAGTAAAGGGGGTATATATTTACTTGTATTTTGGAATAAAGTGGGAGAGAAAAATATAAAATACACTTGGCATGTTACCTGATGACATGGAGGCAACCGGTTGGGGAAGTAAGTTTATACTCAAGAAAAGACAAAATAGTCGAGTAGGATTATCAGATGAGATTTTTTTTTTGTTCGCAGCGCATAAGTGATTTTTAAGGAAAGTATGGTACGTTTTGCAAGTATTATCCCTTAATAATATTGCTGTATATAATAACCAAGTCAAAACACTCAAAACTTTTGACGACGTGCACCGTACATCAACATGACAATAGGCATATTTTTTAAATTTCATCGTATCATAGCCATGTTAGGTTTTCACATGAAGGCCCACAACATACTCAAACCAATTAGTTTATTTATTTCCAGCTATAATTCGGCATCCAATGCCAAGACACTATATATAAATAGAGGCATCATATCTTTAGAAATTAGAATACAACTTATAAACTCACTGTTTGGAATAACAAAAAAGCCGTCATACTATTTCCATCTTGTTTTAAGCCTTTGATTATATCCTTCTTATTATAATTTCCTCACAACAAATGGGCATCATTCGGTTTCCTTCTTTGAGTGCGAAAACTAAAAATTTCAGCAAATTGTGCAACCGTAACAAGTTAGATGTACCAAAAGGTTATTTAGCTGTCTACGTTGGAGAAATTCAAAAGACTCGATTTGTGGTACCGTTATCTTTTCTCGAACATCCTTTATTTCAAGATTTGCTTCGTCAGTCCGAAGAAGAGTTTGGGTTTGAGCATCCTATGGGAGGTCTAACAATTCGTTGCCAAGAAGATGTGTTCAATGCTCTCATCTCTAGATTGTCTGTTTCATGATGCAAATGTCCTAGGTTCAAAAGTTTTGAGTAAATCGATGGAAGTTTTTTAACACCATCATAGAGAAAAATAGCTTCAATACCATGATAAGATCCCCTGCAAACAACTTTTTTTTTGTCATAAGGGGCATTGCCATTTGGAAGAATCATTTATGCAGTTATCATATTATAAATTGTAGAAAGAATATAGTTCCAATTCTTGTGTCCAATGCAGTTTCTGATATGTTACTTACAATATTATACATAATGTTTATGCGGCGTAAGCCATATATAACTAATATATGTGTTGTCACAATGCGACATTCTATCTCACCACTAATTGATAAAGTTGTTCATTTACAGCAACTATGAGAAGATTCTACAAGATATCTTTTGTTTATTCATAGGCACATAACGTGACTATAATTTGCTTGCACCGCTTGCTCTAAGGTTTATTGGTTGACAAAAGAAGTGATTCTTTTGATGAAAATAACAAAATTCTTCCATATATGTTTTAATTTATAAAACTAGGGAAAATTTTAGACATTTCAATCGTATCTCTAATTTATAATGAAATATTAAAAGTATGTAATTTAAAAAAAAAAAAAAAAAAAAAAAAAAAAAAAAAAAAAAATCCGTGTAATGCTTTTACTTCAACATGCTAATTGTTTTTCTTGCTCTTAGATTATTGCAAAATCAAATGCCGTTACAATTAAAAAAACGTAGAAAAAATAATTAAGGGACTGTTTATACACAAATACATACCATCACTCAAGTTGAAAACTGAAAACGTATTTTTGTCGCACACTTTTTAGTGACTCACGGAAAAGTGTCAATACATGCATGATACTTACGGACACTATTTTTTGAGAATGGTGATTTTTACCCGCTTACTTTGTAAAAGTCGATATAGGTTATGATCTAAATCTTTTTCTAGACGTAATGCCATTAAATATAAACTTTGATAGCTTTTTTACCGACTCTTTTTTATGTGTAGGTAAAACTGTAAAATACGTGAACACCTTTTGTGAAGATTGCATATATGGCTGGCTTCTATGTCAATACATCAGCTACTTAATAATTAGCAACACTAAATTTTTAATTTGTTGCAATATTCTATGAGAACTTCAAAAAAAACATTGACTCAAACACGCCATTTGGTATTGCGTCTTGTATCTTATAATTTTATTAAGTCATGCATGCACTATTGAATATTTGTTTCATGAACTTATGTATACATGCAAATAAAATATGATCTTAGGTACCTAATGCAAGGATGCTTTCTAGTTTCGAGATGGTGATCTTCAGGCATGACCCATATTTTATTTACCTTTCCTTGATGGGAGTCTCATCGTTATTTTAATTTATAACAAACTTTTATCGATATAATTTACAGGGAACCGACTCTTTACCATAATAACACTGTGAATTCCAATTGCACTGATTTTATCTTTAGATTAAATATTGACCACACAAGGTAGGCCGTAAGCTCTTTGCTTGATCATGTTGGACTCTTACATATTTGAATAGCTATTTTATTATAATCTATGCGATACAAATGCGAACATCGAAGGCAAAGACTCACATGCTAGGGATCGAGATACCTCAATGCGAAGGCATGTTGATCACATGCAACCATGATAAAGTTTTCAAATCAATATTTGCTTTCATTCTAAGTAACGTATTTAACTTATACTCAAATTATTGTTCTTTGATAACTCTATATTGATGCTTGATATTTTAATGGATTTGCAGAGATTTGACTTGTTCAACCATATAGTTTAAACCAATCATTAATGGTGAAAGAACAGTTCAAATTTCTTGGATCCTCCTTCATTCCAGTTAAGTCAAGTCATTATTTGAAATTTTTTACGTTATGAATGCTCCACAAATATAGTGCCTGGCAGTATATCTTGGATGAAGATACGCTACAGCTTAAAAATCCTTGCATGTGAGCTTCTGAATCTCGACTGCTGGAATTTACCCGTCACCAGATAATGTCAGTTACATTTTAATATTTATTTTTTCCTTCAGAAGATAATGAAGTACAATAATTAACATTTTAAATTGTCTTAATTAATAGTAAGTAAGTAATCCCACTTGAATAACGTATCAAACCAAATCTCCAGTTGCGGAACCTTAGGCTATTGGGCATTTGGGTGCAGTAACAGCAAAGTCCTTAATATCAGTATAATACTATAAAACACAACCCGCCATTCAAATATACAAATACAAAATACTTATTTAAAAAACCCGACACAAGCACAGCATTGAGAGACAACGCCGACCAATAACGATGGAAAAAATGGCGGAACCAGTGTGATATGAATATCAGCGTTCTAGACTGAGAAAGCCAAAACGTCACCACACTATGTGCTCTTACAGAATATATAGCTACCACTAACTTTGTTTCAATGTGAGTATATTGTTTATCGATAGGAATTTGTTTATATACTTTAAACCGGATTGAAATGTTATATTATCATTTGTGTTCATGATCTCTAGCTAGGGTATACTTTGTACACATGTTCATTGTTGTCATTATACTAATTTCTTTGTTAAGATGGCGATTGCATCCAAATTGGATTTTTAGTTAAGTCAAATCCGAAATTTTTAGTCAGCGATAAATTTGAACATAACATTTCTTTTAAAGGCGACACAAAATATATAATAAAAAACAACGGTTGATGTATATAAGAGCCAAATAAACAGAGGGTTGCCAAAATACTTAGCATGACCCCACCGTGACTTCAAGTTACAAACTGGACCACAATGACAAAAATCTTTTGTGACTAGAAAAGAATGCCCACTGAATCAAGGAAAATAAAATTTGGAGGTTTTGATCGGATCTTCAATCCACACCAACCATGAAGATATTGCCACTCTTGCTCTGTCTGTCAACCAAAAGAAGGCGAGAACTTGTACGTACTTCACAAACCGTTGTTAAATTGGAAATTTTATATTCATAAACCTTTTTATTTCGTATAGTTCGCACCACGTATAACAATGATCAAGACACTGCTTTCAAATTATTATTTGCTGAAATTAGCATGGCCGACTAACTATATCTTCTATTGAACTGATATTAAGCCTTCTCATTTTCCACCACAGAAATTTTTTCCCCATACTTCGACATCCCTAAAATATTATAGAAAGCAATGACCCACCATTTCATATCAATTCAAAAAAATCCCTACCCATACCTCTTAAGTTTCTACTCCAAAGTCCAAAATCATTCCACACCCTCATATTACTTACCTTTGCAATTTTTTGAGATTCTAACATAAATTGTTTAGGAATTTTCCCCGTTAGCCTCGCTATTTTTATAAAAGATAACGTCATACATGTGAAATATACTAAATTAGAAACTACAAGGACTACTATTGTCAAGTAGACAAACATGTAGTGTTAGGAGCCTATAAATACCCCTCATGACTCTCCATGAGGGGTGTGGGAAAGTATGTGTAAGCTCCAATTCATTTATCATTCTAATAAAACACATAGTTCTCCACCTTTCTCTCTCTACTTTCTCTCTCTAGAAATAACCATGGTTTATACATATTTCGATCAACCTCGACCTCCGGAACGTGTTTCTTGGTCATAACAAGTGGCATCAGATCTAACCAGGGGCGAATTGTGGTGTTTTGTGGTGAAAAATCGTGTTTTTTGGGTGAAAATCTCGGATCTGGGTACTGTTCATCAGCGTGTTACCGAGTTAGGTTGCTTATCGAGTTAGGTTGATTATCGAGTTAAGGTGCTTATCGAGTTAGGGTGCTTATCGAGTTAGGGTAAACATTACCGAGTTAGCTACAATTTGTATCGAGTTACTTATTTTGGCGAGTTAGTCATCTTAGCGAGTTAGCTACTACCTTATCGTTTATCGAGTAAGGTTATTCGTGTGTGCTACCTAAGGGAAACTATACTCGACTCATTTCGTTTTTATCGAGTTACCTGATGCTTATCGAGTTAGGAAATTCTTATCGAGTTAGTTATCTACGGCATCGAGTTACAACCACTTACCGAGTTAGGTTCTGCGTTACCGAGTTACAAGATAATACCGAGTAAGACGCAATACCGAGTTAGACAAGGTTATCGAGTAAGCCAAAAAAAAAAGTTTTTTTGCGGGAAAATTTGAGTAAAATTTATTTTTGAGAAGAGAATAAACGTTCAATTTTTACGCGAAATTCAAATCTTGGTATAACGTTGAAAATTTTGGCCCTAAATTCAAATTTTTAGGCCAAAATTCAAATTTTTTCGGTAAAATTTAGCGTAAAAATTTTTAAAACTCAAATTTTTCTGGTAACCTTAGTATTGCATTTCATAGTGATTTCCAAATTATGGGCGAGAAAATTTTCCAATTCTATTTTTTGAGGGAAAATCCGAAATCACTACGAATCAACCAGATTGAATTTCAAGCTTCACCAAAAACACACCACGTATTGCTTAAAAGATCTTGATCAAGAATCACAATCAAATGACAACGGCTAGTATCGGATTTTTGTGATTATGGGGATAATTCTTTATCACTTTTCTAGGTTTAAAGTTCATTTCAAGGGCATGTGTGCTTATTTATCTCAAAGTCTAGGGGTGAATGGATGCATGACTTTCGAAGATACTTGTTTGGGCAAACACTGGTAGAGATAGTGATTAAGACTTGGATTATCTAGTTATACCCGTTGTAAGGAGTTACATTGTAGTGCTCACGGGTTATAGCTATCACTTTAAGGAGTTACATTGTAGTACTCAGTGTCGCACGAAGTTGTGGATAGTTCAAGAGGCAGAGATTTCATATACTTTTTGCACGTTTGAGTATACGGATCTACCTATGCTTAAAGGAGTTACGTTGTAGTGCTTAGTATAGGTTCTTAGTCACACCATCGTACAAGATTAAGTCACATATCTAAGGGATGTTTACTTCATTTTCAGATTAGTTATATTGGGTTGTTTCTCTAGTCATTGGTCATTTACTAGCTGGTTGGAATTTGAAGAGGTCGCTTATAGGTTGAAGAGATTAGATGAGATTGTAGAAAAAGAGAGTCATATCTTAGCGACATATACTCACAGAATGCGCTTCAAAAAGTTGTTATGGCTTCTAAATTGCATTAGAAGTGTAAAGTACATGTAATTGTATGGCATGTACACAAGATTATAATGATTCCGATAACTCGCAACCATCAGGAGGGAGAAGAACATGCCAAAAGAAGTAGTGTTTCATCTTCAGTACGTTGGTTGATCGAGGGAACTGTGCTTAATACCAGAGAAGTACCATGAGGTACCAAGTATGTGTGCATCAGAGCTTATTACCAACCTTCTATGCAATGTTATGTGAGTTATGTTGTTATGCTGCTACCCGAATGACAACCATGTTCCTACACTTTTGAATCTACTTTATCCACTGCGAGATGAAAGAAGAGTTATCAGTTTAGGAGGGAGCAGGAAAAAGAATAAAGGCTCACTAGTTAGGAGGGATTAATAACCTAACTAGACCATTACAGTTGAAGTTCAGAGCTACAAAGACCTTTGTCATCAGTGTCAAAGATCATACGCCGAGATTGTCAGAAGAGAGAGCTTCAAGTCTGCCTCAGTATCTAGACTACAGAGACTCTGCGCTTCAACAACGTCAACATAGTTTACTATTGTTGTAATTTACATTGTTTATGTATTTATAAGTCTCATTGTAACCATTCACGTGTGACGATATCTTGGAGGGAGATTGTTAGCCTTGCTATTTTTATAAAAAATAACGTCACACATGTGAGATGGACTAGATTAGAAACTACAAGGACTACTATTGTCAAGTAGGCAAACATGTAGTGTTAGGAGCCTATAAATACCCCTCATGACTCTCCATGAGGGGTGTGGGAAAGTGTGTGTAAGCTCCATTTCATTTATCATTCTAATAAAACACATAGTTCTCCACTTTTCTCTCTCTACTTTCTCTCTCTAGAAATAACCATGGTTTATACATATTTCGATCAACCTCGACCTCCGGAACGTGTTTCTTGGTCATAACAAGTGGCATCAGATCTAACCAGGGGCGAATTGTGGTGAAAAATCGTGTTTTTTGGGCGAAAATCTCGGATCTGGGTACTGTTCATCGGCGTGTTACCGAGTTTGGTTGCTTATCGAGTTAGGTTGATTATCGAGTTAAGGTGCTTATCGAGTTAGGGTAAACATTACCGAGTTAGCTACAATTTGTATCGAGTTACTTATTTTGGCGAGTTAGTCATCTTAGCGAGTTAGCTACTACCTTATCGTTTATCGAGTAAGGTTATTCGTGTGTGCTACCTAAGGGAAACTATACTCGACTCATTTCGTTTTTATCGAGTTACCTGATGCTTATCGAGTTAGGAAATTCTTATCGAGTTAGTTATCTACGGCATCGAGTTACAACCACTTACCGAGTTAGGTTCTGCGTTACCGAGTTACAAGATAATACCGAGTAAGACGCAATACCGAGTTAGACAAGGTTATCGAGTAAGCCAAAAAAAAAAGTTTTTTTGCGGGAAAATTTGAGTAAAATTTATTTTTGAGAAGAGAATAAACGTTCAATTTTTACGCGAAATTCAAATCTTGGTATAACGTTGAAAATTTTGGCCCTAAATTCAAATTTTTAGGCCAAAATTCAAATTTTTTCGGTAAAATTTAGCGTAAAAATTTTTAAAACTCAAAATTTTCTGGTAACCTTAGTATTGCATTTCATAGTGATTTCCAAATTATGGGCGAGAAAATTTTCCAATTCTATTTTTTGAGGGAAAATCCGAAATCACTACGAATCAACCAGATTGAATTTCAAGCTTCACCAAAAACACACCACGTATTGCTTAAAAGATCTTGATCAAGAATCACAATCAAATGACAACGGCTAGTATCGGATTTTTGTGATTATGGGGATAATTCTTTATCACTTTTCTAGGTTTAAAGTTCATTTCAAGGGCATGTGTGCTTATTTATCTCAAAGTCTAGGGGTGGATGGATGCATGACTTTCGAAGATACTTATTTGGGCAAACACTGGTAGAGATAGTGATTAAGACTTGGATTATCTAGTTATACCCGTTGTAAGGAGTTACATTGTAGTGCTCACGGGTTATAGCTATCACTTTAAGGAGTTACATTGTAGTACTCAGTGTCGCACGAAGTTGTGGATAGTTCAAGAGGCAGAGATTTCATATACTTTTTGCACGTTTGAGTATACGGATCTACCTATGCTTAAAGGAGTTACGTTGTAGTGCTTAGTATAGGTTCTTAGTCACACCATCGTACAAGATTAAGTCACATATCTAAGGGATGTTTACTTCATTTTCAGATTAGTTATATTGGGTTGTTTCTCTAGTCATTGGTCATTTACTAGCTGGTTGGAATTTGAAGAGGTCGCTTATAGGTTGAAGAGATTAGATGAGATTGTAGAAAAAGAGAGTCATATCTTAGCGACATATACTCACAGAATGCGCTTCAAAAAGTTGTTATGGCTTCTAAATTGCATTAGAAGTGTAAAGTACATGTAATTGTATGGCATGTACACAAGATTATAATGATTCCGATAACTCGCAACCATCAGGAGGGAGAAGAACATGCCAAAAGAAGTAGTGTTTCATCTTCAGTACGTTGGTTGATCGAGGGAACTGTGCTTAATACCAGAGAAGTACCATGAGGTACCAAGTATGTGTGCATCAGAGCTTATTACCAACCTTCTATGCAATGTTATGTGAGTTATGTTGTTATGCTGCTACCCGAATGACAACCATGTTCCTACACTTTTGAATCTACTTTATCCACTGCGAGATGAAAGAAGAGTTATCAGTTTAGGAGGGAGCAGGAAAAAGAATAAAGGCTCACTAGTTAGGAGGGATTAATAACCTAACTAGACCATTACAGTTGAAGTTCAGAGCTACAAAGACCTTTGTCATCAGTGTCAAAGATCATACGCCGAGATTGTCAGAAGAGAGAGCTTCAAGTCTGCCTCAGTATCTAGACTACAGAGACTCTGCGCTTCAACAACGTCAACATAGTTTACTATTGTTGTAATTTACATTGTTTATGTATTTATAAGTCTCATTGTAACCATTCACGTGTGACGATATCTTGGAGGGAGATTGTTAGCCTTGCTATTTTTATAAAAAATAACGTCACACATGTGAGATGGACTAGATTAGAAACTACAAGGACTACTATTGTCAAGTAGGCAAACATGTAGTGTTAGGAGCCTATAAATACCCCTCATGACTCTCCATGAGGGGTGTGGGAAAGTGTGTGTAAGCTCCATTTCATTTATCATTCTAATAAAACACATAGTTCTCCACTTTTCTCTCTCTACTTTCTCTCTCTAGAAATAACCATGGTTTATACATATTTCGATCAACCTCGACCTCCGGAACGTGTTTCTTGGTCATAACAAGTGGCATCAGATCTAACCAGGGGCGAATTGTGGTGAAAAATCGTGTTTTTTGGGCGAAAATCTCGGATCTGGGTACTGTTCATCGGCGTGTTACCGAGTTTGGTTGCTTATCGAGTTAGGTTGATTATCGAGTTAAGGTGCTTATCGAGTTAGGGTAAACATTACCGAGTTAGCTACAATTTGTATCGAGTTACTTATTTTGGCGAGTTAGTCATCTTAGCGAGTTAGCTACTACCTTATCGTTTAT
Organism: Artemisia argyi; assembly: GCA_030686995.1. Lineage (NCBI taxonomy): Eukaryota > Viridiplantae > Streptophyta > Magnoliopsida > Asterales > Asteraceae > Artemisia > Artemisia argyi. The sequence continues at coordinate 106,117,228 of CM060696.1, forward strand.
CGAGTAAGGTTATTCGTGTGTGCTACCTAAGGGAAACTATACTCGACTCATTTCGTTTTTATCGAGTTACCTGATGCTTATCGAGTTAGGAAATTCTTATCGAGTTAGTTATCTACGGCATCGAGTTACAACCACTTACCGAGTTAGGTTCTGCGTTACCGAGTTACAAGATAATACCGAGTAAGACGCAATACCGAGTTAGACAAGGTTATCGAGTAAGCCAAAAAAAAAAGTTTTTTTGCGGGAAAATTTGAGTAAAATTTATTTTTGAGAAGAGAATAAACGTTCAATTTTTACGCGAAATTCAAATCTTGGTATAACGTTGAAAATTTTGGCCCTAAATTCAAATTTTTAGGCCAAAATTCAAATTTTTTCGGTAAAATTTAGCGTAAAAATTTTTAAAACTCAAATTTTTCTGGTAACCTTAGTATTGCATTTCATAGTGATTTCCAAATTATGGGCGAGAAAATTTTCCAATTCTATTTTTTGAGGGAAAATCCGAAATCACTACGAATCAACCAGATTGAATTTCAAGCTTCACCAAAAACACACCACGTATTGCTTAAAAGATCTTGATCAAGAATCACAATCAAATGACAACGGCTAGTATCGGATTTTTGTGATTATGGGGATAATTCTTTATCACTTTTCTAGGTTTAAAGTTCATTTCAAGGGCATGTGTGCTTATTTATCTCAAAGTCTAGGGGTGGATGGATGCATGACTTTCGAAGATACTTGTTTGGGCAAACACTGGTAGAGATAGTGATTAAGACTTGGATTATCTAGTTATACCCGTTGTAAGGAGTTACATTGTAGTGCTCACGGGTTATAGCTATCACTTTAAGGAGTTACATTGTAGTACTCAGTGTCGCACGAAGTTGTGGATAGTTCAAGAGGCAGAGATTTCATATACTTTTTGCACGTTTGAGTATACGGATCTACCTATGCTTAAAGGAGTTACGTTGTAGTGCTTAGTATAGGTTCTTAGTCACACCATCGTACAAGATTAAGTCACATATCTAAGGGATGTTTACTTCATTTTCAGATTAGTTATATTGGGTTGTTTCTCTAGTCATTGGTCATTTACTAGCTGGTTGGAATTTGAAGAGGTCGCTTATAGGTTGAAGAGATTAGATGAGATTGTAGAAAAAGATAGTCATATCTTAGCGACATATACTCACAGAATGCGCTTCAAAAAGTTGTTATGGCTTCTAAATTGCATTAGAAGTGTAAAGTACATGTAATTGTATGGCATGTACACAAGATTATAATGATTCCGATAACTCGCAACCATCAGGAGGGAGAAGAACATGCCAAAAGAAGTAGTGTTTTATCTTCAGTACGTTGGTTGATCGAGGGAACTGTGCTTAATACCAGAGAAGTACCATGAGGTACCAAGTATGTGTGCATCAGAGCTTATTACCAACCTTCTATGCAATGTTATGTGAGTTATGTTGTTATGCTGCTACCCGAATGACAACCATGTTCCTACACTTTTGAATCTACTTTATCCACTGCGAGATGAAAGAAGAGTTATCGGTTCAGGAGGGAGCAGGAAAAAGAATAAAGGCTCACTAGTTAGGAGGGATTAATAACCTAACTGGACCATTACAGTTGAAGTTCAGAGCTACAAAGACCTTTGCCGTCAGTGTCAAAGATCATACGCCGAGATTGTCAGAAGAGAGAGCTTCAAGTCTGCCTCAGTATCTAGACTACAGAGACTCTGCACTTCAACAACGTCAACATAGTTTACTATTGTTGTAATTTACATTGTTTATGTATTTATAGGTCTCATTGTAACCATTCACGTGTGACGATATCTTGGAGGGAGATTGTTAGCCTCGCTATTTTTATAAAAAATAACGTCACACATGTGAGATGGATTAGATTAGAAACTACAAGGACTACTATTGTCAAGTAGGCAAACATGTAGTGTTAGGAGCCTATAAATACCCCTCATGACTCTCCATGAGGGGTGTGGGAAAGTATGTGTAAGCTCCATTTCATTTATCATTCTAATAAAACACATAGTTCTCCACCTTTCTCTCTCTACTTTCTCTCTCTAGAAATAACCATGGTTTATACATATTTCGATCAACCTCGACCTTCGGAATGTGTTTCTTGGTCTTAACATTCACAAAGAAATACTCTTTCCCTACATAAATAACTAACCATAAAGAAGTCTCATTCCCATTTCCCGCATTTTACTCAAAAGAAAAACAAAAATTAATACTTGTCTTTCATGTATCCCTACCGACTTTCACAATATTGTAGGAGTATCAAGTGTTTCATGTATTCATAATCATCGTATCATACAATATATAGATTACGAACCCTAACAAATAATAACCGGCCCTTAGCCCATACACACAAGACTTGGGCTACGACTAATATGCTAAAGATACGACTAACACTCCCCTTTGAGCAGGAGGACACTAAACACTTAAACTGATACGAAACTCCTCAAACAAAGCTAAAAACAAATATCACCTCACTTGCTACCGTCCCAAGAAGGCCTACTCTCCTCTTATAAACCTTTGTCAACACATAAATACTTTTGATACATTTAGCTCATAATCTATTTTACATCAATACTCTTATAATTTGATTAGCAATAGGAACAAGAAGGCTTGCTCTTCGACCTCTATGTCACTTTTTTATTTTCTTCCTAACTAGTTATAATGCCCGCGCACGCGCATGTTTTTTTTCAATTTTTTGAATCATATATTTTTATTTATTAAAAAAACAAATTATTTAATCTTTGTTTTGTTTGATTTATGATGTTTAATTATAGTTTTTTATTATTAAAGATAATTATTTAAAATTTTTAATCTTATTGTTAATTATATCTTATCTATATTTTTTATATTTATTTTCTACTTGTTTTATGGATAAATAAAAAATATTACCTAATAAGAAAAAATAATCTTTTTTTATTTAAATAAAATTATTACTAAATAAGATATGAATCCATTTTTTTTAAATGAAAAATTCTCAATAGAGGTTTTGTTTTATTATATAAAAGATTCCTTGCTAGGTTGTTCTTTCTTATAAAATTGACGTTCAAAAAAATTGATCAATATAAAATGCAGCTGTAAAGATACCTTGATTAATATTGTACAACTAATTCCTAGTACCGTACCAAGTTTTACAAATCTCCTGTAATTTATTTCGGTTTATATATGATGGGAATTACATGGGACATTCTGATAAACATGTTGACGAAATGAACCATGTGAAATTCCAAAACTCTAGGTGTTGCATGTGAAGCAAACTATAAATACATGCCTCACACCCTTTTCATTCAAATCCAATTCCAAGAAAACTTCGCATAATACACATGGGTAAAATCAGATTGTCTTCCTTCATTTCTAACAGGAAATGTTTTGGAAAATTGGACTCTCTATCTAAAAGAAATCATCAAAGGGATGTCCCAAAAGGACATCTTGCAGTGTATGTTGGTGAAATGCAGAAGACGCGATTCGTTGTCCCAATATCTTATTTATACCAACGTTGTTTCAAGTTTTGCTACATGATTCCGAGGAGCAATACGAATTTGAATATCCAATGGGAGGCTTAACTATCTCGTGCAAAGAAGATGAATTTGTCAAGCTCACAATCCTGCTTAAAGCTTCATGACGTACCATAGAGTTTCACTGAACTCTTAAAGATTTCTGTAATATATAGATTCTTGTCTAAAATCATGTATTTCAATAGTTGAAATTATGTTGCATGACAGAAATTAAATGGGGGACTTCAATTTTGGAAAAATGCAAAGAAATATCTGTACAGTATATAACTTCCAATCAAATTAAAATTTCATATTCATAATACGTGAAGCAAAAAGATGTAGTATAATTAGTGTTTTATTCTCTACTTTGATGGGGCGCTATAAAAACTGGTACATGTTGATGAGATAGATAACTATTTCTAGTATTAGTTACCTCAAAAAGTGAGTTTTAATCATTAATACCCCAAACAAGGTTAATTTATGGCATCAGACCTGCTTTTAGCTGATCGAATCACACAATTATTCATACTGAGATTGTTTTGCCTTATATTTGTTTCTTCTGTGTGTACGAAATGCATTTCTGAAAGACGTGGAGCTACAACGGGAAATTATAATGCCATCCATCCGGTCACTAATTTCACATATATATGCATATTTTTGTAAAAACATGTATGTTTGTGATGTACCAAACAATTTTTCTTGTATATGTGCATATTGCTTAACTAATATTACATTGCATCTCCTAACTTCTGTTGCATATATTTCAGCTTGAATTTTCCCGTTTAACGGCATATAAGCCAGAATTTAAATATTGCCTTTCTTGACCCTTGTCAAATGGTTCTTTCAAATTCGATCAGTGACCATTGTCACAATGTTACTTGAGATTATGACATAAGTAAAGGTATTTATGTTTAAGACACTTGCTTTTGGGATTGGTTCTGTGAATTTCCTAAGGATCCTCCTGAGTACGTAATCTTGACATATGGCGAATTCAAGGGTGTTAATGAACAGGGAATATTACTGGATGAAATATAATATGAATGTATGGTTAGGATATATGATTAGTTAGCTAGCAAGATTAGTTACGAGGACGTACATACCATTTTACTGAATTAATTAATACACCGTTATCAATAGATTTTAATTTCTTGGATACTCTACACTGTATTCAATGAAAAAAAAAAAAAAAAAAAAAAAAAAAAAAAAAAAAAAAAAAAAAAAAAACTATTAGATCATATTTTTCTTAAATCATGCATTAAACAAGTCAGATGATGACTCAGTCTTGATCAATCCACCTAAAATAACTCGTAAGGAACTTTTAAAATTAATAAAGGAAGAACCATATGAGCCAATAGTTAATACCTTTTCTTTCTGGATTCGAGGTGTAACGATAAAAGATAACCTTAGGTATAACTGCTCAAATAATTGCTTCTGTATGAGATCTATATACGCGCCTCGAAATATATTTCCATCTAATTTTATGCTTAAAATAAATATAGCACATTCAAGGAAAAGATGTTAATGAGCTAAGCCATGTGTGACTCCATTCTCAAAGACAGGTCCCCAATCATGCTATATAACCATGCCTCCAAGGCTCCAACCCTCTTCAAACTACAAGACTTACATCCTGATCTCATATCTACAAAGCTACGTACTTTGGAATTTTATTCTTTAAATAAATTTACTTAAAAGAATTTCTTACTTTACAGCAAATGGGTCTTATGCGTTTGTCGTCTTCCTTGGTTTCTAATATGAAGAGTTTTACAAGGTTGAACTCTTATCGCAACATCAATTACCGAAGGGATGTACCAAAAGGTCATCTGGCAGTCTATGTTGGAAAAAATAACAAGAGGCGTTTTGTTGTGCCAGTATCCTACTTGGAACAACCGTTATTCCAAGACTTGTTGCATCAATCGCAGGAAGAGTTTGGCTTTGATCATCCAATGGGAGGCCTAACGATTTCATGCCACGAAGATGAATTTGTCAAACTCACAGCTCTACTACATGCTTCATGATATATAGTTGATCAACAACCAATCTTTTTTCACTCCTTTTCATGGACATATATATGGTCACGGAGAAAATTAAAACGTGTAGTTAGTTTATAGAATAGTTTCTTAACTATATAATTTAATACTATAGTGATATATGTACCAAATTGTACGTTTTCATAAAACATATGTTGAAGTACCACTACTAAGCATTCTATAAACTGAATGACAAGTACAAAACGATTCAATTTTTTTTTTTTTTTTTTTTAAAGGTTACCCTGGTAAAATACTCCCATTTATCTTATTTACACTACAAGGGGGAGAATAGGCGACAACCAGTTTACCGTCGGCACAATGTCGACGGCATAAGGCAGAAAACGACAAAAAACAAAAAAAAATGCTTGACCGAGCCCCAATACGTTGAATTTTTCATACACATATTTTTCCGTCAACATGTCGACAGGAAAATATCAACATACTTTTTTAGCCTCAATAATTCACTAAAGTTGGGTGCGAAATTTACCCTCTATTATTTTCTCGTCGACATGTCGACGGGAATATATTAATCACGATTTTTTTTCACAATTAACGTGTGATTAAAGGTAATAAATTTTTGTTTTGCGATTTCCGTCGACATGTCGACGGGAATTTATTACTAAATAATAAAGATTTAATAAACGGATAAAATATTGGGCGGGATTTTTCCCGCGTTCTTTTTCCCGTTGACATGTCGACGGGAATATCTCCCCAAAAAAATCACCCTATATATATCCTCACAAATACATTCCCGTCTCATTTTTTACCTATATACATTCTCACAAAATCATTTCCGTCTCATTTTACACATCTCACAAATAAGTCAATCGTCAATTCTTACAAGACACATGACTTGGCGTGGTTGCACAGTTGAAGAGGAGTACTCAAAAATCTTGTCACGCGAGCTCCTCTTTAATTTAATGAAGTTATGTTAACTTTTGGTCATGCAGTTTATGAGGAATATGGTTCTTTTAAGGACGCTGAACCGTGGATGAGAGACAAGATTATCGAATGGTGTAGGAAAAATTTATACTACAAAGAGTACATGGAAGAGCTAGATGCTGCTGAAGCTCAAGCTGCTGCTGAAGCTCAAGTTGTCGAGTTGTTTAGTTTGAGTTGTTTCATTTGGTTGTCGAGTTGTTTAGTTTGGTCGTTGAGTTGTTTAGTTTGAGTCTGTATGAAAATGCATGTGGTTGAAAACTATTGCTTGTTTTAAATAAACAGTTTGCCTTTGTGTTTGATAATTATTGTTCCTTCAGTTCTATTATTTGTGCGTACGAATTTTATTAAACAACAACAATAACATCAACAACAACAATAACATCAACAACAACAACAAACAACATCATCAACAACAACAACAACAACAACAACAACATTTTATTAAACAACAACAACAACAGCAAACAACATCAACAACAACAACAATAACAACGATAACAACAACAACAACAACAACGATAACAGCAACAACAACAACAACATTACTACATATGAAATTTATCCATGTCACCTAAAAGGTTACGGAGTATTGCATCTGACTGACATGCGTGGTCGTGGTTGGGATACGTTGCCATGTCAAGGTTTGCCTCCAGCATCCTTCATTTTGTCTCTAGCACCTGTTTTTGTGCCTCCAGCACCTGTTTTTGTGCCTCCAGAATGTTTATTCTAAGATCTTTTTCATGACAGTTTGAGCACCTTGTTGGAGCAGATCCAGAACCGCTTGATGTTGAAGCTCCCAAAGAATCGGTCATCATTTTGGCGAGTCGTTCCTCCTTCCATAAAAAAAAAAAAAAAAAAAAAAAAAAAAAAAAAAAAAATCACATCCATGGTCTGTTGTCCCAGGTTGTTAAAGAGTAAAAACTATTATTTTTAACAACTAACCAAAATATTTATATAATACACAAAAAAAGTTGTAATTGTTCACCTTCGCGAAAGGACACACATAGTATAGTTTACCACAGGAGTAAGATTTACGCGATTCTCGCAGAATCATGTCTCCTCGTCTACAAGGACAAGGAAAAGCTTTAAATTATGCCATCTTCTTCACCATGATAACAGTGTGTGTTTGTGGTTGTGAGGTTGAGTGGTTGTGAGTGGTTGAATCGTGACCGGGGTGCCCCGATCTACAAGTTGAGGTGATAAAATGTGGTGGCCAGAAAAAGATTCCGGCGGCCGGAAACTGCTATATATATATATATATATATATATATATATATATATATATATATATATATATATATATATATATATATATAGTGAGATGAGTGTGTGTGTGAGTTTTTATTAGTTAGATGAGTGTGTGTGTGTGTGTGTGTGTGTGTTTATATTGTGAGGGTAAGTTGTTAGGTAGGAAAATTTTGGTGGGAAATTCTGGCGCCAGAGCATCTCATGTATAACCATTGCATCTCGACTCGTTCGTTTAGCATCTCATGTATAACCATTGCATCTCTACTCGTTCGTTTAGCATCTCATGTACAACCATTGCATCTCGACTCGCTCGTTTAACATCTCATGTATAACCATTGCATCTCGACTTGTTCGTTTGGCATCTCATGTATAACGAAAGAAGAACAAGGTATACAGCCGCCACGGTTCCAAGTCATTGGCCGCAATTCGCCACGACTATGTAAGACACATTTTATTTTTATACAAGTATTTTATTTTTATAAAATTATTTAATTATAATTATATATTAATTACAAATTTTAATTATATAAAAGTAAATAATTTTAATTTTATAAAAGTAGTTTAATTAAAATAAATATGGTGTTTGATGTGTCATTTTTAATTTGTTTCATCTTATATATATGCATGTGTATATACAGTTTTTGAACAGCAAGGACAAGCAGTACCCGTCACTCATCCAGAGCTTTTACGACACACACTGCGAAAATAATGGTATGTGGTTGCAGGATGAGGCTCGGGTTCAATATGTAAGTATCTTTATTTTTTTTTAAATTTATTATTTATTTATTTACGAGCGGGGTAACCCGCGCGTTGCTATGGGAGTATTGTGACAAACATTTATTGAAAAATAAAAAATGTATTCAACCTTATCACCCATTCGTTTATGCATATGTTATGTTTTTTGAGTTGTTATATTATGTTTTTAAGCTATTTTGAAAGATAACATTAAGTTACAGGCCATTATTCTATTTGAATCCCAAATATTTTTTTTATTTTGCTAGTTAGACTTCTTCTTTCTTGACTTATTAGATTAAAATACAAAGGCAAAAAAAGAAAAGGGAAAAAAAAATCTTATATTGGATCAACTATAACTGTAAGCCATAATAAGCAAACGTGAAACAGAGGTCGTAGAACAACATGACCAAAATCACGGCAACAACGCGATATGCCGTTTTGATACTGATTTATTCTTTTTGTAGTATATAATTATTTTACCGAAGAAACACTCGTAAAGTATTTCCCCGGGTCGTTATGTCCCAACGAAATTAAGACGGTGATTGAGTCGGCTTGAGTCGCGTGATTGTGAAGTGAATGAGAAAATATAATTGAGAATTTTTGGAGTTTTTATTCTAAAGGAAATGAAATAGCAATTAAAAAATACAATTAAACAATAAGAGATTTAAAACAAGAAAGAAAACTAAGACGGAAAAAGACTTTAAAACAATATGTTTGCTAAGCGACGTGAATAAGTTCATCAAGTGTGGGTCAAGGATTGGCGACGAATTATTTTTCTTAAACAAGACTATTTTCTCTTGGTTTATTTTGAAAATAATCCTTTAAAAAGAAAATAATTACTAGATGTGTAAGTTGATTATTCTCCGGTTTTTGCCCTACAAATAATAAAACTACAAATCTAAATAATCTCACTATTATTATTAATCACAATCTTCTTTTATGTCCACACTTAACTCACAAACTCGTGCCACCAAGCAAACACTAATAAAATACTCGAAACTCATATTAATAAGATAAAGTTACTTGATAAAAGAAAAAGACTCGATAAAAGAAACAAACTAGATAAACCAAAATAAAATTCGGCAGTGTTTCGCCTAAGCATAAAGCTAAAGAGACCTCACTCGATAAACGATGAGGTATAGATTATCTAACTTGATAATCTTGGCTAACTCGCCAAAAGAAATGAAACTTGGTAAACAATACTTGATAAAACATTAAAACTAAACTCGATAAAAAAATGTTACTCGATAAAATTTTTAAAAGACTAATTTGACAATTTTGCAAATTAGTCCCTAAGTGAAAAAATTTAACTCGATAAATTTTTTTTGCATATAAGTCCCTAAATAAAAGAACCAAACTCGATATCAATTTAAAAAAAAAAAAAACATTCAAACTCGATAACATTTTTAAAACATAACTCGATAAAAATTTAAAAGCTTACTCGATAAATTAAAAAAAAAAAAAAAAAAAAAAAAACCTAGGCTCCTAACTCGAAAATTTCATGTACTAACTCGATAAAACCGTAACAAAACACCATTTTGATCCAAAATAATGCCTAAAAACTAATATTTTTCACCAAATTTAACACTAGACTAACTAGTTTAACCATAAACTTTAATTCCCACCAATAAAAACAAGATTTTAACAACTACAAATCATAAAATTTAGAAAGAAAAAGCTTTAGAGAGAGAAAGTAACATAAAAACACATGACTTCATTTAAAATAAAACTACACTAATCCTACTACTATGAGGACCAACCCTCAACAACTAACCTCTCAAAGTTGGTGGTTAAGGGATATTTATAGGTTAGGGGCTAGGACTTCTCTAATCTTTGAGTTCGTTGCATATTTAGCCCTAGACCTTTACAAAAACATGAGAAACTACTCAAAACATATTAAAATGCTACAAATGCAACTCAATACTACACGTAACGATCTTGTAACTTGGAGGAATTGAGTTGACTTTTCTTCCAAAGTTCTTCAAAGGACCAAAGTTGACAACTTGCTGAAACTTGGAGGGCCATTATTGTAAAGGTCTTCATATTTCAACTAAGAGTCTCTTTTGTTATTCTCTGAATCTCTAAGGATTTCTTTTGTCATTTTGGGCTTTTCTTGGATAAATTTCTTCATCGGCTTCGGCTTTTTGACACTTTTCCAAATCTCGTGCTCGTTTTAGGCTTTTTGGTTGATTTTGTTGCTTTTTATAAGATATCCTTCCCTGCACGATCACAAACACAAAAACACAATATATTTGGCATTTATCGTTAGTTTTTGGTCATTTTGGTCCCTAAACTAAGGTCAAAAGTATGTGTAAAATAACACATATGAAAATCCCCCAGACTAAGGTATTGCCGTGTCCTCACGCAATGTCATCACCTCACGCTTAAGAGATAAATAATTTCAAAACCTCTCTTTACTGACGTTGTAAAGTAGCAATGATGTTCAAAAAAGATATTAAAATCATGTATTCCCAAAACTCTCCGTTTTCTGATTTTTATGAATAACAACTACTACTACACTTTTTGTACTTTTTCATTTTTTTTATATATATGTGACGGTTTGCCTTGACTTTCATAATCAATTCTTATCTGTTGATAACTTTCAGGGTCAACGAGTAGAAACACTTCTCACATAGAAGAGACCATACGGATAAAAATCATCATCCTTGATTTTTCACAAGCTCCCAAACTAAGCGTACAATCAAGATCATTGTTTATCAACAAGTTAGGGGCTAACACTACCCACAAAAGTTAATTGTGTCATTACATCTTGTTCCCAGGTCCTAAGTTTGGTATCTCAAGATTTTAATTTGTGAGAAATGAATTTCTTCATATTTTCTCGTTTTGATATTTGTTAGTCCGATAAGAGCACAAAATTTGAATGCTAAGTAGTTTCCAAACTTTCCCTCGAAAACCCCTGGATACAGAAATCGGCTCCACATAAAGGTCTCTGATTTAACACGATTTGTGGAGGTCCCCCTTTTTATTTACGACCGAGACATCCCATGTCTGAGACCCGAAACGGAAGCTTTTTATTAGGGAAACCCCCGGAGTCGAAGCTTGGCATTTTTGCATAATTATAAGCACTTTAATAATACTTGGTCCTTAGTTCTTTATTTCAATTACAACAACGGTTTATTAGCCGCCAACATGTAAGAGCTTTATTATGACCTTGGATTTATATCCGCTGCTTTTTTTATAGCTTTGGGTTCCTCTGCCTTTTTATTTGGCTTTGGATTATTATTATTGATATTCATAATCATATGCTAAACCCCAAGTCCTACGGCTTTTACTAAGATCACAACATCGGCTGCGAACCGGCAAGATGCAATAGTCTATTTCACCATAACACTGGCAGTACCCCTATGTGTACCAAACCCCCATATGCAGAGATTTTGTTGGGAACGAGAAAAAACTAAGTATTGCCCAAACCCCATACACTTAATTAAACCTAGAGATCTATTTTTATTGGTGTGCAATCTTGTGGGAACAAGGAGGCCACAAGTACCTTTCGTGGGCTCTAAAGAGATCCAACTACTCCACGTTTAGTACGAAACTTCTAAATAAACTCTATCATTCATCGATCTCCGCAAATTTAAAATCCCAAGTAATGAGATCCGCGGATGCTTAGCCATAATCTTTTGATTATATTGGTTAAGGGAGACGAGCTAGGGCTCAACACGCCCGGTCAAGTCGAAACATTTATTTCTACTCTCGCCGGTAGGAAAGTCAAAACAAGGTGTTAAATCTTATTATTATATCATATATATCATTTTTTTTTAAAGTGACAAAAATTTTAAATTTTGGTGGAAAAACGGAGTTGCGTAAGTTAACAGCTCAGACGAAGGTAACAGGTCAAATCAAATCGAAGATTCAACCCCCCCCCCCCCCCAGACTAAAGTGAAACATTGTCCTCAATGTTTTTAAGGGTAAAGGTAATCCTACGTAATATCTAAGGCCGTTTATTAAGTATGCCAAGAGATAAACGTTAGTCGATAAGATTTTAGATATGGTGAATTTCTGAAAGAGCAGCGAAGAATGAGACTCGAGTGGAGAGAACGACAAACCACGAGCACGAGAGTCCTCAAACTTCGGGGAAATTCCTGAACATTCACAAACAACCACGAAAACACGAGTTTGGAAAGGGTCGCCCCCCTCACGTCATGTTACTTAAGAAAATAGAAAATAAAGAAAATGAAATGGATAAGCATGGGGTGCCTCCCACGAAGCGCTTGTTTTTTATTACCGAGTCACATGAGCTTGACTCGATCCCCGAATTAATTCGTCCTTGGGGAGAGCAGATGGAACGGACACCCGGAAAGAAAAACAGAGATGCCGGGGTCAAAGACGGTATCCTTACTCCCGATGGAGTGGAAAAGTAAAGAAATGGTGGGATAAACAAAGAACGGATAAAACACCCGGATGGTAAAAGCAAATTCAAGTTCAGAATCACGGGTGGGTTGGGTGGGTAAAATATCAACCACAGGAACATCATAATCATAAGTCTCATCCACTACTCCAAAAATATCTTCATTCGTATCTGATTCAAAATCTGCATCGGGTGGTTTCGCGGGTGGACGAGAAGACGGTAAATCAACAAGAATCGAGTCGGTATTAGGAAGTAAATCATCATTACATATTTCTTTAGTAAGCACGTTTCTTTGAAAGCCATTCTCGTTGTTTTCAATATCTGGTGGAGAGATAGTATGAGTAAGTTCATCGGAGAACTTCTCGTGAGGAGAATCAATCATATCATGTGAATCCTGGACCTCGGGTTTTGTTTCGGACTCATCACAAGGAATATCGAAGATTGGATTATCAAGAGTCAATTCCAAATCGAAATCAAATAACGGATTTGTGAAAGTCATATTGAATGTTTCGGAAACCCTTGGAACAAGGTCATCAAAATCTTTAGGATGATCAAATTCAACTTCGTTTTCAACATAATTCTTTTCTTCTAAGCTGACGAGCTCAGAAGGTACTTCATCCACGTAGTCGATGTTTCCACAAGATAAAGTATCATCATTGTCAGAATCGGAGAACATCTCAACCCGATCATTCGGATTATCAATTACTTCATCGCTCTTCGGAGGGAGGGAAGATAACGGTTCTTCAATCAATAATTCTTCAATTAAACAGATGTCTCCCTCAGGATCAAAATTAGTATCATCAACCATCGTCGGATTAGAATCATTGTTAGCAAGACAAGCCTCAATCTCGTCTAAAAAGACATCACTCCTCTCAACCGGTGTGAAAGAAGGAAATGAAGAATTAGAAACAATTTCAGAATCACCGTTAGAAATTTCCCCGAACTCACTTGGGATTGGGACGAGGTTCTCAACACTAGACTTATTGAATTCGTCCGATTTCGTTGCCGGAATAGTATTTAGATGCTCGTCCCCCATTGTTAGAGAGTCATCGGGTTCTACGGGAGAAACATCGGAAGCTTTGTGAGGATTAAGTACGATCGTAATTTTCTCATTATCGTAGTCGGAATCATAGTAACCAAAATTTTTAAAAGGATTAGACGCTCTCTCTTCAGCAAGTAACTCTGCAATACACTTCTCACGAGGCTCGGGAGTATGCGTATAACGATTAGCCACCATTTCTTTTAACTTCTCTGTAGGATCATAGTTTTATGTTGATATTGTGATTCGGGAGGTCGGGTTTGGTGGAAGAAGATGAAAGTCATGGTTAGAGAGAGAGAGTAGAGAGAGAAGGGAAAACTAGTGTTTTATTGATAATAAGGAAAATGAGAAAAACACACACTAAGTCTCACCCTCCTAGTGAAGTCTAGGAGGGCTTATATAGGGCAACATACACACTCCTTTACAATAATGACGGTTTCAGTACCTGTGTATTTTCCTTACATCATAACTAATGTAATCCCATAAATGTCGTTCCATTTACGTGTTAGGATCAAAAACTTTGATCCCAACAATCTTCCCCCAATGGGGCGACATAAGGGATTACTTACAACATTTCCTACAAGTACAAATACAAATAAAGAAAGGTCTTCATCGATTCTTCAAGTGCTGAGGATGACTACAGTTGACGCTCTTTGTCTTCATCTTGTACCTCGGCTTGAGAACTTTATCTTTACTTGTAGGCAAATGATGTAATATGCATGAAATGGATTAACTTCCCCCCAATTCATGCTGCATGTCTTTAGCGGCTTCTTCGTACACTTCTTTTTGGCGAAGTTTCTGAATCAACTTCCCCCTAAACTGACAACCGTCTTCAGCAGATTCGAAACATTGATGTAGTAGACAAGTCTTCTAACTTTTGAAGTTTTGAGTACGCAGCGGAATTTGTAGATGACACAGTAAACCACACCAAGCAAATCTGACTAGTCACTTAATCACAGTTGTACTCTATGCGGAAGCTCCGTTCGGGGGTAACATGCAAGAAATCAACAAGATCTTCTCACATATGCAGGCTACTTCACACTTCACAACCCGCGAGAGTTGAAACGATTACACCAAAATCACAAAAACTGAACCACTGATCATCTCTGCGGACGTCTCTCTGGTAGTAATAAAATTGTAAGCTCGATCATGTGAGTCTATTATGCGTCCCTGATGTGCACATTTCTTCCCTCTAATTGCAGATCCTCGTGGAAAATGAGTGTTTTCGCAAAGAAGTCAAGAAAAGTCAAAGAAGCAAAACAACACCCACTCTCTCTTCCCCCACGATGTCTTCGCGGAATCGGAAGCATACACACTATGTTTACGATGGAAACGGAGGCAGCGTAACCCCATATGTCTAACTAACCGATTACATGTGAAGTATCATAAATAGCCTGTGAGAATCAACTGCTGATGAACATCTCTACTCTTTGATACTCCTCTCAATTAACTCTTTACCGACCCCATTATCATTCTAACGGCTTTTTGTAGTGACTACTGATGGAGAAAACCCAATATTATGAACTTGAGAACGAAGTAAAATAACCCAAACTTGTGACTTAAACTTGCACTAATGTATGACTAAGAGCGGCGTAGAGAGTTCGTCCACCATCGAATCCCTAAGTACTCTATACTCTACAACCATCAAGTATAAGACGTACATCACCTCTTGAGTATCCACAACTTTGTATGACACTGAGCACTACAACGTAACTCCTTAAAGTGATAGTTATACACTGAGAACCCGCTAAACATCATGTATAACTAGACAACTCAAGTCTTGTCATTCGTACGGATAAAAGCTCGAGCAAGGATCTCGAAGAATCATGCATCCAACCAACCCCGATATCTTCAAGATACTAAGTACACGCACCCATGATATTCCACTTCAACCTCAAATAAATAATAATGAATTAACGTCATAGTCACATCTTGCGGTTAAATGCTCAAAACTAGCCTTTTGACGGTTTAAGTGAACTTGATAATGGTTTCCCGATCTTGTCAAAAATTGTATCCCCGTGAAAATTTGTAGTAACCAACATACAACTCTTTTTGCCGAATATTATCCCAAATTTATAATGTATATAATACATTAGATATTAAATTTTCAGCCCAAACAATTATAAATTTCGGATTCATTTATGCAGCCCATTCCATGTTTCAATTGTTAAACAGTAAAGTCCAAGTCATATTAATCCCAATGATTAAATAATACCTATGAAGCTCAAATGACAACTTATAAGACCTGAGCCCAAATTAATCATACCCGATCCAAACATTTAGATAAATAACTTACGCAACCCCTAATATAACTCATTTCTTTAACCCTAATCATCACTTGAAAAAAAATCCGCCCCCTTGTTTACCTTTTCTCCCAACGCAGCCAAACCCACATCTCATCTCACTAAACTTCTCTCGTTTTTCAGATCCAACAACAAACTACAATGAGATGAACATCTCTTCTTCTTGTAATCCCACCGCAACAAAAGAGATGATCTCAGCTTCAAGATCTTTTAATAATCAAGGTACCCGGGTAGGTTTGTGTAATATGTTGTTGTGTCTTATAACGAGAAAAAAAAGAGAGTAACATACATGTTATATCTCTTGTCCTTTAAGTTTCGGATAAAGAATCGATGATGATGTTTCATTTCGTGCTTAGATCTTTGAAAAAGGTTTATGATTGTACTCCACGAAAAGAGAAGCAACTGAGATATTGGGTCTATTTAATTTTATATTCGGGTCTCAGTTTGTTTTGGAGATGAAATAGGATAGATTGGGAGTTGTTTGCTTGTGTGGTGGATGGAATTTTAGGATAGTTATGGATTTATTGTTGGTGGTATTGTATTCGACGTGTCCTTCCTCTTCTTATTGTTTCTGTTGACTATTTGGACCAATGAAGATAAAAAGATCTAAGGTCACTGAGTTGTTTGGTATTTGGTTTATGGTCAATGGCAATCTTCTCATCTTCATCTAATCTTCAATTTTCTTTATGTAAAATTTTCGAAACTATGAAAAAATCTGAAAATTTTTGAAACTTTTGAAAAAAATCTGACTTTTCGAAACTTTTAATAAATACTGAAATTTCGAAACTTTTGAAAAATAAATTTTCGAAAGTTTTGAAAACTTCAGATATTTTTTAAAGTTTTGAAAATTTCAACTTTTTCAAAGGTTTTAAAAATTTCGAAACTTTACTCACTATCGAAATTCTTATACAAGAATTTCGAAGCACTAGGGTATTGTGTTCTCGATAACAAGTACATCGAGAATTTCTTATACAAGAAATTCCGATTTTTTTTTTCCGGTGATTATTCCGACCAGCCTTTTGCAGATTCCGATGACCATTTAAGCATAACCCAGAAATAAAACCCACCATTTGACTACAAATGTTTCACGGGTGTGATACCAAACAGTCTCAAACACGATGTAACATAGACTTGTTAACGAGGTACCTCAAAAATAGATAAATGATGATGACAGATAAAGATTGTGACTTTTGGACCAAATATTGATAGAAAACTGTTATGAACACTGTACCACTTTAAAGATAAAAAATATTCAGATCCACAAAAAGTGGGTATAACAGCTTCAAAACAGTGTACGGATCCACATAAAGATGACATTTTTGACAAGATAATATCACAAATCAACAAATATGCAACCTTGGCTCTGATGCCATTTGTAGGATCATAGTTTTATGTTGATATTGTGATTCGGGAGGTCGGGTTTGGTGGAAGAAGATGAAAGTCATGGTTAGAGAGAGAGAGAGTAGAGAGAGAAGGGAAAACTAGTGTTTTATTGATAATAAGGAAAATGAGAAAAACACACACTAAGTCTCACCCTCCTAGTGAAGTCTAGGAGGGCTTATATAGGGCAACATACACACTACTTTACAATAATGACGGTTTCAGTACCTGTGTATTTGCCTTACATCATAACTAATGTAATCCCATAAATGTCGTTCCATTTACGTGTTAGGATCAAAAACTTTGATCCCAACATTCTCGATAATGGATTTAATCTCAAAAATTTCATTGGTAACATCGGAAGTTTGTGGGGGTTGGTTAAAACCATGAGAATCGTAACACGGATTCGGCTCATAATAAAAATTTTCAAACGATCCCCCACAATTTTCAAAATTTGACAAACTTTGGAATGAATCACTATTGAAATACGGTTCTTGCTCATAAAAGTTTTGAAAATGAGGATTAAAATCATTTTGATGATATTTATCAAAACTCGTATCACAAGCGTAAGACATTTCAGCACTCAGGGCATAACATATACAATTAGCGTATCCACATTGAATACAAAAACATTGCCCACACGGTAATCCTTCGTCGGATGGATTTCCACAATTAAAGCAAGTGAACGGAGACGGCGGTGGTGTTGGATAGTAATCGGGAACGTTTTGAAAGATTGTGTTTCGAACATACTCGGGAGTATTACAAAACAAACAAACTCCATCATGAATATCATTACCACATTGTTCGCACGTACACCAAACACATGAACCTTCAAAGAACGGTTCTCCACATTTAAAACACATCGGATCCATAAGAATTATCGGTTTAGAGGGTAAGAGAAAAAGAATCAAATGATAAGAAGATAAGAAGATTATTTTTGGTTTTTAAATTTTTGAAAAAGAAAATCAAAGTAGAAAAGGAAAATCTTTTTGTGTTTTTATATATTTTTAATATTTTGTTTATTTATTTATTTTATTATTATTATTATTATTATTATTATTATTATTATATATTTTTTTAATTTTTAATTTTTTTTTTTTAATTTTGAGAATATTTACAAAAAACGATAACTTCTCGGGAGAAGGGTCTTCAAATCACCAACAAACGATGCAAGTATGACGCTCTCGTTTCAAACCTTCCCCGGCAACGGCGCCATGTGATTTATTCTTTTAGTAGTATATAATTATTTTACCGAAGAAACACTCGTGAAGTATTTCCCCAGGTCGTTATGTCCCAACGAAGGTAAGACGGCGATTGAGTCGGCTTGAGTCGCGTGATTATGAAGTGAATGGGAAAATATAATTGAGAATTTTTGGAGTTTTTATTTTAAAGGAAATGAAATAGCAATTAAAAAAAACAATAAAACAATAAGAGATTTAAAACAAGAAAGAAAACTAAGACGGGAAAAGACTTTAAAAACAATATGTTTGCTAAGCGACGTGAATAAGTTCATCAAATGTGGGTCAAGGATTGACGACGAATTATTTTCCTTAAACAAGACTATTTTCTCACAACGTTGGTTTATTTTGAAAATAATCCTTTAAAAAGAAAATAATTACTAGATGTGTAAGTTGATTATTCTCCGGTTTTTGCCCTACAAATAATAAAACTACAAATCTAAATAATCTCACTATTATTATTAATCACAATCTTCTTTTATGTCCACACTTAACTCACAAACTCGTGCCACCAAGCAAACACTAATAAACTACTCGAAACTCATATTAATAAGATAAAGTTACTTGATAAAAGAAAAAGACTCGATAAAAGAAACAAACTAGATAAACCAAAATAAAATTCGGCAGAGTTTCGCCTAAGCATAAAGCTAAAGAGACCTCACTCGATAAACGATGAGGTATAGATTATCTTAGGGGTGTTCATCGGTTCGGTTTTCGGTTTCATGGGTTGTACGATTCGGGTTAATCGGTTTGAAAATTTTAAAAGTAAAAACCAAAACCAAACCAAACCAATTATAAAACGGATAAAACCAAACCATACATCAATTCAGAATTCGGTTTGGTTTCGGTTAAAACCAAGAAAACCAAATTCAAGTAAACTTTTAAAAGTCACAAATAAAAACCTAAAAGTTCAAACAAAATTACCAAATCAAAGGTCTCACAAAGTGTTTAAGTAAATCAACAAAACAAAAGTTTAAGAAACCAAAAGGTTTCATAACTTAACGGAAATAAATGAAAGCAAAATAAGATAAAATGTTCTTCGACAAAGGTCTACAGAGTCTTATGCTTGAATATTCTATCTTCAAGAATCGTTGATTTAAGAAGTGGTTGGTTTATAAGATATTTTAAATTTTTATGATTTTTTGTTAGGAAGATATACATATAAAATGTGTATATATATAATTTAACTTTTTTGTGTGGATAGATATATATATATTCGGTTTTTTCGGTTTGGTTTGGTTATGTATTTGTCAAACCCAAAACTAAACCAAACACCAATTAAATACTTCGGTTTGGTTTTAAACCAAACCATACACCAATTAAAAATTTCGGTCCGATTTTATTCGGTTTTGGTCTGGTTTATATTTCAGTTTGTTCGGTGTCAAACCAAATACTGAACACCCCTAGATTATCTAACTTGATAATCTTGGCTAACTCGTCAAAAGAAATGAAACTTGGTAAACAATACTTGATAAAACATTAAAACTAAAGTCGATAAAAAAATGTTACTCGATAAAATTTTTAAAAGACTAATTTGACAATTTTGCAAATTAGTCCCTAAGTGAAAAAATGTAACTCGATAAAACTTTTTTGCATATAAGTCCCTAAATAAAAAAACCAAACTCGATATCAATTTAAAAAAAAAAAAAAAAAAAAAAAATCAAACTCGATAACATTTTTAAAACATAACTCGATAAAAATTTAAAAGCTAACTTGATAAATTTAAAAAAAAAAAAAAAAAAAAAAAAAAAAAAAAAAAAAAAAACAACTAGGCTCCTAACTCGAAAATTTCATGTACTAACTCGATAAAACCGTAACAAAACATCATTTTGATCCAAAATAAAGCCTAAAAACTAATATTTTTCACCAAATTTAACACTAGACTAACTAGTTTAACCATAAACTTTAATTCTCACCAATAAAAACAAGATTTTAACAACTACAAATCATAAAATTTAGAAAGAGAAAGCTTTAGAGAGAGAAAGTAACATAAAAACACATGACTTCATTTAAAATAAAACTACACTAATCCTACTACTATGAGGACCAACCCTCAACAACCAATCTCTCAAAGTTGGTGGTTAAGGGTATTTATAGGCTAGGGGCTAGGGCTTCTCTAATCTTTGAGTTTGTTGCATATTTAGCCCCTAGACCTTTACAAAAACATGAGAAACTACTCAAAACATATTAAAATGCTACAAATGCAACTAAATACTACACGTAACGATCTTGTAACTTGGAGGAATTGAGTTGACTTTTTTTCCAAAGTTCTTCAAAGGACCAAAGTTGACAACTTGCTGAAACTTGGAGGGCCATTATTGTAAAGGTCTTCATATTTCAACTAAGAGTCTCTTTTGTTATTCTCTGAATCTCTAAGGATTACTTTTATCATTTTGGGCTTTTCTTGGATAAATTTCTTCATCGGCTTCGGCTTTTTGACACTTTTCCAAATCTCGTGCTCGTTTTAGGCTTTTTGGTTGATTTTGTTGCTTTTTATAAGATATCCTTCCCTGCACGATCACAAACACAAAAACACAATATCTTTGACATTTATCGTTAGTTTTTGGTCATTTTGGTCCCTAAACTAAGGTCAAAAGTATGTGTAGAATAACACATACTAGATACCTACATCAAAGATATTGAAGTTTGCACCTTCTATCAGATCATACAATCTGAAAAGATCCAAGTAGTGTGGTCGTAGAACCACATGACCAAAATCATCAACCGAACAACGACCCTGAAAATCAAAATATATGATGACCGTAAGTAAAAAAGCTGCAATTATCGTGCAAGGTAACGCGGGAAAGGATTTTCACACTAAATTAAGCACAAACACAATTTTAGCCAGACACTTGAAACTACTTATATGCTTTAGAAATAAGTAGATAAGTACTTACAGAAGCAATCCCAAACACCCTTTCGACAGAAATATTAATAATCGTGAATCAGTACTCCTAAACTATTAGTTTCACCTGTAATAATCATTTTTAACATATTCAGTTGCACTGTACCTAAACTCATGAAACTGGCTGTATACGACTTGAAAACAAAATGCGCGGACTATAACTTTCAATATGCATTGCTAGCCTACAGATGTGTACACATAAGTCGCATGCAAATTCTTTTTTAAGTGTAAAGCTTGATCACAAAGTGAAAGAAATCAGACAACATATAACTATATAAGGAAGTAAGAGTAGGAATTTTATGACCTATCATTCAGATACAAAATGCATGAGTCGGGGTATACTGTCATGGGCTCGCATCCGAAAAATGCATCATCGTTGACTTAAAAATCAGTTCGGGACACTTTCTTCTTCTTCCAAACTTACCCATTTCAGCCCCTAAACCTACATGATTCACCCCCTATTTCAGCAGGCAAACGGTATGATTTAAACCGCCGTTTCAACACCCTAAACCCGCTCATTTCAGCCCCTACTTCAGACCCCATGCACACCCATTCTAGCATACAAACGCACCCATGTTTCAGCCCGTGTTTCAGAACCTAAACACACCATTTTCAGCCCGTGTTTCAGAACCTAAACACACCATTTTCAGCTACCAAACCCACCCATTTCGGGCGATCTTGAAGATGCCTAAAAAACACAAAACCAAACATCATAATCTTGGTCCCACTCTCTTTTCCAACCCCTATCCCTGTCACGGCCTTTGTTCGTTGGACGAAAGCTGAAGTAGCGTTATTTTTTTTTTTTCATCACAACACCTGACTAAAGATTGAAAGACAATATGAATGTATTAGAATCCTAGAGAAACAACCCTTTGGGTATGTGGCTTTATGTGACAACTGGCAAATTAGGGAGTCATTTTTAAAACCCGCATTACTTTAAAAATTATAATTTTGGTATATTTGAAAAGTTTATCGTGACGAGATATTTTATGAACGTTGGAATGTGATTTTAATTGTACGTTATTTATGGGATTCGATTATTTATTTATGGTTTGGTTTGGTTCATTCGTGATGATTTATTTTTGAGATTATTATTTTGGCACTACATTGACTCCGACACTAGGATAACCTAACAATTTTAATTATTTTAATATCGGTTCGGATATTATAATTTTGGAACGTATCGCGAGGTTTTGATTATTTTGGAACGAGTTCGGTTCGAGAGAGTGGATTTGTTATTTAAGGTTTCAGGTTTGGTCCGTATATTTACACCGGGCTACTTAACCCACCTTACCCCTCAATATTATTATCATTATTGATAAAAAGCCTTTTTTTTTTTTTTAATAAAAGTAAATTGCAAATCGTCCTTGTGAACCTGGATACACACAACACACCTTCACCCTCACCAACACTTTTACTCTCTCTCTCTCTCTCTCTTCTTTTTAACACAACCATCGCCGCCCCCTTAAACCCCCAATAACACCACCACCACCACCCTCACACCAAAACTAACACCACCATCTTAACTATCTTTTCCCGATCTATCTATTGGTATAAACCACGCGCGATTTGGACCACCCTAACACCCCATATGAATTAATATCACCACTTTAACACCACCTTTGTCATCTTTTCTTTTTGGGTTTTTGAAGAAATCGAGTTTTGGAGCTTTATTGAAGGTGAGTGGCCACGAATCTTATTCGTGCGCCTCGATTTGTACCCAAACCGTGGGTATATAGATATTTTCTTGATGGTTTTTGATGAAATCTTGACTAAAAATGATGGGAAAACATTATTTTTGACATACAAATCCGTTTGGTATCTTGGGTGTTGACTTGACTCGAGTTTGGTGCTCGAATTGTGTTGTTTGGGTCGCGTTTGGATTAGGTTTGGCTCGTATGGAGCTTAACCGAGACACATGGTCTCGGTGTGGTTATGACCTTGACTCGTTTAGGAGTCTAGGGTGATTTTTGGTTCGATATTATTTGGTTTCTTGGTTTTTGATTCTTGATATTTTGAGTATTGGATGAGTTGTGGTTGTTTGGTAATTTTTGTTGTTGTCGTGGTTTGTGGCCGACGACCCTATGGGTCCGTTTGGTTCGATTGGGCTCGTTTAGAGCAATGCCGAGACCTAAGGGTCTCGGGCGTGACCATAATGTGATTATTGTGGGGTCATTTTGACCCGGGTTTGACTTGGTAAATCGACCCGTACATATGGTATATATATTGTTGTTGTTTTTATTGTGGTTATTATTATTGTGTGGCATCATTTTTGGACCGAAGCTTTTGGATGGGTCGAGACACTTTGTGGTCTCGACATGGTATACTTGTGATTTGGATTATGGAGTTTTGTTGACGAGTGTGGATTTGGGGACCGATTGTGAGACGGTCATTAGATGACGGAGATAGGTTAATCTGGTACCGTAGTCGGACCCTCATGTTGTAGCACGTGGATATGGGATTGATTTGGATGGAGTTGATTTATTTATTTTGACTTGGTTATTATTTTTGGACTTGGACTATGAGCCGAGAGTGATGACTCGGACATGTGACCAAATTCTTATGACTCGATAAATATTTAAAATCAAACATTAAAAACAATACTCATAATAATATTATTGATAATATAATCGTTTATATACGTATATAGACGTGATAAACGTATATATATATATATATATATATATATATATATATATATATATATATATATATATATATATATATATATATATATATATATATATATGCGTATATTAATAATAAAACGATCACGAGTAAATGTTATAATAATATAACGATAATTATTTTACTATGCAAATAGTGCAATAAATGTCGGAATATTATTATAAATAAATAACATGAAATAATGTCGAGAACTAATAAGTCGGGTGAGTAATAAATAAAAGCATGATGACTTTTATAAATTTGGAAAAACTTATCGAGTGATACGAGTTGTGGTTACTTAAAGTCCAAGTGGGCTTTACTATGTGACTTTTGTGTTGTCACGGATATATGACGATTAATATAAACATTTTCTATAACAAGTGACTTATTTAATCGACGGATTAGATTGAGTTATTTGGCTATATAAAATGAGTATATTAATGGGCATCGTATCTCACGACACCCATAGGTTGTGGTATATGTTTTAGGATAATAAATTACTATGTATCTCGTGGAATTTGGTCGATTTGACGATATATATAGGGAATTTATTGGACTACGATACATACCAAATAGAATTCTTTGTGCTATGTGCTTTAGGTTGGGTATAATTTTGGAACGATATATTACGTAAATAAATATGGGGGATTACCAAATCGACGGATTTGATAAGCTTCGATGATTTATTTAAATAATATATTGGGCTAATATTAGACCTATAGATGGTTTATTATTTCATTCGTTGTGGCTTTTTGGTTTGAGTTGTGTCGAACCTTCACCCATATGGATACCAAACGTCGAATTTCAAATTAATATATGAGGATAATTCGAGAAATGGATATTTTTGGGAAAGTAAAATGGAATACGTTCGGGAATGGGAATATTTGATTTTTGAGGAAATGATTTCTCAACGAGCTTGATATTGTTAGGAAGTGACGAGTCTGTAGTTGCCGTTACGTGAGTTCTTGAGTTTGCTTACGTCTTTCTTCTATCGATTTCTTTTGAGGATTTTCTGGACTTGAGGTGAGTCATAGCCCCACTTTTACTCTTGAACTTTGTTTTCAATACTTGGGGTGAGAAACGTGCAAATGTTTTATGTGGACTATTATCGCTTTATTTATTTCAAAACTTGCTATGCTTATAGAACTAGGTAGGATTAGAGCGAGGCCTAGTCCCGAACTAGGTAAGCTATTGATTGGTTATAGAGTGAGGCCTAGTCCCGAACTAGGTAAGCTATTGGATTGGTTATAGAGCGAGGCCTAGACTTGAGCTAGGTAAGCTGATGATTGGATTGATTTGAGCTATAGCGTGCACCTATAGGGTTGATTTGATTTGGTTGGATTATTTTGGTTGGATGATTGAGGCCTAGTCTAGCTAGCAAGCGTTTTGCGTATATGTCCACTATATTGAATTATGAATTTAAACCTATGATCTCACCAGCGAAAGCTGACTTTTAGCACGCTTTCTCAGGTAATTAAGGGATGCCCTTTGGATGCTTGGATTGGAGGCTTGGCAATGGCACCGGTTATGGATCTATTTTTCTAAAACTCTGATAAACTATTGTGGACCTATGTTTATTTCTTTTGGGCCTTACTTTGGATAATTCTTGGGATAAATGTAAACTTTAAAACCCGTTTTGGTTGTGTTTTTCTTATGTTTACTTTATCTCGTTCTTTCATGACTTTGAATGGATACCAATCCCCGTAGCACCCCGAAAGCTTGTTGAGTCTTCCGCTGTATCAAATTTTGGGGGTGTTACAGATTGGTATCAGAGCCAAGGTTATAGAGAACTAGGTAAATGGACACCTAAACTATAACCGATTTTTATATAAAACGATCCTCGACCATTGCCCGCCAGCCCGCCAAGCCGAAGCATCATTGTTTATTATTGAGGTATATTGAGATGATTATTAGATTTGGGATTCTTGAATTGATTTGAGGATTTGAGGTTTATTGATTTAGTAATATGATGGGGTTTTGAGGAATTATATGCGTTTTGAGGAATTATATGGCGTAATTGTTTTACGAATGATTTTAGTAATTCGGTATTTTAAATCTTTCTTGATATATATGATTGGGAATTATATGATGATTTTGATATGGTATTTTGAGTTCGCGGTTTAGTTGTTTTGAAACACTTACACCTACCCTACGCCGTTGTCACAGACTATGGTCTCCCGTATGTTTGATGTTGTTGAGGATATTCTTACTGCACCTGTACACCCAGCACAGATCACCATGGCTCCTGATGATCCTTACAGGATTGCCATGCATTCAGCTACTGTGTCACCGACAGCTTCTACTTCAG
This sequence comes from Artemisia argyi, assembly GCA_030686995.1. Lineage (NCBI taxonomy): Eukaryota > Viridiplantae > Streptophyta > Magnoliopsida > Asterales > Asteraceae > Artemisia > Artemisia argyi. The sequence goes on from CM060696.1 coordinate 106,143,900, forward strand.
CACCGCCTGCTGCATCTACGCAGGGACCCTCATCTTCTCTAGGGCTCCCTGGTACATCGAGGCAGCTTACTCTTCATCAGGATTTGGCTCGTGTGGCTCCACGTTTTGCCCACCGAGCTACGGCACGTATGTCGGTACGCCCTACTTCACCACCTTTACAGTTGGATGCTCACTCTCTCCTGTCAGATGCACCACTTGCATCATTGCATCGTCGTCCTAGATCACCTACCCCTTCACCACATGGTTCACCTGTTAGGAGACGACGATTGATGATGTACTCTTTCGATGAGGAGGAGGAGGAGTACGAGGGTGAGGATGAGGCTGATGACCCCCAGGAGACTGAGCAGGGTGATGATGATAACCCTGAGGAGGAGGAGGAGATACCTGATGATGATGATTTGTTAGTATTGCCAGCTCAGGCTGAGGAGCCTGATTCACCTATACATCCGATTGAGCCTGTTTCACCTGATCATCCATTTTTGTTTGAGTTGCCACCTGGTAGTCCCGTTGAGTCAGATGCATCTTCTGAGGTTTCTGCTGAGCATGCAGAGTTAGGTGAGACTGGTAGGATGTGGGCTCAGATTACTGATCTTGGTGAGAGAGTTACACGTATGTCTGAGCGGATTGATAGGGTGACCGTTGAGTTCATTGGGGAGTTGAGGAACCTCCGCCAGCAGCGTGGCTAGATGTTTGAGCTATGTGGTCTTGTTGCTTTCTACACCGAGGAGTGTTCGGTTAGAAAAGCTAGTTATCCTATTTTGATGTATTTTCCGTTGATTATTCGTCTCGTTTGGAACGATTATTATCTTTTGTGTTTTTCGGTAGTTGGAACGATGTTGGATCTTTATTGTATGGTTGATGGTTATTATTATATGGTATTATGTGGTTTTTGGATATTGTGGAAATTGAGTCCCTATTCGCTTTATTGATGTCTTGTGGTGTATTGTTGATATTCTTTCCATGACTTGGCTTCGTTGAATTAATTCTTGTTGAGCATATGATAAGTTCTATCGGAGACTCATGAACTTGTATGATGTTTCAGATCAATGGCCCCATGACGAAACCCTGTTAGAGCTACCAAAACTGGTCCTGCAACGACTACCCCTGGTCGTCGAGGACGCCGTCCTACTCGAAATGTTGAAACCCCTAGTCCTGATAACCTGGACACTACTAACCGCAACAACAGGAATCAAAATGTTGATGTTCAGGGAGACAATGATCATGTTCCACTTAACGCACCTACTGTGGATCAAGCAATGATCAATCAACTTGTGGAGCAACGAGTTGCTGAACTACTAGCTGAGTCAAATCATTCCAACAATTCTGCTGGAACATTTCCACCTGTTTGTGCTAATGGATGTAACTACAAGGAGTTTAAAATTTGTGGACCCGTTGAGTTTGGTAGAACGGAAGGAGTGGTCTACTTGGTCAGGTGGATGGAGAAGACCGAGTCAGTGTTTAATTGATGCGTAGGGATTGCACCAGGCTTTACCTCTCGAGGGATCTCGAGAAGCTTACAACCCCCACCAGGCAGTGTACCTGATCGTTGTAGTATAGTATAGTGACAAGTACCGGGGGATTGATCATTCAACTAGGAATAGTGTCGCTAGGATTAGAAAACCTAAATACTAGTTCTAGAGATGATAGATGATTATTTTTGTATTTTTATATTTTTTAGAAAGCAAGTAAAAATCTCGGGTTTTAAGGATTTGGGCGGAATTAGTTGCTAGTCAACTAACCCAATACTAAAGATGCAATCAAAATAAAATACTAGAAATGAAAATAAACTAAATTAACTAAGGTTGTGAGCAATAAGTGGAGAAATTGTGTTTACTTAGATTTCACTACTCCCTAGATATCTTTTACACGTTAATTACTTGTTATAGTTGCGTGGATGACGGATTGTATTCCTTAATACCATTCATGGGGTGGCGCACATAATTCCCCAATCCTATGAGTGCCTACTTCACTCCTATGTCGAGCCGGCTAAGAAGCTCCTAACATGGGATCATTAGAATTTACTCATGCATTAAATACAACCAATAAAACCTAGTGCATGTTAGTTCATGTTTCCTAAGACGTTCAAGCATGTTACTATTTGGAGATCTGCCAGTTTTCTTAAGCCTAACATCGAAATCATTCATCCAATACAACCATAAACAAGTAATCAACACATAATCAACATCTAGGTTTCATTAGATCTAAGCAAACACAAGATACATCTAGCCTAGCATGGTGGAATTAAGACAAGTACAAGATATAGACAACCAACACATAGACATATTGATTGAATTAGAAGAACACTTATCTCAATTACACATGAAAGGGTTCAAGGGCTGAAAACCCTTGAAAAACCTGTAAAATTCGTAATAGGTTCGGCCTTAGGGTTTCTCCAAACTTCTCTCTTTTTTGAATGAAAATTAGAAAACTATATATAGGAAATTGAGGCTGACGGCGTCAAGACCAAATAGGTGACACCGTCATCTCGCCGCCAAAATACTTCTCGGGCTGCCTTGATCTACATCTGATGCCGTCATGTGTTAGGGTCTTCCAGGCCGTCACGTGTTTTACTCTTGACACTCTACTTGTGACGCCTTCACGTTTGCACTGGGCCGTCATGCAATTTACTCTTGACGCCGTCAGGATGTTGCTCTTGACGCCTTCACCTACTGTTCCCAGCAAGGAAAATTAAGACTTTGGCGTTTTCTTCACTTTTATGCTCCAAAAACGTCCAAATTGCTTCCTTTTCCAGATTTCTCTCCCAAAGTACCTAAAATCACAAAAGGAACGATTTAGGGTAATATTTGATCAAATAAATTCAATTTCGGGCTTAAATGACCCCCTAAAAGTGGTTCATTTTTCGCCTCATCATATACCCTTACACTTGAGATTTGCTTGTCCTCAAGCAAATGCGCTTTTATTCTAGTCAAAATACAAGTTAGGGGTCATTTAACACTAATATAAAAGTAATTACAACAAATAATCGTTCCACTAAAGACCAAAGACAAGCACGGAGGTCATATACTAGCACCTCACAAATAGTGTTTAGATACTCACATCTCTCGGGTGTAATAAAGTATAAATTACAATATGGAAACGGAAGATATCTCTCACTACCTGTCATAGAAAAATAGATTACCATAGGCTTGGGAAAGGATCAAACCTCCACCACATGGCGTAAGCACCTAGGATAAACTATCAAAGAGGTCTTTTAAAGGGTTGTAACGTTAGGTGTAGGGATATGAAATACACGGTTTTGTTGAATAAAGGCAGTCTTTACTGGTGACGAGTTAACAATCTTGGTTAATTACATGTACAATATGGCGTTGCTAAGCCAAGACTGGACTCGACTTAAGCTAATAAATGAAAAATAACAAAAACATAAAATAAACATAGAATGAAATGGGATGGTAGTCCGTATGTTTTTTTTCTCTTTTCTTTTTCTATTTTTTTCTTTTCTTTTTCTTGATTTTTCGATTTTTTTTTTTTTTTTTTTTTTTTTTTTTTTTTTTTTTTGGCATACACTCTTACCCTACCATCTAAAATAATACATCATAAGAAATGAGAATTCCCCTTACACTTGAATTTCTACATACTTTACAATAAACTAATCTAATGACTCGGATTAAGAAAATCAAAACACTTTGAGCACTTTTAAGATTAACGTACATATATGGGGATAATAAAATGATGTTCTTCCCCATTACTCCATAAATAAGTACTTTACCCATGAGTCCCAATCGTCCCAAAACAATATTTACAATGATATGACTCGACTTAGCAACCATGTAATCAATTAGATAGTTAACTTAGGGTTTAACAAATAACAATAATGCACTAAAAATGAGCGTATACAGGAAGGCTAAGGCGATTTGGGTGTACATTTAAGTGGGGTGTAACAAATTCTTCCTTTAAGTAAAATGCTTAAAGTTAGAAACGAAAAGATAGGCTCGGAGGGGTGTACTAGGGGTTTCGTGTACTAAAAATGAGTACAACGCTAAGGTGTAGGAAAAATTAGTTGACTTAACTAGCCAAGTAATATGGCTTAAATGGTCAAGTAATTATGATACGGGTTTAACACAAGGGTGATCCTAATGCCTCTTATCATGTAGTAAATCCTACTACACGAATGTAGTCTCACTAGCGGTCTCGGGATGCATCACTAACGCAAGTTCTAGAATCTAAATGCTACCGGTACACTCATAAGCACTAATAGTAAATGCTTTTCCTATCAAATCTAAAGGCGAATCTCACATATTTGGGTGGAAAATTTTTCTGAAAGTACGGTTATGTGCTAGTCATACAATCTCTTATCCATGAGACGCTTGCTATGGCTAAAGTTTCACTCCTAAGTGTTGTAAAAAAATTTAAATTTGGCGCTAAAATTGCACTAACAAGTATTTCTCATAGTTTTATTACACATCTACTATTAAACAAAACAAACTCAAGCGAAAGTGTATTTGTAAGGTATCATCATTTTACCCTCCCTTTACACTTAAGATGAACATTGTCCCCAATGTTCAAGTAAAGAATGTAAAAGTGAAAAAGTAAAAAGAATGAAATCAAATACTCCCCTGATTCGCTCGGTATGGATAATAAGGTGGCCAGGTTAAATCTTCCTCCAAGAAAATGAACAATCAAAGCTTCCCTTCCAAAATATAAATCATCTTCTAGTCATACATAACCTGTAAATCCTGAGAAAACAAACAAAGCAACCTCGCATAAAATCGGCGGCAATCTATATAAGTTATTAAATCCTAGAAAACAAGATAAGATATAATGCTTGTGGAATGAAGTTTGCAGATTTCCTGAAGATTATAAAACTTAATAATTCAGCAAAAACTTTAAAACTCCGTTAGAAAAACAAAACTGGTAAAATTTCCAGGTTTTTACACGTGACGCCGTCAAGAGTTAACTCGTGACGCCGTTAGAAGTAACCTGCAGAAATTCTTATGTTAAGTTTCCGGAAAATTTCTGGAAAAACTTGGTCTTACTTCCTGGAAAATCCTGCAAAACTTCATTATGACTCAATACAAGCATTTGACTCTAAAAAATATGAATATACATGTTCACTTAATATTGTGGAGAATCATGATCGGTCTGTTTCTTAAAAACATATTTGGTGTTTCCCCTTACACTTATCTTTTGCAAAAATACTTTTAGGTGGAGTTAAGACTAGGCCAAAACAACAAAAGTATTTCCACTTTTTAATTTAGAAACATGATCTACCAACAATAAAAATGAAGCATGCATACGGAAGCAAATAACAAACAAACAAAATAAAATCACACAAAGCATGGGTTGCCTCCCAAGAAGCGCTTTTCTTTATTTACGAGTCTTGTAGCTAGACTCAAAGTCATGGGTTACTACGTGACCTCATTAGGGGTTCCACTCTCTAGGTCGTCTTCTAAACCAGTTTTGTTTTCCGGACCTAGTTGCAAGCATTCTTGGTAGAAAGCAAGCATCCTATTCTTTACATACTCTACTCCTCTACGTCTATCCTCATCATTCCTATAATAAGCCGCTTGCTTGTGTTCCTTTTCTAAATTAGAGAGGAGGCGGTATTGCTCAATTTTGTAGGGCATTTGGTAGGCAACCTCATCATTCTCTTCCTTAAATCTAACTATCCCTAGAGTCGGATCATAACTCATCCTAGTGGCCTCAACAAATGGTTTTCCAAATATTATTTGGCTTAGGCAAGCATCTATCACCAGACGAGTGTCTTCTACTATCATAAAATCGATCTCATAAGTGAGATTGCCTATAATCACATGTAATCCCTTCACTCTTCCTACAAAATTACTTATCAGATTCTTATTGGGCATCATCCTAAAATCAAGTTGCTTCTTCATCACCCAATTGTAATAAGTCCTAGTAACGATGTTTACTGGAGATCTAAGATCGATGTAAGCTTTCCATATATGCATATGCCCTATGTTGCATGGTATGTTAATGTTAGAGGGGTCTCCCATTTTGATAAGGGGTGTGCCAAGGATATATGGTCTCTCGGGACTATCGAATAAATCCTTATGGTATTCCCGTTCTTCCTTGGTGGGCGTCTTATCAAAGTACTTCTCTATAGTTTCTACTCCCTTTAACCCCTTTTCCTTATTAACCTCAACTCCCCTACTCTCATCCCTAGTTTCGGTTTCTACTCCAACTTCATCCTTGTCACTTTCTTCTATCTCCTTATCTATTGGCTTAATGGTGACAATACTGACAAAGTGGACATGTTTAGATGATGAGGGGTCCTTAATTTGGATTCTGTTATTGATGTCCCTAGTATCCTTCCTAGGTGTAGTTAACGCTTGGTTGTTGAGGGCTTTCAACAAGTTGTCTATCTTGTTGGTCATCTCCGTTTGTTGTTGGTTGAATTCAGTTTCAAACCTAGCTATGCGAGCTTCTTGAGATGCCATGAACTTAGACATCAATCCTTCAAGATTGTTGGTACTACCATAGTTGTTAGAAGGATTGTTGTAGAAAGTACGATTGGAGGGTGGACCGTTTGGTTGGTAACGATTAGGCGGATTGGAAGAATTGGGTTAATTTTGTTTCCACCTAAGGTTTGGATGATTTTTCCAAGAGGGGTTGTATGAATCACCGTAAGGGTTTGGCTCGGGCTTGAAAGTGTACCACTTATCTCCCGCTTCGTCGGTACACGTGGATGCATAGTCCGCAAAAGCTGTTCCGGGGAGTTCCACACAATCACAAGTGTCATGGGGACCACTACATAATTCGCATGAAGAAGTGATTTTGTTCACTTGGCTTGAAGGCTTAGGAGCTTCGTAAGATCTCATGAGAAACTTGACTTAGTCCTCAAGTTCCATGATCCTACGGTCGGGAGTGCTAGAGTTGTTCGAAGGCAAAGATATTGCCTTGACCGTTTTGTTCAAATCACGGGGATCATTCCAACTTTCGTTGTCATAGAGAGCAAGATCTTCAATGAGTTCCCATGATTGTTCCACACTTAGATCATGTAGTTTACCACCGGCCGATTGGTCAATGGCTCGCCTCGTGGAGAGGTCGATATGGTCATAAAAGATTTGGACTTGGAGCCAAAGATCTATGCCATGATGAGGGACCTTTTGGAGTAAGTCCTTGAAACGAGTCCATGCTTCATAAAGAGATTCACTTTGACGTTGTTGGAACATCAAGATGTCATTTCTAAGCTTAGTAGTTCTCCCCGGTGGGAAAAATTGAGCAAGGAAACAAGTGGTGAGATCATCCCATGTGGTGATGGATCCCGCAGGTAAACGCTCAAGCCATTGACTAGCTTGATCCCGTAGAGAGAATTGGAATAGGCGTAATCGGGTTGTCTCTCTAGTTTCAACATCTAGATCTATGGAGTCTATGATTTTAAGGAAGTCCTTAAGATGTTGGTTTGGATCTTCGGAATGAAGTCCATGGAATGCACATCCGCTTTGCACCAACCGGATGGTGTCGGATCGCAAGGGGGTCACATTGGCTCCGGTGAGCTCAATGGTGTTTCGGTAGCCTTGGTGGCTAGGTCGGAAGTACTCTCCTAAGGTTCGGGGCCTAAGAGGTTCTAGTGGTGGGTTTTGTTGTGGTGGGATGACGGGTTCAAAGATGTTCCCATCGTCCATGATGTCGGGTGGTGAAAAGTTACGAACAAAAACACAAAAAAATAAGATAGACTAAAGAAAACCTAAAAATAAAAATAAAATCTTACTAGAAAGGAATCTAGCAAGTAGACCTAATAAAAAGAGATTCTAACCTAGACAATAACTATTCCCCGGGCTGCGGCGCCAAAAACTTGATGCGTAGGGATTGCACCAGGCTTTACCTCTCGATGGATCTCGAGAAGCTTACAACCCCCACCAGGCAGTGTACCTGATCGTTGTAGTATAGTATAGTGACAAGTACCGGGGGATTGATCGTTCAGCTAGGAATAGTGTCGCTAGGATTAGAAAACCTAAATACTAGTTCTAGAGATGATAGATGATTATTTTTGTATTTTTATATTTTTTAGAAAGCAAGTAAAAATCTCGGGTTTTAAGGATTTGGGCGGAATTAGTTGCTAGTCAACTAACCCAATACTAAAGATGCAATCAAAATAAAGTACTAGAAATGAAAATAAACTAAATTAACTAAGGTTGTGAGCAATAAGTGGAGAAATTATGTTTACTTAGATTTCACTGCTCCCTAGATATCTTTTACACGTTAATTACTTGTTATAGTTGCGTGGATGATGGATTGTCTTCTTTAATACCATTCATGGAGTGACGCACTTAATTCCCCAATCCTATGAGTGCCTACTTCACTCCTATGTCGAGCCGACTAAGAAGCTCCTAACATGGGATCATTAGAATTTACTCATGCATTAAATACAACCAATAAAACCTAGTGCACGTCAGTTCATGTTTCCTAAGACGTTCAAGCATGTTACCATTTGGAGATCTGCCAGTTTTCTTAAGCCTAACATCGAAATCATTCATCCAATACAACCATAAACAAGTAATCAACACATAATCAACATCTAGGTTTCATTAGATCTAAGCAAACACAAGATAGATCTAGCCTAGCATGGTGGAATTAAGACAAGTACAAGATATAGATAACCAACACATAGACATATTGATTGAATTAGAAGAACACTTATCTCAATTACACATGAAAGGGTTCAAGGGCTGAAAACCCTTGAAAAACCTGTAAAATTCGTAATAGATTCGGCCTTAAGGTTTCTCCAAACTTCTCTCTTTTTTGAATGAAAATTAGAAAACTATATATAGGAAACTGAGGCTGACGGCGTCAAGACCAAATAGGTGACGCCGTCATCTCGCCGCCAAAATACTTCTCGAACTGCCTTGATCTACATCTGACGCCGTCATGTGTTAGGGTCTTCCAGGCCGTCACGTGTTTTACTCTTGACACTCTACTTGTGACGCCTTCACGTTTGCACTGGGCCGTCATGCAATTTACTCTTGACGCCGTCAGGATGTTGCTCTTGACGCCGTCACCTACTGTTCCCAGCAAGGAAAATTAAGACTTTGGCGTTTTCTTCACTTTTATGCTCCAAAAACGTCCGAATTGCTTCCTTTTCCAGATTTCTCTCCCAAAGTACCTAAAATCACAAAAGGAACGATTTAGGGTAATATTTGATCAAATAAATTCAATTCCGGGCTTAAATGACCCCCTAAAAGTGGTTCATTTTTCGCCTCATCATTAATGTCAGTGGTTGTGCGGAGAATGCGAAGGTAAAGTTTGATTCTTTTACTTTCAAGGATGAAGCTTTAACTTGGTGGAACAATTACCGAAATTCGGTTGGGAGTGATGTGGCTTATGCTATGACTTGGGAGCAATTTAAGTCTTTGCTGATTCAGACTTACTGTCCAAGGAATGAGATTAAGAAGCTGGAGATTGAGTTCTGGAACCATAAGGTGAGAGGTACCGATATGGCAACTTACAATCGCCGTTATCGAGAGTTAGCCTTACTTTGTCCCGATATGGTTAGGACTGAGACTCAAAGGATTGAGAGGTATACCGATGGATTGCCGGTAGCTACAAGGAACGATGTGATTTCTGCTAAGCCTGCAAACATCCATGAGGCTATCACTATTTCTCAACAATTGATGGACTCGTTGGCATTGGAAGAAGCTGAGAAAGACAAGAATGGAAAGAGGAAGAGGGATAATCACTCTAAGGGTAATGATCATCGAAACAAGCGACAAACAACTGCTAGAGCTTATGCTATGGGAGATGGAGACAAGAAAAACTACAATGGAGATGCACCCAAGTGTAATCGATGTTATAAGAATCATTCTGGACGATGTACTGTGATGTGCAAGAATTGCTCTAGGATGGGACACATAGCTAAGGATTGTAGAGCTCGACCACTTGCTATGGTTCAAGCTACTCCTGAAACTATGAGTAAGGCAAATGTTACTTGTTATGGATGTGGAAAGAAGGGACATTATAGGAATGAGTGTAGGGAATCGTGGAACCGAGGAAATCAAGGATCGGGTGGTAATGGGTACAATCATGGAAACCGTGGAGCTGGAGGAAACCGTGGACGACAAGATAATGGGGACCAACATGTGGAAGCTGGAGCTGCTCATGGAAGAGTGTATGCACTTGGGAACGAGAGAGGAGAAGATCCGAACATCGTTACTGGTACGTTCCTTCTCAATAATCGTTATGCTTCCATACTATTTGATACTGGTGCCGATAAGAGTTTTGTGTCCACTAAGTTTGCACCCTTACTAGAGAAACCCCATATGGCCTTAGGAATTGGTTATGATATAGAGTTAGCTAATGGGAACATAGAGAGGATTAGGACTAGCATTCGCGGTTGCACATTAAACTTTCTGAATCGTCCTTTCAACATAGATCTTCTACCCGTCATGTTAGGAAGTTTTGATGTCATTATTGGTATGGATTGGTTGTCGAAGTATCGTGCTCATATACTTTGTGATGAGAAGATCGTGCGTGTGCCTTACGGCAAGGAGATTCTGAACATACCAGGAGATAGAAAGGATTTGAGAGGCCCATCTAGATTAGCGGTCGTATCTTGCACTAAATTTCCGAAGCTAATGGAAAAAGGATGTTGCCTTTTCTTAGCTCAAACTTCTAAGAAAGGAGGGAAGGAGAAGAAGGAAAGGTGCATTGGAGACGTGCCTATAGTTCGTGATTTTTCGGATGTGTTTTCTGATGATTTGCCGGGAATTCCGCCTACTAGACAAGTAGAGTTTCAGATTGAGTTGATACCTGGTGCTGCACCTGTAGCACGAGCGCCTTACCGTCTTGCACCTACTGAATTGGAAAAGTTGTCGAAACAATTAGCGGAGTTAGCCGAAAAAGGATTTATAAGACCAAGTTCTTCGCCTTGGGGAGCCCCGGTCTTGTTCGTGAAGAAGAAGGATGGATTGTTTCGCATGTGTATTGATTATCGAGAGTTGAACAAGTTAACGGTGAAGAATAGATACCCGTTACCGAGGATCGACGATTTGTTCGATCAACTTCAAGGATTGAGTGTGTATTCGAAGATCGATTTGAGATCGGGATATCATCAGCTTCGAGTTCGCGAGGAAGATATTCCGAAAACGGCTTTCAGAACCCGTTACGGGCATTACGAGTTTCAGGTGATGCCGTTTGGGTTGACCAACGCACCGGCGGTATTCATGGACCTCATGAATCGGGTGTGTAAGCCTTACTTAGATAAATTTGTGATTGTGTTCATCGATGACATTCTAATTTATTCGAAGAGTGGGAAGGAGCATGAGGAGCATCTAAGGCTTATCTTAGAATTGCTCAGGAAAGAGAAACTGTATGCCAAGTTTTCTAAATGTGAATTTTGGATTCCGATGGTACAATTTCTGGGTCATGTGATTGATAGACAAGGTGTTCATGTAGATCCTGCTAAGATTGAAGCGATTAAAGATTGGGCTGCACCTACGACCCCAACAGAAGTTCGTCAATTTTTGGGATTAGCCGGTTATTACCGAAGATTCATTGAGGGATTTTCGAAGATAGCAAGACCGTTGACCAAATTGACACAAAAGAGTGTTAAATATGAATGGGGAGATAAGGAAGAGGAAGCATTTCAATTACTTAAGTTAATGTTGTGTAGTGCTCCTATCTTAGCGTTACCTGAAGGTAACGAGGATTTCGTCGTCTATTGTGACGCTTCTCATAAAGGTTTGGGAGCTGTGTTAATGCAACGAGAGAAAGTGATAGCTTATGCTTCCCGACAGCTCAAGAAGCACGAGAAGAACTACACCACCCATGATTTGGAGTTAGGTGCTGTGGTTTTTGCTTTAAGGATATGGAGACATTATCTGTATGGTACCAAGTGTGTAGTGTTTACTGATCATAAAAGTCTACAACACATCTTGAATCAAAAAGAGCTCAACATGAGACAGCGACGTTGGATTGAGTTGCTAAGCGATTACGATTGTGAAATTCGCTACCATCGTTACGAGTTAGGTCATTAGGAATGACTATCGTATCGCCATTACCATCTCAAATATTAGAAGCTCAAACGGAAGCGTTGAAAGCAAAAAATCGTTCTGCTGAGAACATATTTGGGATGGCAAAAAATGAGAAGGGATTTGTTAAGCGTTCTGATGGAGTATTATGTTTTGGAGAGCGAAGTTGGATACCTTTGTATAGAGGAATTCGAGAGTTGATTATGCATGAGTCGCATAAGTCAAGATACTCTATTCATTCTGGGTCGGACAAGATATACCAAGATTTGAAAAAGTTATATTGGTGGCCAAATATGAAAGCAGATATAGCATTGTATGTTAGTAAGTGTTTGACTTGCTCTAAGGTTAAGGCAGAACATCAAAGACCGTCAGGATTATTGACGCAGCCAGAACTCCCGGTTTGGAAATGGGAGCGGATTACGATGGACTTTATTACCAAATTACCAAAGACAGCTAGCAGTTGTGACGCTATCTGAGTAATTGTGGATCGATTGACTAAGTCTGCTCATTTCCTGGCGATTAGTGAAGATGATAGTGTTGACAAACTTGCGAGGTTGAATGTGAAGGAGATTGTTTCTCGGCATGGAGTTCCGATATCGATTATTTCTGACCACGACAGCCGCTTTACGTCAGCGTTGTGGCGATCACTTCAAACCACTTTGGGGACGAAACTTGATATGAGTACTGCATATCACCCCCAAACCGATGGTCAAAGTGAGAGAACTATTCAGACTTTGGAGGATATGCTTCGTGCATGCATAATAGACTTTGGTAAAGGCTGGGAGAAATATCTACCCCTTGCGGAGTTCTCCTACAACAATAGCTACCACACAACTCTTAAAGCTGCACCGTTTGAAGCTTTATATGGTCGTAAATGTCGTTCGCCTATTGGTTAAGCAGAAGTTGGAGATAGCCAACTCACAGGCCCTGAACTTATTTTGGAAACTACTGAGAAAGTAACGCAAATTCGAGATCGATTGCAAGCAGCTAGAGATAGGCAGAAAAGTTACGCTGATCAGAGACGTAAACCCCTAGAATTCCAGGTTGGAGACAAAGTGATGTTGAAAGTCTCGCCTTGGAAGGGTGTGATACATTTTGGGAAACGTGGGAAACTTAATCCCCGCTACATTGGACCATTTCTTATTTTGGAAAGAATTGGGCCCGTGGCTTATCGGTTGGAATTACCACCAGAATTGAGTAAAGTTCATGATGTGTTTCATGTTAGCAATTTGAAGAAGTGTCTTTCGGATTAAACGCCGGTTATACCAATTAAGGATATTCGTGTGGATGAGAGTTTGAATTTGGTGGAAGAGCCGATTGAGATACTGGATAGAGAGAGTAAACGACTTAAGAGAAGTCATATTCCGCTCGTCAAAGTTAGTTGGAATTCGCGGCATGGACCGGAATTCACATGGGAATGTGAGGATGAGTTTCGAAAGAGATATCCGAAGCTTTTTACTTTGTAGATGGTTTGTTCCGAGAGAAACCCGGGACGGGTTTCTTCTGAGGCTGGGAGGATGTGACAACTGGCAAATTAGGGAGTCATTTTTAAAACCCGCATTACTTTAAAAATTATAATTTTGGTATATTTGAAAAGTTTATCGTGACGAGATATTTTATGAACGTTGGAATGTGATTTTAATCGTACGTTATTTATGGGATTCGATTATCTATTTATGGTTTGGTTTGGTTCATTCGTGATGATTTATTTTTGAGATTATTATTTTGGCACTACATTGACTCCGGCACTAGGATAACCTAACAATTTTAATTATTTTAATATCGGTTCGGATATTATAATTTTGGAACGTATCGCGAGGTTTTGATTTTTTTGGAACGAGTTCGGTTCGAGAGAGTGGATTTGTTATTTAAGGTTTCGGGTTTGGTCCGTGTATTTACACCGGGCTACTTAACCCACCTTACCCCTCAATATTATTATCATTATTGATAAAAAGCCTTTTTTTTTAATAAGAGTAAATTGCAAATCGTCCTTGTGAACCTGGATACACACAACACACCTTCACCCTCACCAACACTTTTACTCTCTCTCACTTCTTTTTAACACAACCATCGCCGCCCCCTTAAACCCCCAATAGCACCACCACCGCCACCCTCACACCAAAACTAACACCACCATCTTAACCATCTTTTCCCGATCTATCTATTGGTATAAACCACGCGCGATTTGGACCACCCTAACACCCCATACGAATTAATATCACCACTTTAACACCACCTTTGTCATCTTTTGTTTTTGGGTTTTTGAAGAAATCGACTTTTGGAGCTTTATTGAAGGTGAGTGGCCACGAATCTTATTCGTGCGCCTCGATTTGTACCCAAACCGTGGGTATATGGATATTTTCTTGATGGGTTTTGATGAAATCTTGACTAAAAATGATGGGGAAACATTATTTTTGACATACAAATCCGTTTGGTATCTTGGGTTTTGACTTGACTCGAGTTTGGTGCTCGAATGGTGTTGTTTGGGTCGCGTTTGGATTTGGTTTGGCTCGTATGGAACTTAACCGAGATACATGGTCTCGGTGTGGTTATGACCTTGACTCGTTTGGGAGTCTAGGGTGATTTTTGGTCCGATATTATTTGGTTTCTTGGTTTTTGATTCTTGATATTTTGAGTATTGGATGAGTTGTGGTTGTCTGGTAATTTTTGTTGTTGTCGTGGTTTGTGGCCGACGACCCTATGGGTCCGTTTGGTTCGATCGGGCTCGTTTAGAGGAATGCCGAGACCTAAGGGTCTCGGGTGTGACCATAATGTGATTATTGTGGTGTCATTTTGACCCGGGTTTGACTTGGTAAATCGACCCGTACATATGGTATATATATTGTTGTTGTTATTATTATGGTTATTATTATTGTGTTGCATCATTTTTGGACCGAAGCTTTTGGATGGGTCGAGACACTTTGTGGTCTCGACATGGTATACTTGTGATTTGGATTATGGAGTTGTGTTGACGAGTGTGGATTTGGGGACCGATTGTGAGACGGTCATTAGATGACGGAGATAAGTTAGTCGGGTGCCGTAGTCGGACCCTCATGTTGTAGCACGTGGATATGGGATTGATTTGGACGGAGTTGATTTATTTATTTTGACTTGGTTATTATTTTTGGACTTGGACTATGAGCCGAGAGTGATGACTCGGACATGTGACCAAATTCTTATGACTCGATAAATATTTAAAATCAAACATTAAAAACAATACTCGTAATAATATTATTGATAATATAATCGTTTATATACGTATATAGACGTGATAAACGTACGTGTGTATATATATCAGTGTTGCAAAAATCGGGCGAATCGGCCGATTAATCGGTAATCGGCCCAGGACCTTGGAGAGAATTCCACGGAAATCGGCCGATTAATCGGCCGAGTCAAGAAAATCGGCCGATTAATCGGAAAAAAATCGCTAATCGGCCCCGGACCGCCTCAGTACCGATTCACGATTTTTGCAACATTGATATATATATATATATATATATATATATATATATATATATATATATATATATATATATATATATATATATATATATATATATATATATATATATATATATATATATATATATATATGCGTATATTAATAATAAAACGATCACGAGTAAATGTTATAATAATATAACGATAATTATTTTACTATGCAAATAGTGCAATAAATGTCGGAATATTATTATAAATAAATAACTTGAAATAATGTCGAGAACTAATAAGTCGGGTGAGTAATAAATAAAAGCATGATGACTTTTAAAAATTTGGAAAAACTTATCGAGTTATACGAGTTGTGGTTACTTAATGTCCAAGTGGGCTTTACTATGTGACTTTTGTGTTGTCACGGATATATGACGATTAATGTAAACATTTTCTATAACAAGTGACTTATTTAATCGACGGATTAGATTGAGTTATTTGGCTATATAAAATGAGTATATTAATGGGCATCGTATCCCACGACGCCCATAGGTTGTGGTATATGTTTTAGGATAATAAATTACTATGTATCTCGTGGAATTTGGCCGATTTGACGATATATATATAGGGAATTTATTGGACTACGATACATACCAAATAGAATTCTTTGTGCTATGTGCTTTAGGTTGGGTATAATTTTGGAATGATATATTACGTAAATAAATATGGGGGATTACCAAATCGACGGATTTGATAAGCTTCGATAATTTATTTAAATAATATATTGGGCTGATATTAGACCTATAGATGGTTTATTATTTCGTTCGTTGTGGCTTTTTGGTTTGAGTTGTGTCGACCCTTCACCCATATGGATACCAAACGTCGAATTTCAAATTAATATATGAGGATAATTCGAGAAATGGATATTTTTGGGAAAGTAAAATGGAATACGTTCGGGAATGGGAATATTTGATTTTTGAGGAAATGATTTCTGAACGAGCTTGATATTGTTAGGAAGTGCCGAGTCTGAAGTTACC
Organism: Artemisia argyi; assembly: GCA_030686995.1. Lineage (NCBI taxonomy): Eukaryota > Viridiplantae > Streptophyta > Magnoliopsida > Asterales > Asteraceae > Artemisia > Artemisia argyi. The sequence continues at coordinate 106,160,311 of CM060696.1, forward strand.
GTTACGTGAGTTGCTTGAGTTTGCTTACGTCTTTCTTCTATCGATTTCTTTTGAGGATTTTCTGGACTTGAGGTGAGTCATAGCCCCACTTTTACTCTTGAACTTTGTTTTCAATACTTGGGGTGAGAAACGTGCAAATGTTTTATGTGGACTATTATCGCTTTATTTATTTCAAAACTTGCTATGCTTATAGAACTAGGTAGGATTAGAGCGAGGCCTAGTCCCAAACTAGGTAAGCTATTGATTGGTTATAGAGCGAGGCCTAGTCCCGAACTAGGTAAGCTATTGGATTGGTTATAGAGCGAGCCCTAGACTTGAGCTAGGTAAGCTGATGATTGGATTGATTTGAGCTATAGCGTGCACCTATAGGGTTGATTTGAATTGGTTGGATTATTTTGGTTGGATGATTGAGGCCTAGTCTAGCTAGCAAGCGTTTTGCGTATATGTCCACTATATTGAATTATGAATTTAAACATATGATCTCACCAGCGAAAGCTGACTTTTAGCACGTTTTCTCAGGTAATTAAGTGATGCCCTTTGGAGGCTTGGATTGGAGGCTTGGCAATGGCACAAGTTATGGATCTATTTTTCTAAAACTCTGATAAACTATTGTAAACCTATGTTTATTTCTTTTGGGCCTTACTTTGGATAATTCTTGGGATAAATGTAAACTTTAAAACCCGTTTTGGTTGTGTTTTTCTTATGTTTACTTTATCTCGTTCTTTCATGACTTTGAATGGATACCAATCCCTGTAGCACCCCGAAAGCTTGTTGAGTCTTCCGCTGTATCAAATTTTGGGGGTGTTACACTTTAGTTTTTAGGTTCGAATAAACATAGCTTTTTACAGGGTGTGTTTGAATTTCTAGTATAGGTCTGATTACGTGTAGTTTTTTTTTTTTTGCTCGAAGGAACGGATCCCATAATCATTTAGTTTAACTTAATGAGCTTCATATTACTTGCAAGAGCACATATTATCTATGTGACTTGTGCTGCCATCCCAAAATGTATACGTTGTTTAAAAAAAAAAAAAAAAAAAAAAAAAAAAAAAAAAAAAAAAATTACTTAAGAACAATGAATACAACGTATAATTGAGATACCTAAATACAACGTATCTTAGCATACCATTTTCTTTAGAGAAAATATTCCATTTTTTCCTCGAGGTCGGCGTATCTAATATCAATCCACCACCGCTCATATGTCAAAGATCAGACTTTCATTTTTTGCTGCAGGAAATAGTTTAAAACTTGTCATGTATTCAGGAAATCAACACATAAAGAAAGAAAAAATAGCAGATGTTCGTTCTTAGGTTTGTGTTTGTTTGTTTTACATTGCTGAACTATCTACATAGCCTATCCAAGCAGCACGGGCTACACATAATCAATCCTATACCAAATGACTGCTGAAACAGCTTATCCAAACAGCCATTGTTAACATGTAAAGACACCTTTAAGTGTCGTTGTAAATAAGCTATCCAAACAGCACTGAATAACATGTTTCCGATGCTAAATGGTCGTTGAAATAACGGATCTTAATACCGTGTTATTCAGAGCTGCTGAAATAGGCTATCCAACCAGCCCTTAATAACTTTTTAAAACAAATACACATAACACACCTTGCGAGTCCCCAAAGCTGATGTGTTCCTTTTCTAAGGTCGCTACGGAAGTTTGTTCTTGAATTCTTTGGCAGCCAAAGAACATTGCAAGCAAGTTCTCCTTGAAATTCTCCTACGGCGGACATTTTTGAGTCATAATTAGTGATTCTTCATGTACTCCATTTTTGTTATATCATGTAGCTTAATAAAATCTACTTGTGACCAGTATGCTTGTTTTTTTTGTACCATGATTTAGCAGTATAATCAAAATAGTATTAGCTATCTACTTTTTCACCTAGTCGAAATTTCTTGTATTTTTAGAAAGTTTGATAAAGCCCAACTTTTATTATTTAGTGATCATACCTGCGACAATAAGACCTTTAATTTCACGTCCATATTATGTCAATGTTATAATCGTAATCTTTGTCCCACTCTATTTTGGAATCCCGATCCCTGTCACGGCCTCTGCCTCGACTTCTATTCTTGTTCCTTCCTTTCCTTTTGTCTGTCTCTACTTCTTTCTCTTCTATATCTCTAACTCATTTCTGCAAAAACCGATTACAAAAATATTTATTATTATGTAACATTAATTAATTGAAACATAACAAAAAGTTAAAACATGATACATAAATGGTCGGTCTGGTTTGGCAAGTCGAAAAATATGATGCATGTGGGTATGATGCTACTTCGTATAAAGATTGGATGACACGATACCGTAACCTACATTTTAGCATGTTCTTAATCTAGATTCTAAACTCGTATGAAAGGTTTATTGTATGTATTTATTTCCTCAGTGGCCTGATCTCTTTATTTTTTCTTCCACGGGCTGCTGGTAATTTATCCGAGGACATAGGAGCTACAGACACACGGCTTAAAAAAAATCCGGTTTATCACAGTTCATGAAAGGCAGGTTAAAAAATAGAAAGTTGACTTTAGAGCTATTTACACAAACACCTCGTGTAGTGCAAGCCATGCTTCAGCCCTCCAACTTCCGACTTCGAAAAAGTGATGTCTGCATTGTCTAAGTATAGAAAATTAGTACAAAAAAAAGGGCACGATATAGTGTAAAAAAACAACAGAAACCAAAAGATATTGGAAAACTACCTCCATCGAGTTTTCTGAGGTAGAAACTTCAATGTTGTGGTTATTCATGTGGTTCAACACACCATATTCAGTATCATAGTGGCTATCATCTTTTGAATCTTCGTAGTCAGTAAGAAAAATGGACTTCCTTTCATCGTCTTCATGGCCACTCAATTGGTAATGAATATGCAAAAAATAGAAACTAATATTAGAATCACTTACCTTAATAAGCATGTGTCTAAATCAATTAATGACAAACTACATTTAACCCGTTTAACCCACTTAGACGGTCCCTTTACAGGCAGACTTCTAAATGTACAAAATCGGAACCATTTGTGAAAAATTGCATCTTAGATAAACTTGTTCGTAAAAAATCAAGTTAATTTTTTCCTTTTTGCAAAAGAACATAAATGCTATAGACTGTTACTTGAAAACAAAGTGGCATTTTCATCGCTTTTCGTACTTCCTGAAACTCACCAACGTTACGCTAGTATGTAGCCATCCCTGCAGAGCGAGATTCAGTTGACTATTTCCATCCTGATCAAAATACAAACACTGACAAAAATCAAAAGCCTATTATTGAGCTTATTGATATTACTATAAATAGCAATAAGCATTAGCAGTTAAAGTCAATATTGGCATTTACAAAAACTAGCAGGAAAGATCAGTTAGAATGGTTACATCTACTTTAAGTTTTCATTTACGCATTTGATTAAACAATTGGTGTGCATCAAATAAATCCAAATGACTTTTGCAAATTAACTTGAGTATTATATCGTATATCCAAACACCCTGTTAGTTCCAAGTTACGAAAAATACTTGGTCAACAACATGCGGCAGTTGTTCATAAAAAAAAACTTTCATGTATCACATTTTCACAACCAAAAACAAATTATTAAACCTCTAATCATCATTTCCAATTAACCCTGGCAGTAAATCAAAAAATAAAGGAAGTTAATGCATCACAAGAACCGCTTGTGAATGATTCAATGGGAACAAAGGAAGTTGGTTCTACTACTATAGTTGACAAAACTGGGAAGCTTGAAAAACTTCTTATTGATGGGAAAGCTACTCTTATGGATGATGATGGTCTTCCTATTCCGTCTACTTCTTACACGTTCGACGATTATGGTTTCTGATAATGATGATGATGAGGTTCTTAACACGTTCGACGAATCAGCAAATCTTTTTGGTGGTGGTCATGAGCGTGAGGAAGAGTTTGATGACTATGATGATTATTCGAAGCAAATTTATGAACTTCCAGGGAATTTGGATGCTCTTAATGCCATTTATGGCTTTAATCTCCAAGGTCGTAGGAAGTAGTTTATGTTTTTGTCAGAGTTTTTGGTTATCAGGTTGTTAGTGGTTTGTTTCCTGTTCTAAATAGGAAGTATCTTGTTATGTAAGCTTTGCGCCTATGTAACGGGCTGAGATATGGGATTCACCCATATCCGTTGTACTTAAATGCTTTTTGGTGTAATATATTTACCGGGTCGTTGACCTTTTACCCAAAAAATAAATCAAAAAATAACAATAAAATAATAAAAAGCAAAACCAACCTTCCGAACATAAACCAATCACCGGATCTGGCCGGACACGCGTCGCCGGAAAAGTGACATTAGGGGTGTTTTTTTCGATGTTCAAAGTGGATGTGATGACATGAGAGTTACGAACACACATACCCACATGACAGGATTTGCTGTGTGGTTTAGTTTCAATGAATATCGGTGAGTGTTTTTAGAGAGGAGCGTGTGTTTTTTTTTAGAGAGGGGAAGAAGATAGTGGTGTGTAGAAGCTTCAAGAGAAGGCCTGTTTCTTTTTTTATTTACTAAGTTACTGTTTAGGCAACTGTAGATGTACTGTAGCATTTTTTTGGCACGTAGCGCCTGGGTTTTAGATAGTATATATAATTTCCCTAAACACGCACTTTAATGATTCATTGAAACATAATCTTGTAATTAACCTGACATATATATATATATATATATATATATATATATATATATATATAGTTTTCTCAATTAAATAGCAAGATATGGTTCGGCTGAGAGATCTGGGAGCGAATACGCCGGAAGGGGTGGCGTACACGGAGGAGCAGATACTTGCTATGGTTTTGAAGGGCAAGCAGCGGGGCCACATCGTCGGACGGGGTAGGGTCGTACCCGGGCTGAACAGGCCACCGTTACTATACAGGTATGTACAGTTTGATAATATATTAATTATAGATTACTCGATCATGACTCAAATTAAGTATTGCAATAGATGTTTTTAAATTTTGATTATTTCGTTTTCAGAAATAGCCGATTTGGAGAAAAAGCTTGCTGAGGCCGAGAAGAAGATTGCTGAGACCGAGAAGCAGAGCCGGGAAGATGCTGAAGAGCGTAAGGCCATGAAGGCGAAGCTTGATTTGGTGACAAGTTATATGTCGTCCAACCCGCTATGGTACCAGTATCTTAGTCAGGCAGGTTCTTAGCACGTGGATGGCTCGGGCAGTGGGGCTGGAGGTAGTGGCTCAGCTGGAGGGAGCGGGAGTCGCAGAGGCGAGGAGGATGGTTCTGGTGATGATGAGGGTTCTGGTGATGAGTGATTTGGGATGTAGAGGTACAAACTTGGGTATTTTGTGTTGTATTTATGCTTGAAACAATATTTTGGCGACCCATATGTTAGTATTGTATAGTTTAACTTTTTGGCGACTTGAACGTCGCAGATATTAAAATATTTGTGGATATGGCAGCTAGGTTTAGATATTACCACACACCGTTTTGTAGACTTTATATGTTTTTATGCATTTTGAGGGTCTTTAGCGATAATTTGCAAGTGTTTTAGCCGATAGAAAGTTATACGTTTAGGACATGTTGATATTGAGTGGTTATAGGTGCTATTACAGTTACAGGTTTTGGTAGATTTTTTCCGGAAAATCCGAAAAAAATCTAAATAATTGCTATTTTTGCAGCCTGCTATTAGCAGCCTGTTATTAATGACGCCGTCGACATATCGACGGCATCATTCACCAAATAATATTGATTATTTAATTATGCCATAGACATGTCGACGGCAACATTAAACAAAAAATATTGTTTTTTTTTAATTATGTCGTCGACGTGTCGACGACATCATTAAAAAATGAATATTGTTTTTTAAATTATGTCGTCGACGTGTTGACGACATAATAAAAAAATAAATTTTTTTTGCTTAATGTTGCCGTCGACATGTTGACGGCAACATATAAAACTTAATTATCATTTCTTAATTAAAACATTAATTAGTTATACGTTCCCGTCGACATGTCGACGGGAAGAATTTGACGGACAGCAAAATCGTTTGACTGGAAAACAATGTGGGACCCACAATGTCGACGGCGATTGTCGATGGGAACGCTGTTCCCGACGTAGCACAGCCGACGTTTTGTTCCCTTCGACGGGAACCTATGGTGCCGTCGACTTGTCGACGGTACGGGCGTAAAAATATCGCCGGAAAAAGAGTCGATTGTACTAGTGTTAACATGCATGTGTGTCAATGGCTTAAACATGTCACTAACACATACGATATGATAGAGCATTTCGGAAGGTAAAACAACGACATTTCGCACGTCTTATATAGCCATGAGATGTTTGGAATTCCGTACAAAAAATATTAACTATTAATTTTCTAAGAAGTTTTCTCTGTACTTCCCATCACACCCTAGGAATAGGTATCACCCAAAGCATTGGAGTTATGTTGGGTCAACTCAGTGCTAAATGATCTTTAACTAAGTTTATTTAAATATAAAATAGTTTAAGTACAATTTAGGTGTTGAGTAAATACCTGGCATAACATATTCAGAGTTCTTAGAATATAAAGTGAGGTACTTCAGCTATGAGGCGGTTTAGAATTTGAAGTCCTTGAGGGAAAAAAAAGTTCAAATCAGTCAGGTTTGACAATACCTCACTTACATAAGTCTGACAAGACCTAAATCAGCGAGGTATGCCAATACGTCCATAATACCTCACTTACTGAATCAAACATAAGATACTTAGAAAATATCTAAACAAGAAGCATCTTCGTAAAACTTAGAACCTTTCAAAGATGAGAATCCTTGTCAACATTGTTCCTTAAAATGGTTTATTCCATACCTAAAGAAGAAGCATCTTCGAATATAGGGAAGAACAAGGATAGTAACGTGAGTGATAAGGATAATGATAATGAAGTGGAAGAGGTTTTTGATAAAACAACTGATTTCATGGCATCCAAGAGGGGAGGTGGAATCGGGAGGAAGAGTCTATACGAGCGTTGGAAAGATGATTAATTATGATAATAAATCGTATGATGATGACTACGAAGATTTAACGGAAGAGCAATTAGTTTTTTGTGAGGCTTATGATATAAAGGTTCGTGGCTATACTAGACGTTGGTAATTTTATGGAGTAGTTTTTCATAACTCTAGCATGTCATTCTTTTGATAGGTTCGGTTTGAAGAACAAATGATGCATTTGTTTTGTAACCGGCTGCAATATGGGATTCACTTACATCTTATGATTTAAATGTTTTTTTGAGTAATAAAATTTATCGGGTGTATAAACACTTTTACCCTAAAAAACTAAAAATAAAAAAGCATCTAATGCACAGTATACTATACTATTAAATGCTCGAGAAGTGTCAAACACATGTTAGGAAAACTCTAATCCCCCCACCGCCTGTATAAGAGAATGTTTGTAGTTCACTAAATGCATCTCTTGTAATTAACATAATACTCATTTAAAAGCATTTATTCTCACTTGAACTTAAATAGCTAAAGAAGTTTTTACTAAGTTCACTCTCAAACTATAACTTAGGTTTTAGTTTGAATAAAAGAGAGGACAATATATAGTACAAAGTGTCATTCCACTGGTATTGTTATTCGGCAAAATAATACTTATCAATTCTTTGACTTATTCAAATAAGAATTTCACCAATGAAAAAAATATCAAGTATTAATCTTCTTTACTTGCTTCAAACTGTTTAAAAAAATAACAATAAATAAATAAATAAAAAGTGTCATGGTAGAAGTGACTTACTTACTTTGTAGTAATCTGAGTTGCAACTATAAACGCACAATATACACTACAACATTCACTGCTTTCAGCGGGGACATTTTCTCGCTTTCAGCGGGGACTTCTCCCCGCCCAACACTTTTTAGCGGGGACATGTCCCCGCTAAAAGTGTGGCGGGAAAAATACGCGGGCACAATTAAGGTAACTATTTTGGTCAAAGTTACAAAATACTGCAAATACTTTTGGCGGAGACATGTCCCCTCCGAAAAGTAAGCGTTGAAAATCTTTTGACCGGTCAACGAGATTGTGTGCCAGCTCAACGACGTTTTTGTCGTTTAGTGACTTTCGGCGGGGACAAGGGCGTCGCCGCCGAAAGTGTCCTCGCCCGTCGTGTTGATTGTTGTAGTGATATCACCTATAGGGTTCTAATAGAGCCCTTTTCAAACAGGGTTTTAGGGATCTTATATTAACTCTATAGAACTCTTGGTTGAAAATGGCCATGCTTGCATGTTTCTATGGGTTTAATTACTTGTATGGTGATTGGTGAAGAAGGTTTTAAGGAATGTGCTTCGGTCAGGAGTTGAGAGTGAAATTGCTCATTATTCTAGTTGTTTTGTTACAATCAAGTGTCGTCATAGGCCAATATGTGTGAACTTGTTATATATATAACAATGAAGACTTGTTATATATAGGCCAATATGGTTTCCTCCATTTTTATTATTTCCATATATTGCCCTAACTTAAAAAATAGACTAATATATGTGAACTTATATCCCATTGTATATATTACATAGACATTGTATTGTACTAACACGCACATAAATTTTCGTAATGATCTAATTTTACGCTCTACCTTCATTCTCTTTCGCTTGAATACTACGATGGGGTACTATCTGTCGGTTAGCAAAATTTAGACTTGTTCAACATTAATAAACACCTTAAGCTAGCCGATGATCAATGGGAAAAGAACAATGAAGACTGTGTGAAATGGATGATATAATACATAATTTAATGCACCTCAAAATTTATTGCCAGGCTATACGTCTTGGAAAAATTACGCTGCTGCTTCGTACTATAGTGGCATGCATGTGACCTTCTGGATGCTCACTGCTGCATTTTATCACCGTCATACATAAATTACAAAGAGTACAATTTCATTTTGCGTTGTTTAGAAAACACAGTACATGTTATTTAGCTTAAAATTAACGGTTGATTTGCACAATCAAAAATTTGATTGCACACTCTAATGTACAAGTATAGTAAACATCATGTAATATATGTACAACTGTTTACTACGATGATTAAAATATATCATTCAAATTTTAAAATTTGCAAATAACCTCTCTTATCTTAAGGCTAGTTGTTTACTTGGTTATTTATTTACCCCGTTAATAATACTTACTACAAACTACAAATTAAACAATATATAGTTATATACTACTATTTAGTTATGATCCATTTTGGTACCTGCACTTCATATGTATGTTTAAATTACCTACAAGGAAAACTAAATATTAAGTGTCTGCTTACATCTGTACAAAGTTTTAGAAAATTCAACTGACTACATTCTTTACCAATCAAATATCAATTTTACCCCCTAAAGTCTCATCTCCTTCTTTAAAATAGAATATGAACACTTAATTTGGAACATTCAAAGATTTCATTGTTGACACTTAATATGGGACGGAGGGAGTATTTCATTAAAACTCGCTAGCCGGCCAGGACGAAACGAATGTAACTAACGGCCGGATCAACACCAGTGCGGACCCACTCAAACTCACCGGGCGCACAATTTTTTTACGAGTATAAAAGAAATAAAAATAAATTTAAAAGGTAAAATTTTTATTAAAACATTTTGATATATTAGTGAACTAAATAAACAAGACATGTATTTAATTACGTGACACAAATTTAAGGAACAAGTTCATTTTGAAAAAATCGTGATTTTTAATGAAAATTTACAGTAAGGCAACTAACATCCGTCAGTTTCTCGAGAACCCCCAAGGTCCGCCCGTGATTCAACACCGTCTTACCCCAAGGAAAGAATGTAGATTGTGATGAGGATTTTTTATTATTATTATTATTTTATTTTTATTTTTATTTTTTTGCGATATGAGGAAGTTCTGCTAGCTCCAAAATTATGACTCGGAAGCTTATTAGATAGTGTCCACCCTATAGAAAGCTCGATAGATAGAGTGATTCAACACTTCTTACCCCAAGGAAAGAAGTTTTTTTTTTTTTTTTTTTTTTTAATTTATTTTACTATAATATGAAATAGATTCCTTTCAAATTGGTAATTGAATGTCATTACATTAGAAAAGTTTATTTGTTGCGTTTGTATTCCGTGTGATTCAAGTTGATTAGCTGTCGAAATCATATTTGACAAGAAAACTAGTCTTTCTATTAAAATTGTTGTTGTCATCGTCTTGGATATTTGAACAACCACTGAAAACGGTGATTGTAGTACGAATATATAATCAAAATTTGAATACATAATGAGGCCTAGACCAACGAAGAACTATAAAAAATAATTGCTTTTGGTGAATCCGAAGTGCAGTTGTAAAGGAGAGGGAGTGGGTGCGGGGAAGCAGCGGGGACGGTGAACCCCCGCACGGGAACACCGCCGCCTCGCGGTGAACCCCGCACGGGGAAGGCTTTTGGGTGGTGTTTTCACGCACGCGGGGAGAAGAATCCGAACGTTTAAAGGGGAGCGTGCATAGGCCAACGGCTCTTTTTTTGGTTTGGTTTAAATAAGTAGAAGCAAGAGGAAGAACAAGCAAAAAAAAAAAAAAAAAACACACACAGTTATAAAAAAAAAAAACTGACGGATACAAAAAAAAAAAAAAAAAAATGGAGCCTAGAAGAATTGGGTCGACGCTATTGTTAGACGAGCCGTTTGAGTGGTCTAACGATAGTAGTCTCGAGTTTTTTGCAAACGCGATTGACGCAGATGAGGAGGAAGATACGGCAAGGTCGACGCGTAAATCAGTGAAACGTGATCGGGTCAGCGCTGCAGAAAGATTGCATCGTGATTATTTTTGTGAAGAACCAAGATACAACGAGCAAGTTTTTGAAGATAGGTATCGTATGCCTAAAAGTTTATTTTTGAAAATCACACATGCTATTGAGGCTAGATTCGAGTATTTTCAGGAAGGTTATGATGCTAGACAAAAAAAAAGTTTTACGGCCATACAAAAATGTGCGTCTGCCGTTAAGCAACTCGCAACCGGTAATCCTCCAGATGAGTTTGACGAATATTTACAAATGGCTAAAAGAACGTCACGTGAAAGCCTTCAATTTTTTTGTGATGCTATTATTCAGATATACAGTCGAGATTACCTACGTAGGCCAACAAGCCATGATATTGCATGTTTGTATGAAGCACACGAAGCTCGACATCACATTCCGGGTATGATCGGTAGCCTAGATTGCACACATTTCGATTGGAGGAATTGTCCAATCGAATTGAGGGGTCAATATAAAAGGGGTGATCATCGATACCCCACAATTATGATGGAGGCAGTGGCGTCTCAAGATTTGTGGATATGGCACGCGTTCTTTGGTCCGCCGGGTTCAAACAATGATATTAATGTTGTGATGCAATCTCCGCTATTCCTCACCGAGCGTAACGGTACGGCACCTAAGTGCCCATTTGTTGTGAATGGCCATACATACAAGCGTGGCTACTATCTTTGTGATGGCATATATCCTTCATGGTCTACTTTTGTTAAAGCGTTCAAATTTCCTACCGACCCGCAAGAGAGAAAGTTCAAAAAACTACAAGAGTCGGCTCGAAAGGATGTTGAACGGGCATTTGGTGTTCTCAAGCAAAGATGGGGTGTATTGAGACGACCTTTACGACCGTACACAGTAGCCAGAATTAGTAAACTGGTTTATACATGTGTGATATTGCACAACATGATTCTACATGAATCTGGTAACGCAATATCCCCCGTTCATATTCGGGATCCTCCGATCGAACCGGTGTATGACGACGAAGCCTTAGACGAGATACGAAATGAGAACACACATTTTCGTCTTCGATTTGATCTTATGGCGCATATTCACGCTCAACAATTACCATACCTCGAGGTGGACGATCAAGCCGATGAAGTTTAGTTTTTTAGTCTTATGTAATGTTATTTTATGGTTTTTAATATTATTATGTAATGTTTATTTATTTTAATGAATTTTTAGTTTTTAAATAAATTTTAATAGAATTTAAAAAAGAAAAAAAAAAAAAAAAAAAAAAAAAAAAAAGTGAGTGAAGGTGCCGCCCCCAAAAATGAAGTGAGTGAAGAGTGAGTGAAGGAAAAAGTGGGAGATGATGTGGCGGAATAGGATTGGTTGTGAGTGAGTGAAGGGAAGGGGAGTGAGTGGAGCACTCCCCCCACCCTAAGGAAGCCTAACCAATAATTGACCAAATTAATGATTGCTTCCGTACTAGAATTTTTATGAATTTCTGTCTGTTTAAATAACATGAAAAATACAGTACACACTCATATCTTGGAAAAGAAGGTAATAAGAAAAGCTATAAATACATGCCATAAACCTTCTTGAAGGATAGCTCTTCATTTCTTTCAAATCTGAAAAAAAAAAACTAGTACTTACTTTGCAACACATATCTCTTCAAGAAATATATACACATCTTTAGATCACTCTCTTTCACATGGGTTTTATTCGGTTTCCTTCATTGGTTTCGAGTGTAAATTGCTTTGGAAGGTCGAGATCTCTTCACGAAAGAAACTATCAAAGTGATGTGCCAAAAGGTCATCTTGCTGTGTATGTTGGTGAAACCGAGAAGAGGCGGTATATTGTCCCAATAGCTTACTTGGACCAACCGTTGTTCCAAGTCTTATTGCGTCAATCTGAGGAAGAATTTGGATTTGACCACCCAATGGGAGGCATAACAATTTCCTGCAATGAGGATGAATTTGTCAAGCTTACAAACAAGTTGAATGCATTATAATACACCATAATTAGAGAAATACCGAGTTTCTTCTTCATTGTTTGTTTGTTACATATGATATTTCAGTATGTAACTAGTGGTTGCCTGATGTACGTACGTAGATCTAGTGCAAAATGCATGTATTTATTTTGATTTCTTTGGAATCCAAAGCATGTAATTAGTTAAGAAAACTATCCTATCAAAGCTGGAGATCTAGTCAAACGGGGCATTCTCATTTGAAGCTGTTTTCAAGTCAATTCATGTATCAAGTATAATATTACTTGTATCTCAGCATGCCCCATTTGAAGTTTTCAAGTCAATTCATATATCAAGTATAATATCACTTGTATCTCATCATGTTAGTTTACAGTTTACAATTCTCAAGTGTATAGTAAATGTAGTTTAACATTTGCAAATGTTAACTAGTCACAAGCTAAGCTATATCTTTTAGATTTTGATATATGAACAAGATTTAAAATATTGCCATCTTCATTCTTGAGTTATATATAGTTGTCGAATCTTTTTGTGCATTAATATTTTTCTTCAATTCGTCTCTTCTTTTTCGAGCAGCCAATAATTTGTATTATCATAAAATAAAGCCCTTAGCGAGAAGCTATAGGGATACAACACAAATAAGAACAACCATATTTATATGAAGAAAAAAAAACAAGATGTGAGACGTACACATTAAAGTGTAACATTTTTTTTTCATGGCGTCTAGTTCAAGACCGGTTACCCACAAGATGCAATCAGGATTCAAGGGAGATAGAACTAAATTCGGTTAAATGTCCTTTACTAACCCTGGAGTGATTTAGTTTTCAAAACGCCAATACTAAAATTTTTGTTTTGGTGTGGTGATTCACACAGCCTGGATAATTTCGAATTATAGGAACCCGGTTTGCTTTGATTTTGAAACAACATTTTTTTTTTTTTTTTTTTTTTTTTTTTGTAAAGGGTAATCCACCCAGTAAAATATATTACTCCAAAAAAACGTTTAAGAATAATGGAATGTGGCTGAAATACCACATTAACCATAAGCAATCGTTTGACACAACCACTAAATCATTTATGAAAGGCCATAACTGACAACTAGCTACAACCAACAAGACCACCAAACCAAAACCAGCATAAAATAACATACATTATAATTTTATGAAAAAAATATAAAACAACATCGTAAGGACACTTTTTCTCGTAAGGACACTTTTTCGAAAGACATTGAAGTTTTTTCTCATTTGTCGGTTAGTATGGAATAGACTAATAGAATCAATCTGATTATAAACATTTGTATCTCCTTTCTCTAGCACCTTACAAGAGTTATTTTTTTTATTTTTTTATTTATTATTATTATTATTATTATTATTATTATTATTATTATTATTATTATTATTATTATTATTTAACGATATTTGGCCTTAAAAAATAGATCGATCAATCTTTGATGATCATACGCTGATGTTGACACTCCTTCAAGGAGCAATCCAGGAGAGGACTGTTAAATAAGACTATAAGAGGCACAACTTTAATTTTGATTCGTATAATGTTACGCAACATATTTGCACGGAAAGCTCGTAGTAGGACATAATGTTGTATCAAACGCGTTATTGCAATTGGCCTACATTTTAGATCCAGAATCCTTCATCGATAATTTGGCTCTTCTTTTTAGTTTCCCCTGATTTTGGGTTATTAACTATTCCTTCCGTCCCATATTAAGTGTCCGATTACATTATGCACAAAGTTTTAAAAAATTCCATTAATTACATTCTCCACCAATCAAATATCATTTTTACCCACTAAAGTTTCATCTCATTGATTGAAATAGAATATGGGCACTTAATAAATGACATCCAAATATTCCATTGTGGACGCTTAATATGAGACGGGAGGAAGTAGTTTTTTGCGCCCGTATGTTATTAAAAAGGACAAAAAAAATAAAATAAAAAATAAAAATGTATATCCACCAATTAGACGAAAACATACTTCTGTTATCAAACTATGGGGTTCAGCTGTAAAGACTACTCAAGCATCACCAAACCTTGCACCGTGCCCATCTAGCCCTTTATTAGCATGTCTAATCACTTCCTTTGATTCCACAACAACATGTTCACCCAGTAGCAGACCTTTGCAACGGATCGACAATCCATGTTAATGGTGTAAAAATCTCTGTCACATTCTTATGGAATACTTAACCAAAAATTTAAGTACGCTTCTGAGATCATCGTTTCTTGATACTCTTTTGTATCAGTCTATCAAAAGTTGGCTAGTGCAACATTCTATAATAGTAACTCCACAATTGGAAAATGAAATGGGTCATATTTTTTAAGATACTCCCGAAAGCGAGTCAAAGTGGTTGATAAAAAACTAAATTAATGCACTTCGAATAATAAAGTACGTGGAAACTTTTTCTCATGACGGAGAGCATAAATGTGAACGAATATTTGATTATTTTGCTAATTTTAACAAATATTTTATTATTTACCCGACTTGTACGCGTTCTTTTAATAATCTGGCAAAACAAATTTAAATATTTTGAAATGAATAAACTACATTCTTAGTCAAAGATAACTATAAATACATACCTTAAACCCTCTTCAACGTAATACAAACCTTCAACAACATATATATATATATATATACAAACCTCTTTTTCTCACTCACCTAGCTAGACATATGGGTCTAATGAGGCTGCCATCTTCATTAATTTCTAATGTAAAAGGTTTTAGCAGATTGAACTCTTATCGTTGCAGAAATTATCGAAGGGATGTTCCAAAAGGTCATTTAGCAGTGTATGTTGGTCTGAACGAGAAGAGGCGGTTTGTTGTCTCGATAGCATACTTGGAACAACCATTGTTCCAAGAGTTGTTGCGTCAATCTGAGGAAGAATTTGGATTTGATCATTCAATGGGAGGCCTAACCATTTCGTGCCAAGAAGATGAATTCTTAGAGATAACGGCCCAATTACATGCAGTATGACCATTTGTATAAGCATAAATTTATGAGCCTTCCTTTCACAGTTTTTTTTTTTTTTCCCCCTCATCGGGGGATATATTAGAAATCCTTCAAGAATTATTAGTAAATATGAAGGGGAATTTCCCTTCCAATAAACGTTTCAAACATCTTGGTCACATCAATGATGAGTTGATGATTTTTTTCCTATGTTATGAACATCGTCGCTTAAATTGTTCTTTCGGTCACATGTCTGGGAATTGTTCCAATCGCTATGTTTGTCATGGAGCTTTGACAGCTTATAAATACATAACTAAGCTTTTAAAATAAGGTTTGCTGAAATAATAACTATAAAAAAATATTGGGTTACTAATAAAAGTGACCAAAAAGTGTCACTATGCGAAATGAATCATTCACTAAGAGTGGTCACCACCCCTCACCATCCACGTCAACACCAGCTTTCACCTTTCACCTCTCTCATCTCACTTCCTCTCGCTCTCTTTCACCTTTTACCCGTTTTGTTCACCTTCATCTCACCTTTCATTAAAATATTTTATAAAAATATACCCCACTAAATATCTCACACACACTCACAAAACAAATAAAAAACATTACTTTTGAAATTGGGCCCACATTTTTGCACTCTAACTATGGTGAACCAGTCATCATTCAAATGCAATTTGGCCATGACATGTGTTTGCTGTTTTGGTGGGTTGTGAGTGACCAAAGGCATCACCGGGTGTAGTCATGCCCACTCCGGTTAGGCTTAAATAATTCTGGACATGTGATGTTGGTTAAGCATGAAAATAGGTACTAAAACATATTTATGTGGATCTCTGATGGTAGCCTAACGGGGGTGGGTGGAGGGGGGAAATCGGTGCTTAGCCATCCCCAAAGAGCCCAATCTAGTTAGTTCATGACTCATGATGACCATTGAAATACTTGCACTACTAGAAAAAGAGCATATTAGACCGGCCGGTTGTCAATTAAGGGCTTTCATACGTGTGCTTCTGTTGGTCTGAATGGTGGGAGCTCTGAAAGATAAAACACATTACATTTAGACCGGTCTGAAAGATGATATTCTTTGTTTCTCTTTCATGTTATATACTTCGTTCATATATGTAATTATGGTTACTACATATTTTCGAAAGGTTAGCCTTCCTTAATTTAAAATTATGATTCTGCCCGTGTGAATCATATTTCTTTTGTAAAAGGGGTTGGAAAAACCAACACTAATAAAGTTTAATCGCACATTTGAAATATTTAAGTACAAAGTAAGAGTTTTTAGTACTCCTTTAAAAAGAAGCGTCACTGCCAGATTACCATATATATATGCATGGTGAGACGACATACTTTATTTGTTGTTGTACGTAGAGATCAAGTACCTTGTAACTCCCGATTATACAGTGCATTAGCATTGGCCCTCATGGAAATGGTAGGTGTAATCCATCAAACCACAAAAACATATTGCAAGTATTATTGTTGTTGTGGTGATAGCTAGGCAGCTAGCTCATATTCATGCTAGCTAGTTTTGTTACTGAACCATGGATTAAATAGCAAAACAAAATAGTTTCAATATAGTGTAGTAGTTTTTCCAACCCAAAAAAGTGTACTACCAAAAGCATGTCTTTTTCTTTAAACATTTTATCTCCTCTCAAGTTAGAACTTAACTTTTAATGTGACTAGCATTCTATAATTTGCTTGCTTAATACTCTACTTTTTGATTAGCATCAGATTTTCTCTAATGCAATATTCTCAATATCTATTCCATCATTAATGGTTAAAGAATAGTTCAAATCTCAAAGATCCTCTAAAACTAAGTCAAAGTGGTTGGTTAAAAACTAAATTAATACACCTCAAATTATTAGCATGACGGAGGATGTAAATGTGAATATATAGTTAAATAATTTTTCTGAAGTGGATCACAATTCACAACCATAACTGCTTCTGTATCCGATTTATACGCGTTATTTTAAGTTTAGTTATTTATAAAATACTAAATATAGTACGAGTACATTCTTGGAAAAGATGTTGATGGGTAGAGCCATGTGAGGATCCATGCATCATCCAAGACAAGTTGTCAAGCAATCTATAAATACTTGCCTTAAACCCTTTTCAGAATAGCACAAACAAAGCTTCCGCTACTTATACATACCTCTTTTTCTCAGTCTCCAAGCTAGACATATGGTTCTAATGAGGCTACCTTCTTCTTTGGTTTCTAATGTTAAAGGTTTTAGCAGATTGAACACTTATAGTAGCAAAAATTATCAAGTGGATGTACCAAAAGGTCATCTGGCGGTGTATGTTGGTCGAAACACGAAGAGGCGGTTTGTTGTCCCAATAGCATACTTGGAACAACCGTTGTTTCAAGACTTGTTGCGCCAATCTGAGGAAGAATTTGGATTTGATCACTCAATGGGAGGCCTAACCATTTCGTGCCAAGAAGATGAATTTTTCAAGATCACAGCCCAATTGCATTCATTATGACATATTGTTTATTATTTTTTTCAATAATTATTTGAAGGATATATTAGAATTCTTTCAAGTATTATTTGTAGATATGAAAGGATATTTTCCTTCCAACAAAGACTTACAATTTTTGCTCTAATGTTTGAAAAAGCAAAAGTTGATAAATCAATTTTGTTTCGACATGTTGCAAAACATAAATGGTGCTTAATAATTGATAAATTTCTTGAACTTGGTAAGAACTGTGTACATTTTCGTGTTTTATTTATTATGTGTGTGATCAGTTTTATTCTCCAGAATTCATGATATAGATATTCTTTGCATCAAGTAGAAATTAATGTACTCTTGATAGTTGAATTGGTACAGATATAACAATCCATGTCACTACAACAAGGTGATTAAGTATACACACTTTTAAGGGATGTGTATGAAGTTAAAAGCATGAAACATTGTACAGTTCATATGCAAGAAGAAAATTAGCGTTCAATCCAAGGCGGAGCTATAACACTAAATTAGAGGAGGACTTACTTCATCGTAAAACACAAGGTAGTGTTAAATACTGTATCCGAACATAGAAAAGCCATATTTCGTTAAAAAATAATTGACGAAAAATATTCAAAGCTTTAAATAGAATAAATTTACATTTCAAACTTGAATAGATCTAGCTTGCAAAAATCAATCTTTGAAATGCCATAAATATCAATGTGTTCACTATGAACTTGTTGTAACAAGCTAGCATATTCTATACCCAAAAGTTAAATTATGTTTATAATCATATTAAGGGTATTCGAGGTTTTCATCATTAAAAGAACTTCGGTACTTCACTATCTAGCTAGGCATCAAGTTTCATTGTTTATGCATAGTTCAAGATATGTCACAAAATAAGAAATACTAGTACTAAATGAGGGAGATAAAAGTACGTGGCTATAGCAGGGTATAACATCTACAAGCAACACCTATTCTAGAATTACCAATCACGCTACTTGAAAATCTAAAGAAGACATGCTTAGATAAGTGATGTTAGCTGGTTAGGGGTGCCAAATCGAAAACTGCATGTAATTTGAGCTAAATATTTAGCTACAAGATAGACCTTAAACTGTGCTATTGGTCCATTTTGTTATGTCATTTGGTATTTAAGAGAGGTTTGAATAAGTTTGATTTATGGGTTTGAGACTAAAATAAAAGTGTTTCATTCTAATTTAATATTTAGTTAATGGGTTTCACCTATAAAACTAGACATATCCATTAAGGGTGTTGGGTTTAAAAAAACTATATCCATTGCGATATATATAGTGATTCCCTGACAAACCAAACACTCCCTTAAAATTTTCATCAGTCATGTCATTTGGTGAATACTTCTCTGATAATATTTCATCATATTGCACCATTGGAGCATTAGTCCAATGGGTGGAGCTCTCATGCTTGTGTCAATAGACCCGGATTTGAGTCTCATCCTTGGCATTTGCTTCAGATAGGTACCCACCTCCGCAAAACCTATGGTCACACTAGAGAGACTTTGTGGAATAATAGATCGGGGGTCGAGTCTTGGCTCGTCTCACTCCAGGTGGTGCAGGAGAGTTGTCGGAGCTACTCCGTGTGGGGTGGATAATGGTTGATGTCAAAAGACACCCGGGATCAGGGTGTTCTCACCAATCTACACCTTTTGCGGAATTTCATCATATTGCTAATTAATACATTAGGCGATCGCCGTGTATTGTCAAGTCAAAAAGAAAAATTAGCTTCATTATAACTACTGACTTTGGCAAGAAAATGCACTATTGCAATTGGCCTACATTTTCGATACAGAATCCTTCATCGATAATTTGGCTCTCCATTTTGTTACACAGGTCTTGCATCTCCACATAACAACATCATGTATATATCAAACAAGAATCAATAACAAAACAAAGAATGGGTTGAACCCTTTTATAACTGATATATAAAACGGGTTGCATTTGATTTACAGACTCCTACCTATATATACTTATCGAAATGTTGCTTCACAAGAGACACACCATTTCCTTCTAAACGTTATATCTATTCTAAACGTTGTAACCTAACTTTTAACCGTTTCTTTCTTGTGACCCAGTCCAATACAATGGGTCGGTTCATACCAAAACTTACAGAATACATAACTTAAAATTACACTAAACTACCATAACTTTTGCTTCAATAACATTATGGTCTAACATTCTCCCCCCTAATGTTATAGACGCAAATCGAGGCTTCTTTACTTGACTTCATTCGCCATGCTTTCTTCATTTCTCTCTTTCTTTCTTCTTTGACGTCCTTTAGCCTTTCTTGCTTGTACCACACAGGTTTTACCACGAAGGTTTGTTCCACGAAGGACTGTACCACGAAGGTTTGTTCCACGAAGGATTTGTACCACTAAGGTTTGTTCCACGTCCTTTTTCTCCTATCTTTCTTTCTTTCTGATACGTGCTTACTTACGTACCTTTTCATTCAAGTGTGCTTACTTACGCGTTCTTTAAACAAGCGTGCTTACTTACGATGTTTTCTTACTGGCGTGCTTACTTACGCCTTCGTTCTTATAAGCGTGCTTACTTACGCTTATTCGCGTGCTTACTTACGCGTTTCTTTCTTCCTTCTTCCTTACTTCTTCAATCGATGTTGATGCTTTCTTGATTTGGGTAACCACAATCGGTGGTTTTGTCTTCTCCTGATCAGACTTCGCCTTCTTACTTTTCCAATGAATGAAACGGGTAATCCCCCTCCTTTCTTCAATCGATTAAAACATCCCAAATCCTCCTATGACTTCGTTCTTCTTTCTCTTACTGATTAGATGACGGTTTTGTGGAGGTTTTGTAACTACTTTCTTCTTCTGGTCGCTATACACAAAGATTGTGTAACAACCCTTCGTTGTTTATTCTTGCTCTTTAATCGATCATCACTTGCACTCGTTCTTTCCCTGGATCGATTAAACTCTTGCTCTGATGCCAATGTTACACAGGTCTTGCATCTCCACCTAACAACATCATGTATATATCAAACAAGAATCAATAACGAAACAAAGAATGGGTTGAACCCTTTTATAACTGATATATAAAACTGAATGGGTTGCATTTGATTTAAAGACTCCTACCTATATATACTTATCGAAACGTTGCTTCACAAGAGACACACCATTTTCTTCTAAACGTTATATCTATTCTAAACGTTGTAACCTAACTTTTAACCGTTTCTTTCTTGTGACCCAGCCCAATACAATGGGTCGGTCCATACCAAAACTTACAGAATACATAACTTAAAATTACACTAAACTACCCTAACTTTTGCTTCAATAACATTATGGTCCAACACATTTTACATTACTTCAAAAAATTGGATGGAGCCAGGTTGAAAAGGGGCTTTTTTGGTGACGGGTTCAAAGGGTGGGGACTCTATGTGAAAAGCAAATAGAGCCTGGTTTTTTATCAAAGAACATGGCTCTACTTGAAAAAAAAATAATAAAAAGAAAAATTACAACCATGAAATCCAATTCCTTGCCAAATGAACATGATAACAAAAGATTCACTGATATTACAACTTACTTTCTATTGATACATTGAGATTAATCTTGTGACTAGCTTTGCAAACAACACATTTCAAAAAGCTACAAGCTACCTGACTACTTGAACGAAAATGAAAGTGAAAAATACACCATTGATGTTACTCTGAAGTCTCATTATTGATTTCCTTTGAGTAACAGGACCAAATGAGTTGGGGTTTGATAAAGTTGATGACGTCCCAATTCTGTCTTTGCCCAATATCAGTCTTGACTTTGCCCATCATTAAAACAAACATAATTTAACCTTTGTTCTTGAGCTTTCGTTGCAGCAACGGTTTAGATCCTGCATATATTAGAGTTAATTAGCAGCACATATAGATAATTACTTCAGAGATAACATGCAACTTCATAACCAAGCTAACAAGCCATTTCTACTCATAACATAGTAATACAAAGCCATGATGCTACTTTTAACATGATAGCATTGCTACCTTTAAGAAACCATGATGCTACTTTGAACTAATACTATAGAACTATACTAACACATTGACGCTATAAAAGCTTTTTCATAATTCCAAAAACATAGTTATATACAAGGATCATGAATAGCATACTAATACAATATCATAAACTGCTAAAGTAAGAAAGCAGAATATGATTCCGCATTTAATCGTGAATAGCAGAGCATGTATATACCAGACTAGCTACCAGTATTGCAAGCTCCCTTGTTGGGCAAATGATAACAAACTAATTAGTTTCCCCTGATTTTGAGTTATTAACTAGATTTTGGGCCCGTGTGTACACAAGAGTTATTAAAAGGGACAACACAAATATGAAGTTCATCCACCGATTAGACGAAAACATACTTCTGTTACCAAACTATAGGCCGGGTTCAGCCGTAAAGACTACTCAAGCATCACCAAACCTTGTACCGTGCCCATCTAGCCCTTTATGAGCGTCTAATCGCTTCCTTTGATTCCACGACAACATGTTCAACCAGTAGCAGACTTTTGCAACGGATCGACAATCCGTGTTAATGGTGTAAAAATCTGTCACATTCTTATGGAAGACTTTAACCAAAAATTTAAGTACGCTTCTGAGATCATCGTTTCTAGATACTCTTTTGTATCAGTCTATCAAAAGTTGACTAGTGCAACATTCTATACTAACTCCACTATTAGAAAACAAAATGGCTCATATTTTTTAAGATACTCCCGAAAGTGAGTCAAAGTGGTTGATAAAAAACTAAATTAATGCACTTCGAATAATAAAGTACGTGGAAACTTTTTCTTATGACGGAGAGCATAAATGTGGACGAATATTTGATTATTTTGCTCATTTAAATAAATATTTAAATATTTTATTATTTAACCGACTTGTACCGAGTTGTACGCGTTCTTTTAATAATCTGGCGAAACAAAATTTAAATATTTTGAAATGAATAAAATACATTCTCTGCCAAGATAACTATAAATACATACCTTAAACCCTCTTCAACATATATATACAAACCTCTTTTTCTCACTCATCTAGCTAGATATATGGGTTTAATGAGGCTACCATCTTCGTTGATTTCTAACGTAAAAGGTTTTAGCAGATTGAACACCTATCATAGCAGAAATTATCGAAGGGATGTACCAAAAAGGTCATCTGGCAGTGTATGTTGGCCAGAACGAGAAGAGGCGGTTTGTTGTCCCGATAGCATACTTGGAACAACCATTGTTCCAAGAGTTGTTGCGTCAATCTGAGGAAGAATTCGGATTTGATCATTCAATGGGAGAGGCCTAACCATTTCGTGCCAAGAAGATGAATTCCTAGAGATAACGGCCCAATTACATGCAGTATAACCATTTGTATAAGCATAATTTATGAGCCTTTGGCTTTTATTTTTTTATTTATTTATTTATTTATTTATTTATTTTTTTTTTTGCTTCAATATTTCATTGAGGGGGATATATTAGAAATCCTTCAAGAATTATTTGTAAATATGAAGGGGTATTTCCCTTCCAATAAACGCTTCAAACATCTTGCTCACATCAATGATGAGTGGATGACTTTTTTCCTATGTTATGAACATTGTCGCTTAAATTGCTGTTTCGGTCACATGTCTGGAAATGTTCCAATCGTTATGTTTGTCACGCAGCATATGACAGCTTATAGATACATAACTAAGCTTTTAAAATAAGGTTTGCTGAAAGAATAACTATAAAAAATATATATATACACTACAACATTACATGCTTTCAGCGGGGACTTTTCAACGCTTTCAGCGGGGACTTCTCCCCGCCCAACACTTTCGGCGGGGACATGTCCCCGCCGAAAGTCCGTCGGCCAAAGCCCTGATCGCTGTAAACTTTCGGCGGCGACGGACAACGCTTTTGGCGGTGACACGTGGGACCCACACTGCCAGCGTGGACAATTTTGGTCAGGTCAAACATGCCAGCGTGACACTACTAATTTTGAAAATATTGTGAACGGTCAGCGAGATCGTGTGCCAGCTCAGCACGGTTTTTGTCGTTTAGCGACTTTCAGCGGGGACATGCCCGTCACCGCCGAAAGTCTCCTCGCCCGTCCTACGATTTGTTGTAGTGATATTGGGTTACTAATAAAAGTGACAAAAAGTGTCACCATAGGTAATGAATCATTCACTAAGGTTTCCACATGTTCTATGTCTCTACACTTAAATAAGTGTGGACATGTGATGTTGGTTAGACACGAAAATAGGTATCAAAACATATTTATGTGGATCTCCGACGGTGGCCTAGCGGGGGGCAAGCCGGTGCTTAGCCATCCCCAAAGAGCCCAATCTAGTTAGTTCATGACTCATGATGACCATTGAAATACTTGCACTACTAGAAAAAGAGCAAATTAGACAGGCTGGTTGTCAATTAAGGGCTTTCATACGTGCGCTTCTGCCGGTCTGAATGGTGGGAGCTCTGAAAGATAAAACACATTACATTTAGACCGGCCTGAAAGATGATATTCTTTGTTTCTCTTTCATGTTATATACTTCGTTCATATATGTGATTATGGTTACTACATATTTTCGGAAGGTTAGCCTCCCCTTAATTTGTAAGATTTAAGTACAAAGTAAGAGTTTCAAGTACTCTTTTAAAAAGAAGTGTCACTGCTAGATTACCATATATGCATGGTGATCGAGACGTACTCGATCTTTTTGTTGTTGTCGTAGAGATCAAGTACCTTGTAACTCCCGATTATAGAGTGCATTAGCATTGGCCCTCATGGAAACGGTAGGTGTAATAATCCATCAAACCACAAAAACATATTGCAAAGTATTATTGTTGTTGTGATGATAGCTCATACTCATGCTAGCTAGTTTTGTTACTGACCATGGATTGAATAGCAAAACAAAAATTGTTTCAATATAGTTAAGTAGTTTTTCCAACCCAAAAAAGTGTACTACCAAAAGCATGTGTTTTTACTTGTCTAAACATTTTGTCTCCTCTCAAGTTAGAACTTAGCTTTTTTTTTTTTTTTTTTTTTTTTTGAAAAGCTAGCACTTAGCTTTTAATATGACTAGCATTCTATAATTTGCTTGCTTAATACTCCACTTTTTTATTTGCATCAGATTTTCTCTAATGCAATATTCTCAATATCTGCTCCATCATTAATGGTTAAAGAATTGTTCAAATCTCAAAGATCCTCTTTAAGGAAGTCAAAGTGGTTGGTTAAAAACTTAAATTAATACACCTCAAATTGTTAGCATGACGGAGGACGTAAATGTGAACATATAGTTAAATAATTTTTCTGAAGTGGATCACAACCATAACTGCTTCTGTATCCGATTTATACGCGTTCTTGTAACTTAGGTATTGATAAAATACTAAATATAGTACATTCTTGGAAAAGATGTTGATGGGTAGAGCCATGTGAGGATCCATCATCCAAGACAAGTTGTCAAGCAAGCTATAAATACTTGCCTTAAACCCTCTTCAGAGTAGTACAAACAAAGCTTCCGCTACTTATACAGTTATACATACCTCTTGTTCTCAGTCTCCAAGCTAGACATATGGGTCTAATGAGGCTACCTTCTTCTTTGGTTTCTAATGTAAAAGGTTTTAGCAGATTGAACACTTATCGTAGCAAAAATTATCAAATGGATGTACCAAAAGGGCATCTAGCAGTGTATGTTGGGCGGAACGAGAAGAGGCGGTTTGTTGTCCCAATAGCATACTTAGAACAACCGTTATTTCAAGACTTGTTGCGTAAATCTGAGGAAGAATTCGGATTTGATCACTCAATGGGAGGCCTAACCATTTCGTGCCAAGAAGATGATTTTTTCAAGATCACAGCCCAATTGCATTCATTATGACATATTGTTTAGCAATGATCATGAGCTAGCCTTTCCTTCTTCACAATTGTTTATTATTTTTTTTCAATAATTATTTGAAGGATATATCTTTCAAGAATTATTTGTAGATATGAAAGAGTATTTTCCTTCCAACAAAGACATTTTTACTCTAATGTTTGATAAAGCAAAAGCTGATAAATGAATTTTGTTTCGACATGTTGCAAAACATAAATGGTGCTTAATAATTGATAAATTTCTTGAACTTGGTAAGAACTATGTACATTTTCGTGTTTTATTTTTTATGTGTGTGATCAATTTTATTCTCCAGAATTCACGATATAGATATTCTTTGCATCAAGTAGAAATTAATGTACTCTTGGTAGGTGGTACAGATATAACAATCCATGTCACTACAACAAGGGGATTAAGTATACACACTTTTAACGGATATGTATGAACTTAAAAGCATGAAACGTTGTAAAGTTCATATGCAAGAAGAAAATTAGCGTTCAATCCGGGGCGGAGCTACAATACTAAATTAGAGGACTTACTTCATCGTAAAACACAAGCTAGTGGTAAATACTGTATCCGACCAACATACAAAAGTCATATTTCGTTAAAAAATAGTGGACGAAAATTATTCTAAGCTTTAAATAGAAAAAGTTTACATTTCAAACTTGAATAGATAGCTTGCGAAAATCAATCTTTGAAATGCCATAAATATCAATGTGTTCACTATGAACTATTGTAACAAGCTAGTATATTCTATACCCAAAATTTTGTTTATAATCATATTAAGGTTATTCGATGTTTTCATCATTTTCACCATCTAGGCATCAAGTTTCATTGTTTATATACATTGTTGAAGATATGTCACAAAATAAGAAATACAGTACTACATAAGGGAGATAAAAGTACGTGTGGCTGTAGCAGGGTATATCATCAACAAGCAACACCCATTCTAGAATTACCAATCACACTACTTGAGAGTTGAGAAAATATAAAGAAGACAAAGACATGCTTAGATAAGCGATGTTAGCTGGATAGGGGTACCAAATCGAAAACTGTATGTAATTTGGGCTAAATATTTAGCTTCAAAATAGACCTTAAACTGGGCTCTATAAACCCATGTCATGCGGGCCAAAACATTAGGTCCATTTTGTCATGTCATTTACTCATTTGGTATTTATAATTTTCATTGTCATTGTCATGTTATTTGGTGAATACTTCTTTGATAATATTTCTATCATTTTACCTGTTAATACATTAGGCGTACGAACGTCATCGTATTTTCAAATCAAAAAGAAAATTAGCTTCATTATAACTACTGACTTTGGGCAAATAAAAAACAATAAAATAAAATAAAAAAAATGCATAATGGTAAGCTTAGAGGTTGTTTCTTTTTATCGTTAGAGAGTCTTAGTGCTAACATGGGTAGGCCCAAGCAATATATTAATGGTTTTTTCTTATTAGGGTCCACTTATTTGTGTTAAATCTTTCTTATGGGGAAGGCAAAGAAAAGCATACTCTTCCCTAACAAGATGCATTAAGAAAAAAGGGATCCACTTACTTTTTAAACCACTTAATCCCTAAAAAAAAGAAACACCCCTTAGTCAACTGGTTTAAGGTTTGTTTGGTGACTTATGAGGCCTTTGGTTCGAAACTTGGCATTTGCATGTGACTATTCTTTTTTTCTCTTAAGAGTAAATTGCAAAAATTGTCCCTAAACTTTGGCCAATTTGCATGTTTCGTCCCAGAGCTGTTGAAACTGCAAAAATCGTCCCTGTGGCAAACTTTTGGGGCAAATATCGTCCCTGACCAAAATCAAATGACTAAAATACCCATGTTCAAACTTTAGGGACGATTTTTGTAATTTACTCTTATTCATTTCATTTTTAGTTTTTTACGCAAATGGTCCCTGTGTTGCGTCAAGTTTTACAGTTAGTCCCTAATTTTGTGCAGTTAGTTTATCTGTTAGGTTATTTGCACAGTTAGTCCTCAGTTAATATTTTTTGCAAAGTTAGTCCTCATTTTCTAAAAAAAGTCCTATTTTTTGCACCGTTAGTCCATCCGTTAATATTTTTTACACCGTTAGTCCATCCGTTGATATTTTTTACGTTCTCGTCTATTTTATAACGTTTTTGTCTACTTTTTTTTACGTTTTCGTCTATTTTTTTTACGTTCTAGTCCGTTTTTTTTTAACATTTACGTCCATTTTTTTTTACGTTTTTGTTAATTTTTTTACGTTTTCGTCTATTTGTTTTACATTCTCGTCCGTTTTTTAAAACATCATTCCGGACAACTTTTGTGTTTTACACTTTTGATGATTCGGACCAGAAAGGGGTCAAAACCGTGAGTTAAAATCGAAACAAAAACTTTTTTTTATCAAATGTCAAGTTTTCTTCTAGTATACTTACCTGATCACAAAAAAAGGGCGAAAACGGATAAAAAAAACATATGAAAATAGACGAAAACATAAAAAAGCAGACAAAACATAAAAAATAGACGAAAACTTTAAAAAACGGAAGAGAATGTAAAAAAAATAGACGAAAACGTAAAAAAATTGACAAAAACGTAAAAAAAAATAGACGAAAACGTTAAAAAAACATACGAGAATGTAAAAAAAATAGACGAAAACGTAAAAAAATTGACAAAAACGTAAAAAAAATAGACAAAAACGTTAAAAAGTGGACGAGAACGTAAAAAATATTAACGGATTGACAAAGGTGCAAAATATTAACTTTGTAAATAACTTAACGGATGGACTAACGGTGTAAAAAATATTAACGGATGGACTAACAGTGCAAAAAATAGGACTTTTTTAGAAAATAAGGACTAACTTTGCAAAAAATATTAACTGAGGACTAAATGTGCAAATAACTTAACGGATAAACTAACTACACAAAATTAGGGACTAACTGTACAACTTGAAGCAACACAGGGACCATTTGCGTAAAAAACTAAAAATGAAATGAATAAGAGTAGATTGCAAAAATCGTCCCTAAAGTTTGAACAGGGGTATTTTAGTCATTTGATGTTGGTCAGGGACGATATTTGCCCCAAAAGTTTGCCACAAGGACGGTTTTTGCAGTTTCAACAGTTATGGGACGAAACATGCAAATTGGCCAAAGTTTAGGGATGATTTTTGCAATTCCCTCTTCTTTTAACTTTAACAACATAGCATAATGACCTCTAAATTTTATGTTTTTTAAAGAATGACCCTGAAAGTTTAGATGGTTTGTTATTTATGAATTGGTTAAACAATGTATACCATTTATCACTCATTTTAGCATTTTCTTTTAATAAAACTCATATCAAAATTTACATATGATCACATATTTGTATTCGCCTCAATTAGAAATAGTTTCAACAGAAATATGGCTCGGGAGAAGTAGAATCATAAACCCTATCGAAATTACAAGTTTATTTTAAACTGGATGAGAACGACGCCGTTTCATCCTGTAGCTACACTGTAGCATTTTCCCACCAAAAGCCCAGCCCAGTCCGTTGGCCCGTTTCCATAGTCCAGCGTCCAGCCCATAGTGGTACAGTTAAATGACCGGCCCTTTAGCTTATTAATTATACATGATATACGATGTACGAGTACATATACAATACAATCTTTGATATCTTGCCAAAGTACAAACGTGTTATACATTTAGGGCCTTATCTCAATGGTTTGGTGAGTAGAGTATGACTTTTGTGCATAAAATCTTGCAAACCATGCTTTCTCAGTTTTTTGCCATCCCACATTTAATGCAAAGAAGGACAATGTTAACCTTCTAAACCCTTATACTTTGCATGCTCAAGCTTCTACTTCATCTCCTTACCCAGATCTACACCTGCAAAAATAAACAAAATATACCAAAAAAAATATGTCACAGTAAGAAAACTGCACCTTTGCTTCAAGGTTTGTGTAGCTTTGTTGTGTTTACCATGCTTATTACAAGTTTATGTGTTTTCCTCTTTACTTGCTTTGCATGTTTACATTCATGCAGCTTTGCTTTTTCTTCTTTTTTTTTTTCTTTTGCCAAATGTTTACACATCTCATTTATATATTATGTTGCTTAGATTCTAATGTCTGTGTATATGTAGCTGTCATATCTGTGCCTGTGACTTTCTTTCATGATTATTCATACCTTTCTTTGCTTATATATCTCCAAAATCCATTAGGGTTAGCTTCAGAAAATATGAAGACTAAAAAAAAGGCCGTACGTAAGATACCAACTAATGATATAGATCTAAGGAAGAATAGGTTGCTACCTAATGTAGATAATGTGGAAGTGCATGTAGATTTGTTTAGTGGTGACCCTGATGGTTCTCAGAATCATAAAAAACATGCTACCTTACAAAAACAAAAAGAATGCCATACCTTGCTTGTAAATTATGAATGCGGTGAAAGGAGTGCAGCGTTATTGCCTGAAACTTTTGAGCCTATGCTGAGTGACACGGATACGGAAGGGTTTGCACGGGTGCATCGTGTGCCTGCAGAGATACCAAATATGTGTCATCTATCCACCTTTTACTGCTTGGCTTTCTGATACTAATGTATTTTAGGTTGGTTGCCATTTAAAAATTATTTGTCTTACTGTCTTGCAGATAAATGCAACATGGAAGAGCCACAAACTAGAAAAACAGTCACTTTAGATATGCAGCCTCCATGTCGTACAAGCCCTGCACCTTTGATGGATAAAGGGAAGCGAAAAATATGCGATGTTTATACAGGAATTTCAAATGAACAACAATTGCTATGTAATTTGCCAGTTTCTTTTATTCATTTTAGATTTTTTTTAATTATATTGTACATGCATGACATCAATGTCTTTTTTGGTTACAGGTTCGGAGCATTTGTTTATCATAGATAGCGACTGCCAAACAGTTATAGCTGATCAGCATTTGCCTTATACACAGCACATACCTTTGTCGCCGTGTTTAGATTGCAATGGCACTTCCTCAGGTGTCAATGACAATGGCGGTAATATAACTCCACCTTCCAATGATCTAAATATGCATATGAATACTCATCAATGTCAAAATCAAGGTTTCATAACTTCTGGTTTTTTTTTCTAAAATAAATAAGTGCAACATGAATTTGCTAGAAGATTTCTTGCTTACTTACCGGCCATTTTTTTTATATAGCTCCAGATGCATCCAATCCTTCATTGTCCAGGGGCCGCCGAAGACCTACTCGACGGAATGCACCTCAAACATCTGAACAAGGTATATTCATATGGTTACTTTACCTGTGTAGTACAAAATAAAATGGCAGTACTTATATTAATCAAGTAAACTTTCTAATCAATTTACTTATCTGTGTAGTGCAGGTCTTTAGGATCCATACAATCTCCGTTATGCGATACCGCCTGCCAATAATGTAGATTCACCTGCAACCAATCGCCGCCGTCAGTCTCAAGGTTTTCATTCACTTTAAAAATAAAACAATTAACAATAAATCAATGTCTTACTTGCTACATTACTCTGTATTTACTTGCTACCTTTTTTTTGGCGTATTTCTTTAAACTACAGCACACGCATCATCAAGCAGTGCCCAAAGACGGCCTGGCTTGCAAAGCAGAGGTCCGAAATCTAGGCAAGGTATGGTGCAGCCTTACCTTTCTTTTTTCACGTGTCAAATGAAAATGTAACTTTCTTTTGCCAAAGAACCTTTATTAAGGCTTATGGTTCTGTGTATAATATAGGCGATCCAGATACATACGCATACATGGGCCAACGTGACCGGGTTTGCCATCATTGCAATGCGCGTTTCTGGTATGATGAAAGAATCGTTTCAAGTAGTAGAAGACGGCCAGAGTATCAAAGATGCTGTGGCGGCGGTAAAGTTAAGGTTGAAAGCCATGGCGACTATCCAGACTACATCAAGGAACTATTCAGGAACCGTCACTTTATGGAAAACATTCGCGCCTACAATCAAATGTTTGCCATGACATCATTGGGAGCAGAAATAGACAACTCAATAAACAGGGGTCGTGGTCCTTACGTGTTCAAAATTTCGGGCCAACTTTACCATCGGGTAGGAAGCCTATGTCCAGAGCAAAATACGCGCCCTCAATTTCTTCAGCTATATATCTATGACACAGAAAATGAAGTTTCCAATCGCTTAGAAAGCTTTCAGAGATCCGGTCACGGTTTGCGTGCAGATATTGTGGAAAACTTGATTGAGATTCTTGATGAGCACAATGAGCTGGTTCAGTTGTTTAGGACAACGAGAGATAAAATAGCAGAAGCCAATGTCCCAGAGTTCAAGGTCCGTTTGTTTGGTGTTAACGGTTCACACCAACATGAACTTCCTACAGGCGATTCAATTGGTGCAATAGTTTTTGAAGGTGGCCCTGATGCAGAGACTGATTTTGATGTGGTTATTGAACAACATGATAGGCAGCTGAAAAGTGTTAACAAGCTAAATGCTTCTTATATGTCGTTGTAGTTTCCGCTTATTTTTCTGTTTGGCGAAGATGGTTACCATATAGGCCATGTCTTATTAACTCACCGTTCATCAGACGACCCACCAAAGAAAATGACAATGCTAAAATACTACTCATACCAGGTGCACGATCGGATCAATGAATATGTCCTGCTCACACGAAGTGGCAGACTATTTCAACAATATGTCGTTACAGCCTACTGCAGTGTAGAACAGTCACGGATTGACTACATACGAGAACACCAGAACGATATTCGGAGTGATTACATGGCTGGGTTATACGATGCTTTATCACGAGGTGATCAAGATGGATTGGATGTAGGTTCAAGGATAATCCTTCCTTCATCTTTTACAGGAGGTCCAAGGTACATGTATAGCCATTATTTAAACGCTTTGGCTATATGCCGTGTACATGGGAATCCATCATTCTTTATCACGTTCACATGCAATGTGAACTGGCCTGAGATTAAAGAATATATGCAAGAATTCCCGCATGTAACAGTTGCAGACAGACCCGACGTTGTTGATCGTGTATTTGAAAGAAAGATACATGATTTGGTGGGCTTCTTACGAGATTCAAAACCATTCGGCCATGTTGAAGCAGGTATTATTTACATTACGTCTACTGGTATCTCATGTAAAGTAGATACATTTCTTACTTACATTACTAATGTGTTCTTTTTACTTTTCCTTAAAGTCTTATATACGGTCGAGTTCCAAAAAAGAGGCCTGCCGCACTGTCATTTGCTGCTATGGATCAAAGAAAACGAGCGTATACAAGCCCATGAAGATGTAGACATATATGTATCAGCAGAGCTACCGGACCCGTTAACTGACCCTGAGGCCTATAGAATAGTGACAGAGTTCATGATTCACGGCCCATGTGGCCCGTTAAATACATCAGCACCATGTATGTGCAGTGGTGATGAGTGAACTAAGAACTTTCCTAAGGCATTTTGCTCTGCAACGTGCATCGATCCAAAAGGATATGTGCATTATCGTAGAAGAGATTCAGGCATAACAACAATGAAGCAAAATATTACCCTTGATAATGGATTTGTTGTTCCATATAACCGGTCTCTGCTGATGCGGTTCTACGCGCATATCAACGTTGAATATTGCGAGTGGTCCATGCTTATAAATTATCTGTTCAAGTACATTTCCAAGGGCACTGATAGGATAGTCACTCGCATTACAAGGTCGATAGGAGATTCAGGAGCAAGCACAAGCCGCTCTTCATTGCACATTGATGAGATAAAGAATTTTCAAGATGCAAGATACATCGGACCGCACGAAGCATGCTGGAGAATCCTTGGATTCCATATACATAGCAGAGATCCACCGGTACAGATACTTGCAGTTCACCTTGAAAATATGCAACGAGTCACTTTTAGAAGCCAACAGCAGCTGCAAGCGGTTGTTGATAACGACCACAACAAGAGAACGACGCTTACTGAATGGCTCGGATACAATACTTACAATACAGATGGCCGGCATCTCACATATTTGAACTTTCCTAAAGAGTTTGTGTAGTATAAAGATGGCAAGTATTGGCAGCGTAGAAAACGTTCTACTACCTTGGCAATCGGTCGTTTGGCATATATACGTCCTAGCTCTGGTGACACATTCTACTTGCGCATGTTACTCTGTCACCAAAAAGGCAGCAGGTCATTCCGACATCTCCGCAAAGTTGATGAGGTCACTTATCCTACATATAGAGCAGCTTGCGAAGCAATGGGTCTATTAGGCAGTGATCAAGAATGGAACATTGCTTTACAAGAAGCTTCTTTCTCAGCAACTCCTGCTGAAATGAGGAATCTTTATTGCCAAATCGTCATCTTTTTTGATGTTTCCAACCCGGTTACGTTGCTTAAGTCACACACAGATTCCATGTCTGAAGACATCCCGTTAATACTTGCAGAAGTATTACATATACCAAACCTTCATGTCAATCCAGATGACTTGGAAGGTGGTCTTATGTTTGAACTGTAAGGAATTTTTAACTTCTATGGGAAATCTGTCAAAGATTATGGCTTTGATCTTCCTCCACCCCACTTATTGCAAATCTTGAATAACAGGGCAATCATGCAAGAAAGATCCTACAACCGTGATCTGTTAAGAAGTGAAAGTGAAAGATTGGTCCTTCAGCTTAACACTGAACACCGGATAATCTTTGATCAAGTAGTCGATGGTGTTCAGAATCGTCGACAGATACTCATTTTTGTTTATGGTCACGGAGGGACAGGAAAAACTTTCGTTTGGAAAACTATAATTTCTACACTAAGATCGTAAGGGAAGATTGTACTGGCAGTTGCTTCTTCAGGTATCGCCGCTTTGTTACTACCGGCGGGACAGACAGCACATTCAAGATTCAAAATCCCTCTTGATTTAACAGAAGAGTCGGTGTGCAGCATTAAGAAGAATACGCAAGCGACAGAATTGCTAAAACAAACCGACGTTATCATATGGGACGAAGCTCCAATGAATGATCGAAGGTGCTTTGAAGCACTCGATCGGACGTTAAGAGATATAATGAATACACCAGATGACCTCTTTGGGAAATAAACAGTTATTTTAGGTGGAGATTTCAGGCAAACACTTCCTGTGAAGAAAAAGGCTCCAAACAAGAAATTATTGCCTCTTCTATCACGCTGTCATACCTATGGCCAGCTTTCCCAGTTACTCGCCTTAAACAAAACATGCGTCTGCAACGAACAGGCCTGTCAGCAGAAGATTATGAGGCAACTGCTGCTTTTTCTAAATGGTTACCTGAAGTTGGGAACGGTACTATTGGGCAAGCAGATGAAAGTGATCTGACAGATTCAAAATGGATACAGATACCAGACAGATATTGTATTCCCGACGGCGAAACAGCTATTCAAGAACTTATTAATTTTATATATGATCAAGAAACTTTACAATCACCAAACGCAGCGGTGTTACAAGAAAAAGCAATTGTGTGTCCGAAAAACAAGACTGCAGACCAAATAAACTCTGCAGTGCTAGATATGCTAGAAGGGAATACTTATACTTTTACAAGTATCGACGAGGCGGTACCAAAAACGAATGATGGAGGAGCAACAAAGCTGTTATATCCTCAGGAATACCTAAACACTCTTTCCTTTTCAGGAATGCCTCCCCATGAGCTTATAATCAAATTCGGTGCACCTATAATGTTGCTAAGGAACCTAAACCTGGGTGGTGGCCTGTGTAACGGTACACGAATGATTGTTACACATGTGTATAGCAGGCTCATTCAAGCAAAGATCATAACTGGTACAAGAATGTCCGAAAAAGTTTACATACCGCGGATTCTGCTTATAAATAAGGACGAAACCTTGCCATTTGTTTTTAAAAGGAAGCAATTCCCAGTAAAACTCTGCTACGCAATGACAATCAATAAAAGCCAAGGCCAGTCATTGAATAAAATTGGCGTATACCTACCCGAACCTGTCCTTGGCCATGGTCAACTGTATGTTACGTTGTCAAGAGCAACGTCTCTTAAAGGTTTGAGAATGCTGATCAAACAACATCCAGGCAAGGATGAAAACATGACTAAAAATATTGTCTGCAAAGATTTTTTAGACATAGTTTCATCTACACAGGTTACACATACTCACGTTTGCATTTTTAATATACGCCCACAAAACTCGCAACTACCTATACAAATACCATTTAACCTCGTGGCACAAGTGCTTGATTATTATTGGCATATTATGTTACATAATATTCTACCTGTTCTGTGTTTGCTTATCTTTCCAATTTAGAATATCCATGCTTGCATTGTAAACATTCTCTACACCTTAATATACGTCTAAACATTTTTTTACCCTATTTTGATATACAGCCAAATGGAACAGACCTCTAGCATTGTACCATCATCCGATTCGAAAGGCAAGGAAATTGTTACGCACTTAGAAGAAACTAGCCTAGCTGATTTAAAAGAAACAGATCATGGTAAAGTTATATGTGCAAAGGTCTACTGAAAATGGACGCCAACAAACAAACAAGGAAGACCGGTCCTCTTTTGTGTGATACTAATTGATAAGCAGGTACAAAATACTATTCCATGATTTACCTAAACAATTACCCTTTCTTATATTGTAAAAAAAATGAAAAAATAAAAGATTATTTAGCTTATAAGTTTCTATTTCATTTACAGGGAGTGGCTATACAAGCAAATATCAGCTTACGAGACAAACCTAAATTCGATGCCCTCCTTCAGATCAATAAAACTTACAAGATATCTGGATTTGGATTTCAGCCTGCAAAACTATGGATGCAGGTTGTCCCCCACTCGCTTTCATTGGCCTTCGGAACATGCACAGATATTCAGGACATGCCTGATACAGGTTTCCCATGCCACTATTTCAACTTTGCCAGCCATCGAGAACTGTATTCAAAAATAGATGTTAAAGAAGGCTTGCTAACAGGTACATAATACATGCATATATAAAACCGACATAGATGATATGCACAAACCTTACTTATCATATCTGCATATTACATTGGGCGTGTGCAATATGTAACTGAGATATAGAAATCACTAAAAGCAACAAAAGATTCAACTGTTTGGAGAGACATTGGTGTGCAAAACTTAGAGTAAGCATCAAACATTTATTTGTAAACCCTAATTACCATATTTTCTCTCATAAATAACATGTAATTTCAACAGTGGCCGAATGGTGCGCTTTACTCTATGGAACGAAGATGCTCACAATTTCAGGAAGCAAGAATATGAAAAAGCCGAAAAACCAACAATCATTGCAGTTAGTTCATGCTTGGTAAAAGAGTATGGAGGTAAATTTAACACTTTATACTAATGGTATAAGCTGTAAACTATATCTTTTAACACATATTTATACTAATACAGGGCTTCAACTTTCGGCGACAAATGCAACAGAATACTACTTCAATCCAAACACACCGGAATACCATGAAATTCGCAATGTGTAAGTTAACAAACTCACAATACAAAAATACAAATCTAAAATTAAAAAGGGACTAAAACTATATGTGTTAACTATGTAGGTATGACGACTTCTTTGATCCACCCGCAATATTGAATGTCCAGTACGAAAGATGTGCAGATCTACAACGAGAAAAATTCAGAAACCGCATTGCCCTAGGAGATTTAGCAAAAGAGAATCCACAAAATCAACAGGTAATGTACACCTTAACTAGAGCACTTAGCAAATACAAACTTGCTAAACATTTACAATTCTAATGAACCAGAATGTTCGCTTTACTGTTGACGCAACAATTGACAAAGTCATTACAAAAAGACGGCCATGGTTTTTTCAAAAATGTTCAAACTGCAAGTTAAAGATTTCTCAAGGCTGGTCACATACCCATTGCAAGCAGCCAACATCAGAAGATGATCTACTCTACAGGTAACCTAAAATATCGGCAAATTATTCTACCACTATATATATGCCAACTTTTATGCAAATGTATCTATCACTAACAATACTTTCCATGTTTTGTATACAGCTACTGCTTCAGAGTCGAATTATCCGATGGCACTGGCAATGTGACAATGACATGTTTCAGTAATGAAGCGAATTCAATAGTCACGGATTGTAAGGAACTTCTACAAATTATGCCACACCAAGACTCCTATGATTACCCACCCGAACTACTTTCTCTACAAGGAAAGAAAAGAATCTTTCAGATGCACTTTGATCCAGAAAGCACAAAAGAACGACAACTTTTCATTCTCGATACATGCTGGGATGACACGCCCTTATTGCCACCAGCCAATGCTATCACTGCAGAAAGTACGATCGAGTCTTCTTCAACAAAATCTCCAATGAAAATAGAAACGAAAGCAAACATTACCATCTCAGAAACCAAAGACACTGAATCACTTGACTTAAAACACTTTGAGATGACCCCAGCCAGCGAACAACCAAAACCAATAACTCTACCAGCAAAAACAAAAGCAGCAGAACCGCTTGAGCTCAAAGAAATTCAGGTCAAGACACCAACAAAAGAGGCTGCACAACCTGCAATACCAATGGACACACCGCCAGAAACACTAAAAGAACAAGACTCTTTGTCCGAAACATCAGAGCCCATAAAACAAACGGTTAGAAAAAGTGCCAGGAGAACCCTTTTCACAAGCAGCAATGATGAAAGCACAACATCAGGGTTCAAAAAATCAAAAAAAGAAGAATGATCGGGTCTAAGTTGCAGCGGCCAAATGGAAAAAGAAAATTGCAAACTATGTATGTACTAAACTGTTCCTTCAAGACACGTATTTCTATAAGTATTTGTAGCAACTACTAGGTACCAAGCGTCAAAGCAAAACTCTATTATCAAGTCGTCACATCGACCTGTATTTTGTACATGGCGTCTACAGCCATAGCTTTAGCGCTGATTAACTATTGGCTTTGCTTTTTAGTACAAGTATTAGTTCTCTTATCAATTATATGTTTATTATACCATAAATTGCAACGATATAAACACTGATGCATATAAGAAATAATGCTACGATCATTTACCATAACAAAAGAACATACTATTAAACATAAACTTCAAGTTATATTACCGACCATCAAAGTTCATACATTCCAGTTATCATTCACAAAAAAAAAAAAAAAAAAAAAAAAAAAAAAAAAAAAAAAAAGTTCCATGATAACACATCCATGCATAAACTGAACATTCCAAATCCAGCCCTAACCAACATACATACTTCTAATAAAAACACAAAACATAACCAAAATATACCACAGCAAGTGGCCAGCCCATCATTCGAAAAAGTAAAGATTCAGCTTATTTTCTTCTCTTCCTTTACGCGTCAGATCCATAGTCTTGATCAATCCAGCAAGCACCTTCCTCTCTCTCTTCAGTGTCTCCTTCAAACGGTCCAAACCAATGTCACCGTGCTCATGCAACGGCAAGAAACCCTCCCCTTCCTCTACCAAGTCCTCTAACCACTTGACTTTTGCAGCCAATTGATCACGCTGCTCACCAAGCACCCTTAACAATTGATCATTTTCGGTGTCATCCTGAGCAAATGCCACATGCAAGGAATCCTCGATTTCGTTTGAACCAGCAGCAAACTTTAGCTTTTGGAAGTTAGGAGTGCGCGCAAGTGCGTAGGCAGAGGTTCTTGGTCGTGAAGCCATAACAGAAGCAGTGAATTACAGAAATGGAGGTTAAAATACACTAGAAGATGAGCGTTAAATTAAGCGGTGGCGATTGAATTGCAGAGGTTAGGGTTACGTTTGATACAAAAGGGGGGAAAATACCCTTTTATTACCAACGCATAAAACGTTGACCGATAGATATTTTTTTGTTGACCGATACATATCTTTTCAAAAAAACAGTAAAAAAAAAAAAAAAAAAAAAATGTAAACAATGTACTAAACCACAAAAATTACATTTAAAAAAGATATATTACGTAAATAAATATGGGGGATTACCAAATCGACAGATTTGATAAGCTTCGATGATTTATTTAAATAATATATTGGGCTAATATTAGACCTATAGATGGTTTATTATTTCGTTCGTTGCGGCTTTTTGGTTCGAGTTGTGTCGACCCTTCACCCATATGGATACCAAACGTCGAATTTCAAATTAATATATGAGGATAATACGAGAAATGGATATCTTTGGGAAAGTAAAATGGAATACGTTCGGGAATGGGAATATTTGATTTTTGAGGAAATGATTTCTGAATGAGCTTGACATTGTTAGGAAGTGCCGAGTCTGAAGTTACCGTTACGTGAGTTGCTTGAGTTTGCTTACGTCTTTCTTCTATCGATTTCTTTTGAGGATTTTCTGGACTTGAGGTGAGTCATAGCCCCACTTTTACTCTTGAACTTTGTTTTCAATACTTGGGGTGAGAAACGTGCAAATGTTTTATGTGGACTATTATCGCTTTATTTATTTCAAAACTTGCTATGCTTATAGAACTAGGTAGGATTAGAGCGAGGCCTAGTCCCGAACTAGGTAAGCTATTGATTGGTTATAGAGCGAGGCCTAGTCCCGAACTAGGTAAGCT
Organism: Artemisia argyi; assembly: GCA_030686995.1. Lineage (NCBI taxonomy): Eukaryota > Viridiplantae > Streptophyta > Magnoliopsida > Asterales > Asteraceae > Artemisia > Artemisia argyi. The sequence goes on from CM060696.1 coordinate 106,200,631, forward strand.
ATTGGATTGGTTATAGAGCGAGGCCTAGACTTGAGCTAGGTAAGCTGATGATTGGATTGATTTGAGCTATAGCGTACACCTATAGGGTTGATTTGATTTGGTTGGATTATTTTGGTTGGATGATTGAGGCCTAGTCTAGCTAGCAAGCGTTTTGCGTATATGTCCACTATATTGAATTATGAATTTAAACCTATGATCTCACCAACGAAAGCTGACTTTTAGCACGTTTTCTCAGGTAATTAAGTGATGCCCTTTGGATGCTTGGATTGGAGGCTTGGCAATGGCACCGGTTATGGATCTATTTTTCTAAAACTCTGATAAACTATTGTAGACCTATGTTTATTTCTTTTGGGCCTTACTTTGGATAATTCTTGGGATAAATGTAAACTTTAAAACCCGTTTTGGTTGTGTTTTTCTTATGTTACTTTATCTCGTTCTTTCATGACTTTGAATGGATACCAATCCCTGTAGCACCCCGAAAGCTTGTTGAGTCTTCCACTGTATCAAATTTTGGGGGTGTTACACTTTAGTTTTTAGGTTCGACTATACATAGCTTTTTACATGGTGTGTTTGAATTTCTAGTATAGGTCTGATTACGTGTAGTTTTTTTTTTGCTCGAAGGAACGGATCCCATAATCATTTAGTTTAACTTAATGAGCTTCATATTACTTGCAAGAGCACATATTATCTATGTGACTTGTGCTGCCATCCCAAAATGTATACGTTGTTTTTAAAATTAAAAAAAAAAAAAAAATACTTAAGAACAATGAATACAACGTATAATTGAGATACCTAAATACAACGTACCTTAGCATACCATTTTCTTTAGAGAAAATATTCCATTTTTTCCTCGAGGTCGGCGTATCTGATATCAATCCACCACCGCTCGTATGTCAAAGATCAGACTTTCATTTTTTGCTGCAGGAAATAGTTTAAAACTTGTCATGTATTCAGGAAATCAACACAGAAAGAAAGAAAAAATAGCAGATGTTCGTTCTTAGGTTTGTGTTTGTTTGTTTTACATTGTTGAACTATCTACATAGCCTATCCAAGCAGCACGGGCTACACATAATCAAACCTATACCAAATGACTGCTGAAACAGCTTATCCAAACAGCCATTGTTAACATGTAAAGACACCTTTAAGTGTCGTTGTAAATAAGCTATCCAAATAGCACTGAATAACATGTTTCCGATGTTAAATGGTAGTTGAAATAATGGATCTTAATACCATGTTATTCAGAGCTGCTGAAATAGGCTATCCAACCAGCCCTTAATAACTTTTTAAAACAAATACACATAACACACCTTGCGAGTCCCCAAAGCTGATGTGTTCCTTTTCTAAGGTTGCTACGGAAGTTTGTTCTTGAATTCTTTGGCAGCCAAAGAACATTGCATGCAAGTTCTCCTTGAAATTCTCCTACGGCAGACATTTTTGAGTCATAATTAGTGAATCTTCATGTACTCCATTTTTGTTATATCATGTAGCTTAATAAAATTTACTTGTGACCAGTATGCTTGTTTTTTTTGTACCATGATTTAGCAGTATAATCAAAATAGTATTAGCTATCTACTTTTTCACCTAGTCGAAATTTCTTGTATTTTTAGAAAGTTTGATAAAGCCCAACTTTTATTATTTAGTGATCATACCTGCGACAATGAGACCTTTAATTTCACGCCCATATTATGTCAATGTTATAATCGTAATCTTTGTCCCACTCTATTTTGGAATCCCGATCCCTGTCACGGCCTCTGCCTCGACTTCTATTCTTGTTCCTTCCTTTCCTTTTGTCTGTCTCTACTTCTTTCTCTTCTATATCTCTAACTCATTTATGCAAAAACCGATTACAAAAATATTTATTATTATGTAACATTAATTAATTGAAACATAACAAAAAGTTAAAACATGATACATAAATGGTCGGTCTGGTTTGGCAAGTCGAAAAATATGATGCCTGTGGGTATGATGCTACTTCGTATAAAGATTGGATGACACGATACCGTAACCTACATTTTAGCCTGTTCTTTATCTAGATTCTAAACTCGTATGAAAGGTTTATTGTATGTATTTATTTCCTCAGTGGCCTGATCTCTTTATTTTTTCTTCCACGGGCTGCTGGTAATTTATCCGAGGACATAGGAGCTACAGACACACGGCTTAAAAAAAAGCCGGTTTATCACAATTCATGAAAGGCGGGTTAAAAAATAGAAAGTTGACTTTAGAGCTGTTTACACAAACACCTCGTGTAGTGCAAGCCATGCTTCAGCCCTCCAACTTCCGACTTCGAAAAAGTGATGCCTACATTGTCTAAGTATAGAAAATTAGTACAAAAAAAAGGGCACGATATAGTGTAAAAAAACAACAGAAACCAAAAGATATTGGAAAACTACCTCCATCGAGTTTTCTGAGGTAGAAACTTCAATGTTGTAGTTATTCATGTGGTTCAACACACCATATTCAGTATCATAGTGGCTATCATCTTTTGAATCTTCGTAGTCAGTAAGAAAAATGGACTTCCTTTCATCGTCTTCAAGGCCACTCAATTGGTAATGAATATGCAAAAAAATAGAAACTAATATTAGAATCACTTACCTTAATAAGCATGTGTCTAAATCAATTAATGACAAACTACATTTAACCCGTTTAACCCACTTAGACGGTCCCACTACAGGCAGACTTCTATATGTACAAAATCGGAACCATTTGTGAAAAATTGCATCTTAGATAAACTTGTTCGTAAAAAATCAAGTTAATTTTTTCCTTTTTGCAAAAGAACATAAATGCTATAGACTGTTACTTGAAAACAAAGTGGCATTTTCATCGCTTTTCGTACTTCCTGAAACTCACCAACGTTACGCTAGTATGTAGCCATCCCTGCAGAGCGAGATTCAGTTGACTATTTCCATCCTGATCAAAATACAAAAACTGACAAAAATCAAAAGCCTATTATTGAGCTTATTGATATTACTATAAATAGCAATAAGCATTAGCAGTTAAAGTCAATATTGGCATTTACAAAAACTAGCAGGAAAGATCAGTTAGAATGGTTACATCTACTTTAAGTTTTTATTTACGCATTTGATTAAACAATTGGTGTGCATCAAATAAATCCAAATGACTTTTGCAAATTAACATGAGTATTATATCGTATATCCAAACACCCTGTTAGTTCCAAGTTACAAAAAATACTTGGTCAACAACATGCGGCAGTTGTTCGTAAAAAAAAAAACTTCCATGTATCACATTTTCACAGCCAAAAACAAATTATTAAACCTCTAATCATCATTTCCAATTAACCCTGACAGTAAATCAAAAAATAAAGGAAGTTAATGCATCACAAGAACCGCTTGTGAATGATTCAATGGGAACAAAGGAAGTTGGTTCTACTACTATAGTTGAGAAAACTGGGAAGCTTGAAAAGCTTCTTATTGATGGGAAAGCTACTCTTGTGGATGATGATGGTCTTCCTATTCCGTCTACTTCTTACACTAAGAGGGCTAACCCATTTTCAAAGGTGGGTGAGATTGTGGTTTCTGATAGTGATGATGATGAGGTTCTTAACACGTTCGACGAATCAGCAAATCTTTTTGGTGGTGGTCATGAGCGTGAGGATGAGTTTGATGACTATGATGATTATTCGAAGCAAATTTATGAACTTCCAGGGAATTTGGATGCTCTTAATGCCATTTATGGCTTTAATCTCCAAGGTCGTAGGAAGTAGTTTATGTTTTTGTCAGAGTTTTTGGTTATCAGGTTGTTAGTGGTTTGTTTCCTGTTCTAAATAGGAAGTATCTTGTTATGTAAACTTTGCGCCTATGTAACGGGCTGAGATATGGGATTCACCCATATCCGTTGTACTTAAATGCTTTTTGGTGTAATATATTTACCGGGTCGTTGACCTTTTACCCAAAAAATAAATCAAAAAATAAAAATAAAATAATAAAAAGCAAAACCAACCTTCCGAACATAAACCAATCACCGGATCTGGCCGGACACGCGTCGCCGGAAAAGTGACAGTAGGGGTGTTTTTTTCGATGTTCAAAGTGGATGTGATGACATGAGAGTTACGAACACACATACCCACATGACAGGATTTGCTGTGTGGTTTAGTTTCAATGAATATCGGTGAGTGTTTTTAGAGAGGAGCGTGTGTTTTTTTTAGAGAGGGGAAGAAGATAGTGGTGTGTAGAAGCTTCAAGAGAGGGCCTGTTTCTTTTTTTATTTAATAAGTTACTGTTTAGGCAACTGTAGCATGTACTGTAGCATTTTTTTGGCACGTAGCGCCTGGGTTTTAGATAGTATATATAATTTCCCTAAACACACACTTTAATGATTCATTGAAACATAATCTTGTAATTAACCTGACATATATATATATATATATATATATATATATATATATATATATATATATATATATATATATATATATATATATATATATATATATATATATATATAAGTTTTCTCAATTAAATAGCAAGATATGGTTCGGCTGAGAGATCTGGGAGCGAATACGCCGGAAGGGGTGGCGTACACGGAGGAGCAGATACTTGCTATGGTTTTGAAGGGCAAGCAGCGGGAGCACATCGCCGGACGGGGTAGGGTCGTACCCGGGCTGAACAGGCCACCGTTACCATACACCCCGCCTCCACCTCCAGGTATGTACAGTTTGATAATATATTAATTATAGATTACTCGATCATGACTCAAATTAAGTATTGCAATAGATGTTTTTAAATTTTGATTATTTCGTTTTCAGAAATAGCCGATTTGGAGAAAAAGCTTGCTGAGGCCGAGAAGAAGATTGTTGAGACCGAGAAGCAGAGCCGGGAAGATGCTGAAGAGCGTAAGGCCATGAAGGCGAAGCTTGATTTGGTGACAAGTTATATGTCGTCCAACCCGCTATGGTACCAGTATCTTAGTCAGGCAGGTTCTTAGCACGTGGATGGCTCGGGCAGTGGGGCTGGAGGTAGTGGCTCAGCTGGAGGGAGCGGGAGTCGCAGAGGCGATGAGGATGGTTCTGGTGATGATGAGGGTTCTGGTGATGAGTGATTTGGGATGTAGAGGTACAAACTTGGGTATTTTGTGTTGTATTTATGCTTAAAACAATATTTTGGCGACCCATATGTTAGTATTGTATAGTTTAACCTTTTGGCGACTTGAACGTCGCAGATATTAAAATATTTGTGGATATGGCAGCTAGGTTTAGATATTACCACACACCGTTTTGTAGACTTTATATGTTTTTATGCATTTTGAGGGTGTTTAGCGATAATTTGCAAGTGTTTTAGCCGATGGCAAGTTATACGTTTAGGACATGTTGATATTGAGTGGTTATAGGTGCTATTACAGTTACAGGTTTTGGTATATTTTTTCCGGAAAATCCAGAAAAAATCTAAAAAATTGCTATTTTTGCAGCCTGCTGTTAGCAGCCTGTTATTAATGACGTCGTCGACATATCGACGGCATCATTCACCAAACAATATTGATTATTTAATTATGTCATAGACATGTCGACGGCAACATTAAACAAAAAATATTGTTTTTTTAATTATGCCGTCGACGTGTCGACGACATCATTAAAAAATGAATATTGTTTTTTAAATTATGTCGTCGACGTGTTGACGACATAATTAAAAAATGAATATTTTTTGCTTAATGTTGCCGTCGACATGTTGACGGCAACATATAAAACTTAATTATCATTTCTTAATTAAAACATTAATTAGTTATACGTTCTCGTCGACATGTCGACGGGAAGAATTTGACGGACAGCAAAATCGTTTGACTGGAAAACAATGTGGGACCCACAATGTCGACGGCGATTGTTGATGGGAACGCTGTTCCCGACGTAGCACAGCCGACGTTTTGTTCCCTTCGACGGGAACCTATGGTGCCGTCGACTTGTCGACGGTACGGGCGTAAAAATATCGCCGGAAAAAGAGTCGATTGTACTAGTGTTAACATGCATGTGTGTCAATGGCTTAAACATGTCACTAACACATACGATATGATAGAGCATTTCGGAAGGTAAAACAATGACATTTCGCACGTCTTATATAGCCATGAGATGTTTGGAATTCCGTACAAAAAATATTAACTATTAATTTTCTAAGAAGTTTTCTCTGTACTTCCCATCACACCCTAGGAATAGGTATCACCCAAAGCATTGGAGTTATGTTGGGTCAGCTCAGTGCTAAATGATCTTTAACTAAGTTTATTTGAATATAAAATAGTTTAAGTACAATTTAGGTGTTGAGTAAATACCTGGCATAAAATATTCAGAGTTTTTAGAATATAAAGTGAGGTACTTCAGCTATGAGGCGGTTTAGAATTTGAAGTCCTTGAGGGAAAAAAAAGTTCAAATCAGTCAGGTTTGACAATACCTCACTTACATAAGTCTGACAAGACCTAAATCAGCGAGGTATGCCAATACGTCCATAATACCTCACTTACTGAATCAAACATAAGATACTTAGAAAATATCTAAACAAGAAGCATCTTCGTAAAACTTAGAACCTTTCAAAGATGAGAATCCTTGTCAACATTGTTCCTTAAAATGGTTTATTCCATACCTAAAGAAGAAGCATCTTCGAATATAGGGAAGAACAAGGATAGTAACGTGAGTGATAAGGATAATGATAATGAAGTGGAAGAGGTTTTTGATAAAACAACTCATTTCATGGCATCCAAGAGGGGAGGTGGAATCGGGAGGAAGAGCCTATACGAGCGTTGGAAAGATGATTAATTATGATAATAAATCGTATGATGATGACTACGAAGATTTAACGGAAGAGCAATTAGTTTTTTGTGACGCTTATGATATAAAGGTTCGTGGCTATACTAGACGTTGGTAATTTTATGGAGTAGTTTTTCATAACTCTAGCATGTCATTCTTTTGATAGGTTCGGTTTGAAGAACAAATGATGCATTTGTTTTGTAACCGACTGCAATATGGGATTCACTTACATCTTATGATTTAAATGTTTTTTTGAGTAATAAAATTTATCGGGTGTATAAACACTTTTACCCTAAAAAACTAAAAATAAAAAAGCATCTAATGCACAGTATACTACACTATTAAATGCTCGAGAAGTGTCAAACACATGTTAGGAAAACTCTAATCCCCCCACCGCCTGTATAAGAGAATGTTTGTAGTTCACTAAATGCATCTCTTGTAATTAACATAATACTCATTTAAAAGCATTTATTCTCACTTGAACTTAAATAGCTAAAGAAGTTTTTACTAAGTTCACTCTCAAACTATAACTTAGGTTTTAGTTTTGTCATTCCACTGGTATTGTTATTCGGCAAAATAATACTTATCAATTCTTTGACTTATTCAAATAAGAATTTCACCAATGAAAAAAATATCAAGTATTAATCTTCTTTACTTGCTTCAAACTGTTTAAAAAAATAATAATAAATAAATAAATAAAAAGTGTCATGGTAGAAGTGACTTACTTACTTTGTAGTAATCTGAGTTGCAACTATAAACGCACAATATACACTACAACATTCACTGCTTTCAGCGGGGACTTCTCCCCGCCCAACACTTTTTAGCGGGGACATGTCCCCGCTAAAAGTGTGGCGGGAAAAATACGCGGGCACAATTAAGGGTAACTATTTTGGTCAAAGTTACAAAATACTGCAAATACTTTTGGCGGGGACATGTCCCCTCCGAAAAGTAAGCGTTGAAAATCTTTTGACCTGTCAGCGAGATTGTGTGCCAGCTCAACGACGTTTTTGTCGTTTAGTGACTTTCGGCGGGGACAAGGGCGTCGCCGCCGAAAGTGTCCTCGCCCGTCGTGTTGATTGTTGTAGTGATATCACCTATAGGGTTCTAATAGAGCCCTTTTCAAACAGGGTTTTAGGGATCTTATATTAACTCTATAGAACTCTTGGTTGAAAATGGCCATGCTTGCATGTTTCTATGGGTTTAATTACTTGTATGGTGATTGGTGAAGAAGGTTTTAAGGAATGTTCTTCGGTCAGGAGTTGAGAGTGAAATTGCTCATTATTCTAGTTGTTTTGTTACAATCAAGTGTCGTCATAGGCCAATATGTGTGAACTTGTTATATATAGATGGTTTCCTCCATTTTTATTATTACCATATATTGCCCTAACTTAAAAAATAGACTAATATATGTGAACTTATATCCCATTGTATATATTACATAGACATTGTATTGTACTAACACGCACATAAATTTTCGTAATGATCTAATTTTACGCTCTACCTTCATTCTCTTTCGCTTGAATACTACGATGGGGTACTATCTGTCGGTTAGCAAACTTTAGACTTGTTCAACATTAATAAACACCTTAAGCTAGCCGATGATCAATGGGAAAAGAACAATGAAGACTGTGTGAAATGGATGATATAATACATAATTTAATGCACCTCAAAATTTATTGCCAGGCTATACGTCTTGGAAAAATTACGCTGCTGCTTCGTACTATAGTGGCATGCATGTGACCTTCTGGATGCTCACTGCTGCATTTTATCACCGTCATACATAAATTACAAAGAGTACAATTTCATTTTGCGTTGTTTAGAAAACACAGTACATGTTATTTAGCTTAAAATTAACGGTTGATTTGCACAATCAAAAATTTGATTGCACACTCTAATGTACAAGTATAGTAAACATCATGTAATATATGTACAACTGTTTACTACGATGATTAAAATATATCATTCAAATTTTAAAATTTGCAAATAACCTCTCTTATCTTAAGGCTAGTTGTTTACTTGGTTATTTATTTACCCCGTTAATAATACTTACTACAAACTACAAATTAAACAATATATAGTTATATACTACTATTTAGTTATGATCCATTTTGGTACCTGCACTTCATATGTATGTTTAAATTACCTACAAGGAAAACTAAATATTAAGTGTCCGCTTACATCTGTACAAAGTTTTAGAAAATTCAACTGACTACACTTTTTACCAATCAAATATCAATTTTACCCCCTAAAGTCTCATCTCCTTCTTTAAAATAGAATATGAACACTTAATTTGGGACATTCAAAGATTCCATTGTTGACACTTAATATGAGACGGAGGGAGTATTTCATTAAAACTCGCTAGCCGGCCAGGACGAAACGAATGTAACTAACGGCCGGATCAACACCAGTGCGGACCCACTCAAACTCACCGGGCGCACAATTTTTTTACGAGTATAAAAGAAATAAAAATAAATTTAAAAGGTATTTATTAAAACATTTTGATATATTAGTGAACTAAATAAACAAGACATGTATTTAATTACGTGACACAAATTTAAGGAACAAGTTCATTTTGAAAAAATCGTGATTTTTAATGAAAATTTACAGTAAGGCAACTAACATCCGTCAGTTTCTCGAGAACCCCCAAGGTCCGCCCGTGATTCAACACCGTCTTACCCCAAGGAAAGAATGTAGATTGTGATGAGGATTTATTATTATTATTATTATTATTATTATTATTATTATTTTACCAGCTTATAGACCCGTGATAAATCACGGGTGGCTTATAGTAAGTTTGAAAAAGTCCAATAAGTTAGCTTATCTGGAACACATATGAGTAAGCATAAACATGTATAGTTTTTGATTACATGGCACTTTTTTCTAAAGTTTAGTAAGTTTGCACGTATCGTACATTTAGACTATACCCGTTAAATCATATAAATAAGTTCTGTTAATACAAATATCGCCTAAAAACGTTATTTATATTTTACGATCTTTGCTAAGTTTTGTTAATGACAAAATATGAACTTTAGCTAAGAGTAAATCATCACTTTGAGTGTTTAAGTCTTGTTTAACCAATGTTTACATTTACTTTTAAACTAAACATTGTTTTTATTTCTTAAATTAGAAAGTGTCTTGTCACATCACACTTATTTCTTAAATTAGAATTGTCACATCACATTTATGGCAAGTTTTGTCTATATGTATTTATGGTAAGAAATGTGTTTGACTTGCTTTGGTGTAGCTTACAAGTTTTGTGTTTGACTTGATTTAAGTGATGTGACATTGTTTGGTTGCTAGGAGTTATGAGACAAGACCTTGTTTGGTTTGAAGAGTTATTGCAAAAACCTACTGCAGACCCGGCGGTACCCTGGGGGTACACGGGCGGAACCCATCTGAGGGTTCCGCCTGATCCGCCAGACATGCAGAATAGTTTGCTATAAATACCAAACCATTTGTTTGTTTTGTGTAACCCTTTAGGACTTATTCTCACATATTCTCTCAACTAACTCAGTAACCCTTGACTTGTGTGATTCTCTTATGTAGCAAGGAACTCCACAAGATCATTCAAGAAGTTGCAAGCTTCAACTCTAAAGTTGCAAGTCTTGGTAGCTTGATCATGTATAAGCTTTGGTAGTTTATACTTCATGTGTGTCATGTATGTAGAAGTTATAGGTTAGTATTTTAGGCCTCAAAATACGTAGTGTGTTGGGAGTTGTTGTACCCTAGTAAAAGAACTAACGGGAGTGGTTGTACCCTTGGTAAAGAACTCGACATCTAGCTTTGTGTCGGTAAAAGTGTAAGCGACGAATGGGAGTGGTTGTACCCTTGTAAAAGAACTCGACATCTAGCTTTGTGTCGGTAAAAGTATAAGCGACGTGTAAGGTTTTCTCCGCCGGTGAAAGGAGCTTGTTGATTAGTGTTTATAACTCTCGAGTTGGAAACTCGGGGCGTGGATGTAGGGCAAGGAAAAAGAGTCCTTGTAACCGAACCACGATAAACTATCGTGTTGTGGTTTGATTGTTTCTTTCTCTACCTTTGCTTATTATATGTTGTTGCTTATTATATATATAGATTTATTTATTATTTTTTTTTTGCGATATGAGGAAGTTCTGCTAGCTCCAAAATTATGACTCGGAAGCTTGTTAGATAGTGTCCACCCTATAGAAAGCTCGATAGATAGTGATTCAACACTTCTTACCCCAAGGAAAGAAGTTTTTTTTTTCTTTTTTTTTTTTTTTTTTTCTTTTTTTTTAAATTTATTTTACTATAATATGAAATAGATTCCTTTCAAATTGGTAATTGAATGTCATTACATTAGAAAAGTTTATTTGTTGCGTTTGTATTCCGTGTGATTCAAGTTGATTAGCTGTCGAAATCATATTTGACAAGAAAACTAGTCTTTCTATTAAAATTGTTGTTGTCATCGTCTTGGATATTTGAACAACCACTGAAAACGGTGATTGTAGTACGAATATATAATCAAAATTTGAATACATAATGAGGCCTAGACCAACGAAGAACTATAAAAAATAATTGCTTTTGGTGAATCCGAAGTGCAGTTGTAAGGAAGCCTAACCAATAATTGACCAAATTAATGATTGCTTCCGTACTAGAATTTTTATGAATTTCTGTCTGTTTAAATAACATGAAAAATACAGTACACACTCATATCTTGGAAAAGAAGGTAATAAGAAAAGCTATAAATACATGCCATAAACCTTCTTGAAGGATAGCTCTTCATTTCTTTCAAATCTGAAAAAAAAAACTAGTACTTACTTTGCAACACATATCTCTTCAAGAAATATATACACATCTTTAGATCACTCTCTTTCACATGGGTTTTATTCGGTTTCCTTCATTGGTTTCGAGTGTAAATTGCTTTGGAAGGTCGAGATTTCTTCACGAAAGAAACTATCAAAGTGATGTGCCAAAAGGTCATCTTGATGTGTATGTTGGTGAAACCGAGAAGAGGCGGTATATTGTCCCAATAGCTTACTTGGACCAACCGTTGTTCCAAGTCTTATTGCGTCAATCTGAGGAAGAATTTGGATTTGACCACCCAATGGGAGGCATAACAATTTCCTGCAATGAGGATGAATTTGTCAAGCTTACAAACAAGTTGAATGCATTATAATACACCATAATTAGAGAAATACCGAGTTTCTTCTTCATTGTTTATTTGTTACATATGATATTTCAGTATGTAACTAGTGGTTGCCTGATGTACGTACGTAGATCTTGTTAGTTTGACGGATAATAAATTAATATATTATGACCGGATTCGAACTCGAGACTTCGGGATTGCACACTTTACGTATGAGTTTCAATGAATTAATAATTATTGTTTTAGTGACGAATAATTATTAAATACACGAAATATAAACTTAACGGTAACTAACGACCGTTAGACAAGACATGAAGGACTAGAGTTGGAAAAGAGTGAAAGTTCGGTTCGGGTTGGGCTTTTGTAACCCATGGCCGGCTACACCCATAACCACATAGGGTTTGGGATAGCTTTTGCTCCAAGCCTCTTGATTAGTATATAATGAGACCCCTCTCATTCATTCTAATCATCCCTTGGTTCCATAGCAACCTAATCTTCTCTAATCTCTTTCTTTGTGTCTAATCGATCTTTGATTGATAGGACCAATAGTTTAATCTTTTCGTGTACTACGAATCTAGCATTTCCATTGAAACGCTTATAGTACGTGTGTGTGAGAACGAAGTGTTAGCATACTTTTGCTAACGGTGATCTTGCCTTGTGACTAGCCCTAGTCGATCCATATAAGCCCTCTCCTAGGGTTTATAAGTTCTTGTTCTTGCTTGAATCAAGAGGTACGTATCCATTTATATTCGGTTAATTTATTATTTGTATTTGATCTATTCCGCTGCGTACTCTTTGATGTTTATATGTTTATTGTTTTATATTATTCATATATTCCTACAGTGGCATCAAGAGCCGTTAATACATTATAATGAATTACCGAAACACATAAAATTGAATCGTTTGATTATAACATGCTTGGTGTTCTTATGTTTTTATTTTTTTTTTCATAAACCCTAGTTTTTTATTTTTTTTATTTCGAATTTATTTTATATATATGTCGAAAGTTTTTTTTTTATTTAAAAAGAAATTAGGGTTTGTTGAATTATGTTATAAAAAACTTGAAGAAACCCTAGGTTGCATGTAATTTATGTGTATAGATATTGTTATATGCCGTTTGGTTGCGTTCCTTGATTGACATGATTATTTGTATAATATGTGCAATATGGGCATCCATGACAAACTATGCATGTGTTGTTATGGATTATGATTTGTTTTGATTTCATGCTTATTTATGCGATTTATTATAATTGATAAATGGTTTAGTAAATATTATGTATAAAGATTACTAGAATTTGATTAATTATAAAATTAGGGAAGACCCTATTAATCGTATATTAAATCAATAGTGTGTTTTATATTGATTGTAATTTGCATGACCATTATTGTTGTTGTTTGTTTATTTTATTTTATTACTTTTGTTTTATATGTTTTTGCAACATGATAGTAACAAAGGGTAATTTCAAGAAATAAAATATTAAACGGACTTAATAATGGTGAAATCTTGTTTTGAGCTTACTTATAAATCTTGAACTTTTGGTTGATTGATCGCGACTGTATTAAGTGGTTGAAAGGTGGAACTAATTATGACAAACTATTAAAGTGGGTATAAGGATGGCTACGCATTAAATTGCGGCCTTAGTGAGCCTCCATTCTGGCTTACCGCTCGCCTGTGAGTCATATTTTAGTCTTTACCTAACATCCATGATAACTACGAAGCACTTAAGGCAAAGTTGTAAGTTTCTCAACGCCTCAATCAAAAGTTTGGAAATTTAAGCTCGTAAAGAAACTAATGAGTAAAAGTTTTTTTTACATGAAACATATGCTACAAGATGAATGCATGACATCTTTGTACATATATTTGATTACACACATCAAATTAACTACCCTTAAATTTAAGTTATATGCCATCCAATGAAACGGAAACACCTAAAATTGGATCTACGTCAGGGCGTAACCTGGCTAGATTGCAATGGAGGGGCAAATTACATGATTTCATCACTAGCAAATCAACTGGTGTGGTGTCATTATGTAAGTTTGTTGTTTCTTAAATTGGTTAACTTAATTGAGTTGATAGTGGGAACTGATCACTCAAGGCATAAGAAGATGGGGATAAAACATGCTTACATTGCAACTGCGGTTGGCAATTAATGTAAATCCCATCGATTCTAGGAATTGCAATTGAATATTGGCAATTGAGGTTCGACTCGTACCTTATTGAATAACGTCATCACTAGCAGATCAACTGATGTGATGAACTTATGTCAATTTGGATCCTAGTTTTTCAGTGAAAATTAAATGGTTATATGATTATGAACCATGGGTATTTAATTTTCTTGAAAATTTAATTATCGAAAATACTAAAATTGAATTTTGTAATTCTTTTTAACGTATTAATGCAACATTAAAGCCGTAAACGTGGTTTGGTCTTAAATTGGTAAATTGATATAATTCTGCTTTCAAACATAATGTTTGATTGAGAAAAATTTACCGAAATGAAAGAGTCTATTTCCCATGAGAGAAGAATAAGACTCAATCCTATTCCTTTTCATGATTGAGAAAGGTATGATAGGAACGTAAGAATAAGACTCAATCCTAAGTCTATTTTCCATGCGAAAAGAATAAGACTCCATCCTATTCCTTTTCATGATTGAGAAAGGTATGATAGGAACATTAGAATTGTCTACATTCTAATATATAACTCATAGCAATCTTTAATATTTAAGGATATAGCACATCTTATTTTCCATAGAAATTTCATTACACTTATTTGGTGAATGAATTCTTCTATAACAAACAAGGCATTTGGTTAAATGGAAAATATGAGTTATTAGAAGCTGGACAGATTACCGCAAAATTGGTAAAAGGCAAAGCTAGTATTTTATCTAGTTGTTGTGCTTTAAAGGTGCTACATACCATTATGGGGATGGTAGGCCTATTAAGGAAGAAGCTGCATGTTCAAATTCTTCAAGTTAATATCATTGATGGATAATCCATCATAAACATAGTAGAATACACATTTTAGAACCTGTGTAAATTATTACGTATGGGTTTTTCTAAATGTGTAGGAAAGTAAAAATAAGCAAATTGTTTTCACTGGTTATGAAACACGTACAATGTTGTCAAATCCAGTGGGAGCTTTGTGTTGTTTACTGAATATAGAGTTATTGTTATGTTCTCTAATTCAGTGGGAGCTACAAGATTTAATTTCTGTGTAGTAGCCCAAATTATCTTCAAGATAATTACTTTCAAATTGTAGACACTCATGGTCTTAGGATAGCCATATGCGTTTCCTGATAAGACAAAGTAGTCCTACATCTACTTATGACACAAATCATATTGAATCACATAAACAAACTTATGTTGTGTTGTTTATATACTACATGATATTGTTCAATGCACAAGTGGGAGAATTGTTTATTGTGTGCAAAGGAACAATACATAGAAATATGATGATAGGATTCTCTTAATTGCAAGGTAAGAGATCAATGTTCTAATAGGACTTATACATTTAATATGTAAGATTATCTTATGTAGAACATGTGTCATGATTTTAAGACTACTTTTATGTCTTATGATATTCAAATTAAAGAAACACTTGAATTTACAATTTACGTCAGGGTGTAACCTGCCTAGATTGCAATAGAAAGGTAAACTACATGATTTCATTACTAGCAGATCAACTAATGTAATGGAATTATGTGAGTTTGCAGTTTCTTAAATTGGATAATCATAAAATGACATAAGCAAATGAAGTAGTAAATTAACTTGAAATTACTATTGAAACCAAGTGATGGTGTTCACAAATACTTTAGTTATTTATGTTTATATCTTCTTATAAACATGAAGTCTTTTAACTATTACAAGACTTATAATAAAGTAAGACGTTAAACTTGTTATGTTTTAAACAAGAAATCATTGAGTTGATCAATGATGTACAACGTAGAGTGGGAATATAACAGTTTATGTCTTCTTAAGACATGAACATGAAGTAACTTGTTCAAAAGTACTTATGTTATATAGCATGCAATTGGCTTGGAAATTCTATTGTACCATTAAGTTGACTTAGTTGGTAAATAGGTAAGTCAAAGGGAATAAGTTTATCTTACATATTGTTAGTTTGTCTCACAATATTAATTCTAATGAAACATCACAAGTTGGTGGATGTGTTCAGTTAGGAAAAATCAAACTCTTGTTATATTGTTTGATTAAAAGATAAATATGACTTCTTTTCTTTCAAAAGTTATCAAGGTTAGAAAATTGAGTATGGAATGAATATACTCAATAAGACTCCAACCTAGAATATTAAATAAGACATTATGGAATGTGATGGATCACATTAAAGTCTTAAAATGAAGTTCTGATTTTGTTAATAAGAGTCAGGAACTGTAAAATATTTTGTAATATCCCAAATGAGAACGATTTAGTGTTGCTCATAAAATACAAAAGGCAAGTGGGAGTTTTGTTTAGATCTTGAAAGATCAAAATTACAAAATATATAATCTTCTAAAATCACACTAGTGAAAATCATGATGAGGTTTGAAATGTAAAGGTTAAATCTCAACATGATGAAACTCTCATTCATAGATCCGTAGGGATGTCTCAGATATTGAATTAATATGCTGAGAATTATGAATTACAGGATCAAAGTAAGCCTGTTAATCATAATGACGCATTTACTAATTATGGTAAATTGCTCATACTATGAATGTTAAGATGCTGTCCATAAAGATAAGTCAACTTTGAAAATTTGGTTTATCTTAATGAAGATGAGTTTCTGCAAGAGAAGAAAAACCCTAGAGGTTTAAAGCTTTGCATAAAGAATCATATGGACAAAATTGTATACATATTTTAATGTATATCTTATGACAAGATTATTAATCATACTTAAGTAATTAACTATGATTGAATACTCTTTCCTAAGCACATTAAAATACAAAGATGGTAATTGTCATACTCATTTTATGAATATGAAATTTGACAATGGATTATAAAACCTCTTTCTTATATAATTACTTAAGCGAGGACGATGAGTAATTAAGAGTTTTATGAATTCATTTAAACTTTGAAAGTATACAAAATGCAAGAATCCAAGTATGGATAGATGCATGCATCAAGGAGATAAATCTTATGTTTAAATATTAAATCTATGTTTTGATTTATAATTTAAAATAAGATAACTCCTAAGTAATTCTGAAAGCTAGTGGGAGTATTATGTTTACTTATTTAAATCATATATGTTGTATAACATATAGGAAGTAACATTCTATATAAGTTAAATGGTAAGTCATAACTTGGAATGAAACTTTACTTGATAGATTTAATAAGTAAAACATACAACCTTGAATATATGTTTATTGATGTAAACATGTGCGGTAAATGAATCTAATAGAACATGATATATCATTTAGAAAGTTTAAATGGATATGTAGTACATGAATGAAATTAAGTTGGAAACGAGAATTTTTCATGTAGATCATGTTGTTGTTATATCATGCTTTGATAAAAGATGATTTGACAACATTGATATCTAACGAAAGATATTAGATAAGTTGTGTAATGAATATTCTAAAGGAATATATTTGGATATAGAATCACATCCTTAGCCTGGAACAATTTCTAGATTCTATAAATGAACAATTTGTAAAATTGTCATAGCCAACAAACTTGAAAGTTTGGAAGGAATAAAACATTACACATTGAAGTTTACGGAAAAGAGCATATTGTTGTTTGCATACAATGATGCTAATATAAATTGAGATGACACTCAATACTAGTCATGGAAGGATTTCATCCTTGTTAATAGCCATGTGTACTAGTTATGCTTAACGAAAAGCATAGTTGCATTATACGTTAAAGAATAAGAATACTTTAAACTTTAAAGGTTTGGAAGTTTAATTATCATAAATTGTATGTTGAGGATGTCATACACATTTTATGATGTATTATGTGGTTATATCAAATTATTTGAATGCACATATACAAGAATTTCATTATTGAAATAAGTATTCTCAAAATTCCGATAGATCAAAGTTAGTTGAATAATGCCTTGTCAACAAGTATGATTATCATTACTTGGGCATAATTGTCAACAAGTATGATTGGTATTACTTGAGACAAAATTCATTAACGAGAATTTTCATGCATTGATCTATTTAGTATTTGGATAAGGGATGTTAAGCAATTATTATTTAATAATGAATTAAAGTACTGAGTACGTTTGTTTTCATTAATAATAAATTGTATCCCATATTTGCATGTTTAATCCATGAATAACTTATGTTATGTTATTCTAAATAGTCCGTTGTCAATTAATGATATGGGAGTATCATTGAACTAAGACAAATCTGAGTTTTGGTATAATATATTAAAATATATTAATGCGTAGACATGCCAATTTCAGATGATATTCAATACTGGATAAATTGGATATAGGACAAAATCCCAATTACATGATTGTACTTATGGATGTTGTCATTAGAGTAAATCATGAATATTTATCCTCAGACTTGAGATACTAGGTAACTACTGTGGATGTAGCTCATTTTCTGTGAGATAATCTAACGCTATCCGTAACTGGTAGTTATAAGGATTATTTTCAGAGGTGATGCGAAGTTCATAGGTTATGCTTGTAGTCAATACAGGATTTGGTTCCTTCAAATTTGTTTTGAAGTATAATACTGTTTGGCCGCTCGTAGGATTAACAAGATGTTTGCATGGCCATGCCCAAGGTCTATCTGGAATACGTTCAGAAGAGTTGGTAATCTTGCTTAATCATAAATAACGAGAAACACTAGTTAATTATGAAATGACTTCAATCCATATCCAAATTAACATAGTATTAGAAACAAAAGGATAAGTATGATGATGAATCATCAAAGGTGGTTTTTTCCAGGAAACCATACTCGAGATCGTTCTGGGGGCATTGGCGTGTTATGCTAGACTAACCATTGTCATTGTTACATTAATCTATATCCGAGTGGGAGCTGTTAGTTTGACGGATAATAAATTAATATATCATGACCGGATTCGAACTCGAGACTTCGGGATTGCACACTTTACGTATTAGTTTCAATGAATTAATAATTATTGTTTTAGTGACGAATAATTATTAAATACACGAAATATAAACTTAACGGTAACTAACGACTGTTAGACAAGACATGAAGGACTAGAGTTGGAAAAGAGTGAAAATTCGGTTCGGGTTGGGCTTTTGTAACCCATGGCCGGCCACACCCATAACCACATAGGGTTTGGGATAGCTTTTGCTCCAAGCCTCTTGATTAGTATATAATGAGACCCCTCTCATTCATTCTAATCATCCCTTGGTTCCATAGCAACCTAATCTTCTCTAATCTCTTTCTTTGTGTCTAATCGATCTTTGATTGATAGGACCAATAGTTTAATCTTTTCGTGTACTACGAATCTAGCATTTCCATTGAAACGCTTATAGTACGTGTGTGTGAGAACGAAGTGTTAGCATACTTTTGCTAACGGTGATCTTGCCTTGTGACTAGCCCTAGTCAATCCATATAAGCCCTCTCCTAGGGTTTATAAGTTCTTGTTCTTGCTTGAATCAAGAGGTACGTATCCATTTATATTCGGTTAATTTATTATTTGTATTTGATCTATTCCGCTGCGTACTCTTTGATGTTTATATGTTTATTGTTTTATATTATTCATATATTCCTACAGATCTAGTGCAAAATGCATGTATTTATTTTGATTTCTTTGGAATCCAAAGCATGTAATTAGTTAAGAAAACTATCCTATCAAAGCTGGAGATCTAGTCAAACGGGGCATTCTCATTTGAAGTTTTCAAGTCAATTCATGTATCAAGTATAATATTACTTGTATCTCAGCATGCCCCATTTGAAGTTTTCAAGTCAATTCATATATCAAGTATAATATCACTTGTATCTCATCATGTTAGTTTACAGTTTACAATTCTCAAGTGTATAGTAAATGTAGTTTAACATTTGCAAATGTTAACTAGTCACAAGCTAAGCTATATCTTTTAGATTTTGATATATGAACAAGATTTAAAATATTGCCATCTTCATTCTTGAGTTATATATAGTTGTCGAATCTTTTTGTGCATTAATATTTTTCTTCAATTCGTCTCTTCTTTTTCGAGCAGCCAATAATTTGTATTATCATAAAATAAAGCCCTTAGCGAGAAGCTATAGGGATACAACACAAATAAGAACAACCATATATATATGAAGAAAAAAAACAATATGTGAGACGTACACATTAAAGTGTAACATTTTTTTTTCATGGCGTTTAGTTCAAGACCGGTTACCCACAAGATGCAATCAGGATTCAAGGGAGATAGAACTAAATTCGGTTAAATGTCCTTTACTAACCCTGGAGTGATTTAGTTTTCAAAACGCCAATACTAAAATTTTTGTTTTGGTGTGGTGATTCACACAGCCTGGATAATTTCGAATTATAGGAACCCGGTTTGCTTTGATTTTGAAACAATTTTTTTTTTTTTTTTTTTTTTTTTTTTTTTTTTTTTTTTTGGAAAAGGGTAATCCACCCGGTAAAATATATTACTCCAAAAAAACGTTTAAGAATAATTGAATGTGGCTGAAGTACCACATTAACCACAAGCAATCGTTTGACGCAACCACTAAATCATTTATGAAAGGCCATAAATGACAACTAGCTACAACCAACAAGACCACCAAACCAAAACCAGCATAAAATAATATACATCATAATTTTATGAAAAAAATATAAAACAACATCGTAAGGACACTTTTTCGAAAGACATTGAAGTTTTTTCTCATTTGTCGGTTAGTATGGAATAGACTAATAGAATCAATCTGATTATAGTGGATTTCTTCACTCGCTAAACATTTGTATCTCCTTTCTCTAGCACCTTACAAGAGTTATTATTATTATTATTATTATTATTATTATTATTATTATTTTTTTTTTAACGATATTTGGCCTTAAAAAATAGATCGATCGATCTTTGATGATCATACGCTGATGTTGACACTCCTTCAAGGAGCAATCCAGGAGAGGACTATGAAATAAGACTATAAGAGGCACAACTTTAATTTTGATTCGTATAATGTTACGCAACATATTTGCACGGAAAGCTCGTAGTAGGACATAATGTTGTATCAAACGCGTTATTGCAATTGGCCTACATTTTAGATCCAGAATCCTTCATCGATAATTTGGCTCTTCTTTTTAGTTTCCCCTCATTTTGGGTTATTAACTACTCCCTCCGTCCCATATTAAGTGTCCGATTACATTATGCACAAAGTTTTAGAAAATTCCACTAATTACGTACATTCTCCACCAATCAAATATCATTTTTACCCACTAAAGTCTCATCTCATTGGTTGAAATAGAATATGGGCACTTAATAAAGGACATCCAAATATTCCATTGTGGACGCTTAATATGAGACGGGAGGAAGTAGTTTTTTGCGCCCGTATGTTATTAAAAAGGACAAAAAAAATAAAATAAAAAATAAAAATGTATATCCACCAATTAGACGAAAACATACTTCTGTTATCAAACTATGGGGTTCAGCTGTAAAGACTACTCAAGCATCACCAAACCTTGCACCGTGCCCATCTAGCCCTTTATTAGCATGTCTAATCACTTCCTTTGATTCCACAACAACATGTTCACCCAGTAGCAGACCTTTGCAACGGATCGACAATCCATGTTAATGGTGTAAAAATCTCTGTCACATTCTTATGGAATACTTAACCAAAAATTTAAGTACGCTTCTGAGATCATCGTTTCTTGATACTCTTTTGTATCAGTCTATCAAAAGTTGGCTAGTGCAACATTCTATAATAGTAACTCCACAATTGGAAAATGAAATGGGTCATATTTTTTAAGATACTCCCGAAAGCGAGTCAAAGTGGTTGATAAAAAACTAAATTAATGCACTTCGAATAATAAAGTACGTGGAAACTTTTTCTCATGACGGAGAGCATAAATGTGAACGAATATTTGATTATTTTGCTAATTTTAACAAATATTTTATTATTTACCCGACTTGTACGCGTTCTTTTAATAATCTGGCAAAACAAATTTAAATATTTTGAAATGAATAAACTACATTCTTAGTCAAAGATAACTATAAATACATACCTTAAACCCTCTTCAACGTAATACAAACCTTCAACAACATATATATATATATATATATATATATATATACAAACCTCTTTTTCTCACTCACCTAGCTAGACATATGGGTCTAATGAGGCTGCCATCTTCATTAATTTCTAATGTAAAAGGTTTTAGCAGATTGAACTCTTATCGTTGCAGAAATTATCGAAGGGATGTTCCAAAAGGTCATTTAGCAGTGTATGTTGGTCTGAACGAGAAGAGGCGGTTTGTTGTCTCGATAGCATACTTGGAACAACCATTGTTCCAAGAGTTGTTGCGTCAATCTGAGGAAGAATTTGGATTTGATCATTCAATGGGAGGCCTAACCATTTCGTGCCAAGAAGATGAATTCTTAGAGATAACGGCCCAATTACATGCAGTATGACCATTTGTATAAGCATAAATTTATGAGCCTTCCTTTCACAGTTTTTTTTTTTTTTTTCCCTCATCGAGGGATATATTAGAAATCCTTCAAGAATTATTAGTAAATATGAAGGGGAATTTCCCTTCCAATAAACGTTTCAAACATCTTGGTCACATCAATGATGAGTTGATGATTTTTTTCCTATGTTATGAACATCGTCGCTTAAATTGTTCTTTCGGTCACATGTCTGGGAATTGTTCCAATCGCTATGTTTGTCATGGAGCTTTGACAGCTTATAAATACATAACTAAGCTTTTAAAATAAGGTTTGCTGAAATAATAACTATAAAAAAATATCGGGTTACTAATAAAAGTGACCAAAAAGTGTCACTATACGAAATGAATCATTCACTAAGAGTGGTCACCACCCCTCACCATCCACGTCAACACCAGCTTTCACCTTTCACCTCTCTCATCTCACTTCCTCTCGCTCTCTTTCACCTTTTACCCGTTTTGTTCACCTTCCTCTCACTTTTCATTAAAATATTTTATAAAAATATACCCCACTAAATATCTCACACACACTCACAAAACAAATAAAAAAACATTACTTTTGAAATTGGGCCCACATTTTTGCACTCTAACTATGGTGAACCAGTCATCATTCAAATGCAATTTGGCCATGACATGTGTTTGCTGTTTTGGTGGGTTGTGAGTGACCAAAGGCATCACCGGGTGTAGTCATGCCCACTCCGGTTAGGCTTAAATAATTCTGGACATGTGATGTTGGTTAAGCATGAAAATAGGCACTAAAACATATTTATGTGGATCTCTGATGGTAGCCTAACGGGGGTGGGTGGAGGGGGGAAATCGGTGCTTAGCCATCCCCAAAGAGCCCAATCTAGTTAGTTCATGACTCATGATGACCATTGAAATACTTGCACTACTAGAAAAAGAGCATATTAGACCGGCCGGTTGTCAATTAAGGGCTTTCATACGTGTGCTTCTGCCGGTCTGAATGGTGGAGCTCAAAAGATAAAACACATTACATTTAGACCGGTCTGAAGATGATATTCTTTGTTTCTCTTTCATGTTATATACTTCGTTCATATATGTAATTATGGTTACTACATTTTTCGAAAGGTTAGCCTTCCTTAATCTAAAATTATGATTCTGCCCGTGTGGATCATATTTTCTTTTGTAAAAGGGGTTGGAAAAACCAACACTAATAAAGTTTAATCGCACATTTGAAAGATTTAAGTACAAAGTAAGAGTTTTTAGTACTCCTTTAAAAAGAAGCGTCACTGCCAGATTACCATATATGCATGGTGAGACGTACTCTATTTGTTGTTGTACGTAGAAATGGTAGGTGTAATAAATCAAACCACAAAAACATATTGCAAGTATTATTGTTGTTGTGGTGATAGCTAGCTCATATTCATGCTAGCTAGTTTTGTTACTGACCATGGATTAAATAGCAAAACAAAATAATTTCAATATAGTGTAGTAGTTTTTCCAACCAATAAAAGTGTACTACCAAAAGCATGGACGGAACATCATTAAGACCAAAGGGGGTTGTGGCCCCCCAAAAAGTTTACTCTCAAGTACCATTTACTATATAATGTTAGTCATTAACTATGAAAAATGTTAACATTTTGTAGTTTGGCCCCCCTAAAATATGTGTTTCATCTTTTGGCCCCTCCGACAATTGAGTTCAAGTTCCGTCTCTGCCAAAAGCATGTGTTTTTTCTTGGTTAAACATTTTATCTCCTCTCAAGTTAGAACTTAACTTTTAATATGACTAGCATTCTATAATTTGCTTGCTTAATACTCCACTTTTTTATTAGCATCAGATTTTCTCTAATGCAATATTCTCAATATCTATTCCATCATTAATGGTTAAAGAATATTTCAAATCTCAAAGATCCTCTAAAACTAAGTCAAAGTGGTTGGTTAAAAACTACTCCTGTATCCGAATTCACAACCATAACTGAGGATGTAAAATGTGAACATATAGTTAAATAATTTTTCTGAAGTGGATCAGAATTCACAACCATAACTGCTTCTGTATCCGATTTATACGCGTTATTTTAAGTTTAGTTATTTATAAAATACTAAATATAGTACATTCTTGGAAAAGATGTTGATGGGTAGAGCCATGTGAGGATCCATGCATCATCCAAGACAAGTTGTCAAGCAATCTATAAATACTTGCCTTAAACCCTCTTGTAGCACAAACAAAGCTTCCGCTACTTATACATTTTTCTCAGTCTCCAAGCTAGACATATGGGTCTAATGAGGCTACCTTCTTCTTTGGTTTCTAATGTAAAAGGTTTTAGCAGATTGAACACTTATTGTAGCAAAAATTATCAAATGGATGTACCAAAAGGTCATCTTGCGGTGTATGTTGGGCAAAACAAGAAGAGGAGGTTTATTGTCCCAATAGCATACTTGGAACAACCGTTATTTCAAGAGTTGTTGCATCAATCTGAGGAAGAATTCGGATTTGATCACTCAATGGGAGGCCTAACCATTTCGTGCCAAGAAGATGAATTTTTCAAGATCACAGCCCAATTGCATTCTTTATGACATATTGTTTAGCAATGATCATGAGCTAGCCTTTCCTTCTTCACATTTGTTTATTATTTTTTTCAATAATTATTTGAAGGATATATTAGAATTCTTTCAAGAATTATTTGTAGATATGAAAGAGTATTTTCCTTCCAACAAAGACATTTTTACTCTAGTGTTTGATAAAAGTAAAAGTTGATAAATCAATTTTGTTTCGACATGTTGCAAAACAAAAATGGTGCTTAATAATTGATAAATTTCTTGAACTTGGTAAGAACTATGTACATTTTCATGTTTTATTTATTATGTGTGTGATCAGTTTTATTCTCCAGAATTCACGATATAGATATTCTTTGCATCAAGTAGAAATTAATGTACTCTTGGTAGTTGGTACAGATATAACAATCCATGTCACTACAACAAGGTGATTAAGTATACACACTTTTAAGGGATATGTATGAAGTTAAAAGCATGAAACATTGTACTGTTCATATGCAAGAAGAAAATTAGCGTTCAATCCAGGGCGGAGCTATGACACTAAATTAGAGGAGGACTTACTTCATCGTAAAACACAAGGTAGTGTTAAATACTGTATCCGAACATAGAAAAGTCATATTTCGTAAAAAAGTAAACGAAAATTATTCAAAGCTTTAAATAGAAGAAAGTTACATTTCAAACTTGAATAGATCTAGCTTGTGAAAATCAATCTTTGAAATGCCATAAATATCAATGTGTTCACTATGAACTTGTTGTAACAAGCTAGCATATTCTATACCCAAAAGTTAAATTATGTTTATAATCATATTAAGGGTATTCGAGGTTTTCATCATTAAAAGAACTTCGGTACTTCACCATCTAGCTAGGCATCAAGTTTCGTTGTTTATGCATAGTTCAAGATATGTCACAAAATAAGAAATACTAGTACTAAACGAGGGAGATAAAAGTACGTGGCTATAGCAAGGGTATAATATCTACAAGCAACACCTATTCTAGAATTACCAATCACGCTACTTGAGAATAGAAGGGCATGTTTCTTTTCAACTTAATATCCTGTTTGCAAACAAATGCCTTTACACATAGGAAATTATCATGTTTCTTTTTAGCTTAATACAAACATTATTCCTGAATGTAAAAGGGCATAAAAACCCACCCATTTCCATCTGGGACACCCATCACTCTCTACATGACCATCCTACCCTCTTACACACTTTTTTTCTTATCTTCTTCACTAACCTATTTTTCTAGTTCTTCTTCTTCCTTTATTCTAAACAAACTCACCACTGCACTGCACCGCACCAGGCCACCAGTGCACCACCAGTCTCCACCACCGCAACAAATAAACCATTACCACCACTTCTCTGCACCACCAATCACCATCGCACTTGACAAACCATAACCACCGCACCACCAATCACCACCCCCACAATCTCCACCGTTCTCACCTTCAACCACTGTTACTCTCTTAACCCTAAACAGTCCACCACCGCATACTATAGCAGATATAAGGACCAGAAAAATCAAATTTAACAGTTACAATATCATGTTCTCGTTTGTCTT
The DNA here is from genome assembly GCA_030686995.1 of Artemisia argyi. Classification (NCBI taxonomy): domain Eukaryota; kingdom Viridiplantae; phylum Streptophyta; class Magnoliopsida; order Asterales; family Asteraceae; genus Artemisia; species Artemisia argyi. Next base: position 106,227,123 of record CM060696.1, read on the forward strand.
CTAAAGCCCCGTTTCATCTTGTCGTTTCAACTGAATCGACTCGGTCGGAAGATCAAGAAATCCCATATTTTCAACTGAGACACCTCGGTTGGATAATCAGAATTTTTTTTTTTTTTTTTTTTTTTTTTTTTTTTAAGTTCAAGCCTATGATTATTGATGTTGAATGTGTTGATTGTTGTTAGTGTTGTAAAGTTGGTATCTTTAATTGATTCATGTGAGTTTAGGGAAATCTGGAGTTAGGATGTGGTTGTTTTTTTACCACTTTCTTTGTTTGTAGTTTAGCCCCACGTATTTAAACAATGGGAATTGGTTGGTCAAGATAAGGATGAAGGGTATACTAGTCATTTACGGTTGTTAAAATTGTTCATTTAGAATTAGGGCTGAGCACCGAAGGTTCAAAACCGAATCGGACCGACGAACCGGACCGAACCGACAAAAACCGAACTGGACCGACGGCCCGTCGGTTCGGGTTCGGTTTCATGTTTTACATGATTTCGGTTTCGAGTCGGTTCAGTTCGGTCCGGTTCGGCCCAAAACCGACAAAATCATACCAAAATACACTTAGACCGACAAAACCGAACCGAACCGACGAAAACCGAACCAAACTGACGGCCCGTCGGTTCGATTTCGGTTCCGGTTTTTCATGAAATTCGGTTCTCGGTTTTTTCGGTTCGGGTCGGTTCCGAACCTATGCTCAGCCCTATTCAAGATGCAAAAGAAACGATTTTTTTCTAAATAGTTCTTGTTACAAACGGAGTCATAGTTTTATAACATACACTATATCAAAACAGGAAATAAAAAGAAACAGCCTCGAAGACATGCTTAGATAAGTGATGATGTTAGCTGGTTAGGGCCTTAGGGGTGCCAAATCGAAAACTGTATGTAATTTGGGCTAAATATTTAGCTACGGGATAGACCTTACACTGGGCTCTATAAACCTATGTCATGCGGGCCAAAATATTAGGTCCATTTTGTCATGTCATTTGGTGAATACTTCTTTCATATTTTATCATACTACATTCTCTTATACTATTAAAGGCGTTGATGCCTGCAAATATAATAAAAAAATGTGTTTTTTGGGCCTGATAGAGGATTTCCCTTGAGCCCATTTTCGGCCTCTTTAGTATTGTGTTTATTACGCTGACATTGTCTACTATATATACTATTGGAGAATAGCCTTGCCGACATTTTGGTGTTATAATATTCAGAAAATGGTCACCGACCAATTAAATATTCAAAAATTGCATGACGGAGCACAATTATGGCCCAATGTGTCAAGCACTTTCGGACAAGTATATTATTAATAGTAAAAAGAAAAGAAAAAAAACTTACAAAATACACCCTTAACTTTTTAATGTTTACGACTTTTTTATATAACAAACTTTATTTGTCAAATATCTAATAGATATCTAGCGGTTTCTTAAATAAAAAATATACTGGCAAAAAGAGCTCTCGATAACGAACAAAACAAGCCCAATATTGATATGATTTTAACGTACGTACGATTTTATAAAAAAATGTTAAAGTTTATTATATATATATAGCTTTTAAATAAAAGAACTTTGAAAATACACCCATAACCTATCAAATAACTTTAATAATTATCCTAATTTTTTTTTAAGTATATATATATAATATTTTTTTGTTTATATAATATATCACAAATATTTAACGATTTATACCGTTATAAACACCCCCGCATTATAAACAAAACAAATTTAATATTAATATACTTTTGATATACGTGCGCTTTTATAAAAATAAGTTAAAATTAGCAACAAATTAGCCCCGCCGCAACATACTGGTGCCCGATACAACATGCATTTTAAAAAAATACATGTGACGGCAACAAACATACCGCGATTTGACAACGAGATGCCACGCCGCAACGCGGCAGGTGACAGTTTCCTGGTGTACTACTAATTGCGTTGAGGCTGCACCGACCATTAATTTTTTTTTTCGGGCCTTGCATTGGGCTGATTTTGATCTGCTGCTACCCAGTTCACCTGGCCAATACTTTTTTATTTTATTGCTTCTCTTTTGTGTATACTAAATTCTCCTGGCCATATTTAATATTCAGAAAAGGCGTCACCCCATTGAGCCACATTTTTGGGCTTATTTTTACCTTCAATGATTCTATACATATGAACCAAATGAAAAAGATAAAATTCAACGCTTACAACCAACATGTTTTTTCAAATATTAAAAAAATAATAATAAAAAATACAAAAAAAAAAAAAAAAAAAAAAAAAAAAAACTTACAAAACACACCCTGAACTTCTTAGTATTTACGACTTTTTTATATAACAAACTTTATTTGTCAAAAATATAACAGATACCTGGCTATTTCTTGAATAAAAAAAATACTAACAAAAAAGTCTCCCGATAACGAACAAAACAAGCCCAATATTGATATACTTTTAACATACGCACGTTTTTATATATATAGTTTTTGAATAAAATAACTTTCAAAATGCACTCTTAACTTATCAAATAACTTTAAAATTATCATAATTTTTTTTTTTAAACTGTAAGGGTCAAAATTAGCCCCGCCGCAACAAATTGGTGGCCGACCCTTAACTTATCAAATAATTTTAAAGTTATCCTAATTTTTTTTAAAACTATACGGGTCAAAATTAGCTCCGCTGCAACACACTGGTGACCGACACAACATTCATTCAAAAAAGTACAATGTACGACAACTAAAAATATAGCTTGACACAGCATTTGTTCCGAACAAATACAACACGTGTCGGCAAAAAATATATCACGATCTCACAGCGAGAAGCCCCGCCCAAACATTGTTCGAAAATAATTATCGCAAAAATTTCTCAAAAATTTCCACTGCAACGCAACCTAATTTAAGCGTATAATATTTTTATATAATCATGTAAAATATTTCCTAAAAAAAAAGCCCCGCCGCAACGCGGCGGGCATTACATTCCTTGTTACTACCTGTCTACCTGTTGTAAAAAAAAAGAGCTATTCTAACTACTGAACGTTGTAAAAAAAATAATAATAAAAAATAATAATAATAATAATAATAATAATAATAATAATAATAATAATAATAATAATAATAATAATAATAATAATAATAATAATAAATCTCTTTTGTTATAATATTTTATCATACTACATGTTGTCATGTCATTTGGTGAATACTTTTTTGATTATGCGTACAAACTACAAACGTTGTCAAAATACTTCGTGATAAAAATATTTTGTTATATGTTTACACAAGCTATGTATCATTTTATTGTTGTGGTTTAATATATATATAAAAAAAAAAAACAAACAATTAAAACCATTTAGACAATTAAAAAAAAAAAAAAAAAAAAAAAACATTATTTTATTCAGATTCAGACTTTATAACCACCTCTTACCAGCAAGATGTGGTAGTCAGATTAAGACCCAAAACATCTTATTAAAACAAACAACACCTTTAGTCAACTGGTTTAAGGATTGTTGGGTTACTCATTAGGCCTTTGGTTCGAATCTTGGCATTTGCATGACACTATTCTTTTTTCTTTTAACTTTAACATAACACAATGACCCTTAAATTTTATGTTTTTAAAGAATGACCTCTAAAGTTTAAATTGCTTGTTATTTATTAATTGGTTAAACAATTTTATATCATTTACACTAATTTTAGCATTTTAACTCATATCAAAATCTACATATAATCAAATATTTGTATTGGCCTCAATTAGAAATAGTTTTAAACAGAAATATGACATGCTTGGAGGAAGTACAAACATAAACGCTATCAAAGTCCAAAAATATGTCTCGCTTGAAATAATATAACTATAAATATTGTCGTAACGCATGACATACCACACTCGTTTGTCAAGATCTATAGTATATGGTGTATAGACGTTCATAAATATATTTGTGAGCTAAGTTGTACTTGCATAATATAGAAATGTACCTTTGAGATTTGTTGGCTAACATTCATAATACATCATTGGATGATGTTACAGAAAGTGTTAAAAGGTTTATATTCTCAACATCTACGATGGTAACACTCATCATTGTTGTCACATCAGCTACTCGTATCACATTCAACCAATCTTGTCACTTTTACCCCGCAATGATTTCAGCGTCACCGTTTACCATCATATACTAGATTATACGTCTATCACGTATATACCTATTAGAAAAAGCATAAAGAGAAGAATATCGCAACATCATGCTCAAACACTAAGGCGAGTTATGCCAATTTCATCCCAATTCAACTGCAAAACTGATACCGCCCCATTTCTATACCTTTATAAGTCACTAGCTTTTTTCATTCCAATTAAGGCGAAACATAAGTATTTGAATACTTTTTCATTACAAACATTTTTGAAAAAGTTTGATATACAAGAGATACTCAGGTCATGTTTAGTTGGTAAGAAATGATACATTTTTTCTAGAAATGCTTTGACATAACCTAACAAAAGTAGGGAAGTTGTTTAGTGGCAAATTTTTGAAAAGTTTTTATAAGAAAATGAAAAGTTCAAGTTTCAAATTCTAGCTATAACTTCAAAAATAGTTATCTACATTTCTCAACTTTTTCAAAAAAAAAAAAAAAAAACTTTTTGCAATTTTTTAAAATCTTCTGCATTTTTCATTTTCCTAAAAGTATTATCCAATCATGTTTTTTAAATTTTCAACTTTTCTCAAAGTTTTTTTTTTTTTTTTTTTTTTTTTTTTTTTTTGTACACGAAGATAAAGATATAAAATTAGAAAAATTTTATACAACAAAATACACCCTGCGTGTATTACATTTCAAGAAAGAAAAATAAGTAAAATAAGAACATCATTTGAGTATCTCCAATAAAAAGTTGGAAATGAGTTGAAAAAGACTTGATGCATTGGAAGAAAATGTTGAGGATAACTTATTTTTGTATTAAGTCATTTTTAAATAAGATATGATTTAATGTAAACGCTCTCATTTTTATCACTTTATATTTTTAAGTCATATTTCTCTATTAAGTTATAAACTAACAAATTTCAGATAACTTTATTAATTCAGTGTTTTTCATATTAAGTTAATTAAGTCGAATTCAAATATCATCATAGTTCTCTATGTTTTTTTGAGTAATTTAAAGTAAAAAATAAGAAGTAAAAATTTTCATTTCAATTTTAAGAAAAAATATTTTACTTTAAAAATATTTTACAAAGAGCTTAAAAATTGGGCCAAAATTTTTAAAAAATAAAAATAAAAAATGGCGTCAGTTTCATGGTTGTCTTCTCTATAGAAAAACAAACCAAACAAAAACCCATTAAACAAACAGACGGACTCATCCATTCCGATCCCAATTATCAAATGACGTCATCATCACCATCCAACAGCAACAACACCACCCCAGGTCCGTCACTAATGGAAACACTATTCCAACGAACAGTGGACGACTTAATAAAAGGCATCCGTCTCCACAACCCAGGCTCTGCTCAATCATCCTTCATTTCCAAATCACTCGATGAGATCCGTCGCGAGATTAAATCAACGGATTTAGCCACCAAATCAATCGCTGTTAATAAACTTACTTACCTTCACTCTTTGCATAATATTGATATGTCTTTTGCTGCTTTTCATGCTGTTGAGCTTACCTCTTCCCCTATTTTCAACTTCAAAAAAATTGGTACCTTCCTTACTCACTTATTTTTTTATTCCTTTACTTATTTATTCTTTCGGTTTTCGGTTCAGTTCGGTTCATAAACACTCCATTGATTATTATTTCAAATAATATAAAATTTTACAAAATGTATCAAACACGATATAATCACTCACTAGTTTTTTTTATCACTTAGGTCACTCAGCTCATCAAAACTATAGGTGACTTCCTAATTACGATACCGTGCTATCAAAATGATCAAAAAAATAGTATTCAACTTTCGTTTTTTGTGCAGTAAGGGTAACTTTTGTAAAAGTATCCGATAACATGCTGACACGTGAACGTGTCAGCGTGTGAAGCTATAAAATGTAAAAGTTGCCCTTGTTGCAGTAAAAACGAAAATTGAATACTGTTTTTTTGATCATTTTGATAGTACGGTATCGTAATTAGGGATTCACCTATAGTGTTGATAAGCTGAGTGACCTAAGTGATAAAAAAAACTAGCAAGTGATTATATCGTGCTTGATACATTTTGTAAAATTTTATATTATTTGAAATAATAATCGATGGAGTGTTTATTAAGGTATTTGCCACATCAGCATTTAACTTTAGAGATGATTAGTTCAAAATGTATATAACTCGCCACCACAAAATTCTATAGTTGCTATTGCGTGTACTAAATGACCAGTGCCACGCCAGCATCACTTGCTTATCCAGTACATACAGTATAGTAACTTTCTTATGTATTGATCCTGTATCTTGTGTCTGTTTGTAAGATATCATTTTGAAAATTCCGATTGCATGTTTATTAAGGGTGTTTGGAGCATCTGCAATGTATAGTAGCATCTAATTTTGTAATACCAAATTTACTTCTGCACATATTAATTTGTGCAGTGCATTCGACTATGTATATTTTATTTAAATGATATGTAGTAACACTTCTTATGTATTAAAAAATAAATATGCAATTCAAGGATCATGTCATCCATTTATCTTCCCTTGAATTTGTATTAGCCTTGTATTGAAGATGCTCTTAATTAGTTTCTTGATGCTGTTAGGGCCGGTTAGTTGATAGTTTGCTGAGCTAACTTTATTCTTTGTGAACAAAACAGGTTATTTGGCTGCTTCTTTATCTTTCTCTCCATCAACTGACGTCATCCTGTTACTTACTAATCAGTTACGTAAGGATTTAACGTCTGCTAATGTACATGATGTTAGTCTTGCTCTAGAATGTATTTCGGCTATTTGTACCGTGGATATTGCGCGTGATTTAACGCCTGACTTGTTTAATCTCATGACAAGTAGTAAGAATATTGTTAAAAAGAAAGCGATTGCGTGTCTGTTGAAGGTGTTTAGTCAGTTTCCTGATGCGGTTAGGGTTTGTTTTAAGCGGTTAGTCGAAAACTTAGAACAAAAGGATGATCAAATGCTTGCTGCGACTGTTGGTGTGTTTTGTGAACTTTGTAGTAAGGAACCGAGAGCTTATTTACCGCTTGCGCCGGAGTTTTATAGGATTTTAGTTGAATGTAGGAATAATTGGGTTTTGATTAAGGTTTTGAAGATTTTCGAGAAGTTAGCAAAGTTGGAGCCTAGGTTAGCAAAGAAGGTTGTTGAGCCGATTTGTGATGTAATGAAAAGGAGTGAGGCAAAATCTTTAGTGTTTGAGTGTGTGAGGACGATTGTGAGTAGCTTTTATGAGTATGAGTTTGCGGTGAAGCTTGCGGTTGGGAGAATTAGGGAGTTCTTGTTGGAGAGTGATTTGAATCTTAGGTATCTTGGATTGCAAGGGCTTTTGATTGTTGGGCAGCATCATTTATGGGCTGTGTTGGAGAATAAGGAGATTGTGATAAAGTCGTTGAGTGATGTTGACAGGAATATAAAGGTGGAAGCGTTGAGGCTTGTGATGTCGATGGTTTCGGAGGATAATGTGGTTGAGATTTGCAGGGTTTTAATTGGTTATGCGCTCAAATCTGATCCCGAGTTTTGTAATGAGATTTTGAGGTCAATGTTGTTGACTTGTTCTAGAAATGTTTATGAGATTGTAAATGATTTCGATTGGTATGTGTCACTTCTTGGGGAAATGGCAAGGATTCCACATTGCCAAAATGGGGAAGAAATAGAGTATCAGCTGATAGATATCGGTATGAGGGTTAAAGATGTTAGACCAGAGCTTGTTCGTGTTGGTCGTGATTTGTTAATTGACCCTGCTTTGCTCGGGAATCCTTTTATCCATAGGATTCTATCTGCTGCTGCATGGGTTTCAGGGGAATATGTTCAGTTTTCAAGGAATCCATCTGAGATCATGGAAGCACTTCTACAACCACGCACTAATCTCTTGCCGCCATCAATAAGAGCTGTATATATTCACTCTGCGTTTAAAGTATTAAGCTTTTGCCTTGGTACTTTTCTTTTGCCCAACAAAGATGCAAATTCCTCGTTTTCGAATTTGGTTGACATGGAGCCTGGTTTCACATATTCAGAATCTGAGCAAGAATTTACTGAAACTGAGCATGGTGCTAATTCTTCAAGTTTGCACAAGAAGGATATATTTACACGAGAGTCTATTGTTAATCTGTTAACGCTTGTTATAACGTCTTTAACCCCATTGGCCGATAGCCATGATGTTGAAATACACGAGAGGGTGAGGAATCTTTTTGGTTTAGCTTTGTTAGCACAACAAGAGATATCTTCTCATGAACAGAAAGAAAAGAGGGTTGGTTGGGTCGATCTAAAAACGTATATACTCATCAGATTAGTGAACGATGCACTTTCAGAGGAGTTTGGTCCAATTTCATCGAGCGCTCAAGAGAGGGTACCTGTCCCAGATGGGTTAGTGCTTGAGGAGAATCTTAGCAAGTTGGACAGCATATGTGCAGATGTGCAGTTACCGATAAGTGAAAAGTTTTCCCTTGTAAGGCCTACTTACTTGCCTACTGATGGCGATTCTCTTTCTAGTCGTCAAAATGAAGACGAATCAGAAACGTCTGCTGCTGAATCCACATCTCTACTTGCTGAACATCGAAAGAGACATGGGTTGTTTTATCTTCCTTCCGATAATAATAAAAATGCATCCACAAGCTTCCCACCTGCTAATGACCCTGATCATATGGATAAAGATGTGGAAGATCTTGTTAAGCTTACAGAAGAATCTTTAGTACTAAAGAGAAAGCCGAATCAAGCTAGGCCAAGGCCTGTTGTAGTCAAACTGGATGAAGGAGATAGACATCCTACTATCGCAGTGAAGAAAATAGAATCAAATGACGATTTGATATCTGGAGCAGTGAGAGACGTTCTTTTAGGAAATGAACCTTCATCACAGAGCAATCAGTTGGGTAAGCCGTCAGGGAGAAAAAAGGGCAAGGCACATGCCAAAGTGGATCAGGGATCTGAACTTAAAGATAATACTGAGAATTCAGAAACGGGTAATTCTGGTAAAAGAAGGAGCAAACATCGTAGTCATGGTAAAGAGAAAAAACACTCTGGTTCAGGTAACAATATGGAGGGAAGAGAAGAAAATGGTAAAGAGAAAAGTGGTGGCCGCCATGGCAGACATAAAGCTAAGCAAAGTGGTGCAGGCATCGATGTAGTTGATCAAAAACAAGTAATACCTGATTTCCTTTTGTAGTGTTTCACCAGAGTTGCCATGATATATTTTGCATAAATCAAGCTGATATTTTCCTTGTGTCATTTTAGTGGGAAACACAAAGGTCAGTTTACTTTTTGAGTTTTTGTACTGTTCCATGTTGCTGCGATATGTTTGAGTACTTGGTTTTTTTTTTTTTTTTTTTTTTTTTGGGTGAAGATACAAGTTGTGGCTGTTTAGGGCATTGTTTCTGTGTATGGAGTTTCTTGTAATACATCATCATAAAAAATTGCAAGCTTTTTCTTTAAAAAATTACCAACTTTTATCCGTTTATTACTAATGTTATTTATTTATGCAACCATCCTGTTATATTGCTAACAAGATACCACGTAATGCCCAGTTCTAATATATTTCTGGGACTCAGGTCTGATTGATCGATTAGGTTATGTATATGTATGTATTTGAAACATGCTGTTAGTCAGATTTTTATGCCCTTAGGTGTAGGGGTGTTATCGGGTTTGTCGGGTTTTGAAATTTTAAAAAGTGTCCCTCAACCCGACCCGATTAAGAATCAGGTTATCGGGTTCGAGTGGGATTCGGGTCGGATTATGTCTGGTCGGGTGATTCGGGTTATCGGGTGCAAATATATTTGTTTGTATAGCAAAGAACAGAGGTTGATGTTAACCTCCAAAATTGTTTTCAATTTCTCAAGCCTATTAGTCAATGCCATTACAGACTTACAGTATCCTCATTTCCCTATTGAACATATGTGTAGGATGCCAATGAAAACTAATAATGACAGCTCTAAAGTTGCGTACATTAAAATGAGAGCTAATATACTTGCAACTTGCGTACATTAAAATGACTGCACCAAAGATGGTTAACATAAGTAGAGTTTAATGAAAAGTAATAAGTATACATTAATGTTAAATAAAGACATTTGAATTCACACATTCATTGTCGTATTTGGAACACAAGATATCATGCCTAGTTTTAAACTTTCTGCATAAACTCGCAACTATAAGTACTACTAAAGCTTCTGAAACAATTTATGCATGCAACATTATGATACATAGACCATGCAGTAAGTACAGTATTACAACACCATTTGGAAAAAAAGAGTAGACAACTACACTGAACAAAAGTGTGTAAGAATTTACTTTAACAATTCATATTCTTTTTGACTGCAACATCAACTTTACTCTTTATTCGTACAACTTAATTTTCGGGTCTTATCTGGTTGACCCGATAACATTAATTATCTAACCCTAACCCGACCCGATACCATTGTGGCATTGTTGGGTTATCAGGTTCGGGTCAAAACAACCCGACAATATTTTTTAACCCGATATAACCCGACCCGATAAGCCTTATCGGGTTCGGGTCGGGTCCGACCCTACTGACACCCCTACGTAGGTGGCTCTCTCAGAGACAAGTTCCAACATTTTGATGCTCCTCTATTATGACAGTGTCTACCCACCTAGATGTTCTTGTGTTTGGGAATCAATATAGTAGTGCATATCTTTTTATTTATCATGTTACATCTTACTGTACCACAAACCTTGTATGGTAAACCGATTAGAACAGATAGAAACGTGACCTTAGGCAACAGGACTTCACTGTATGTTCATCCTATTGCTTATGTATTTCCTTTTCTCCTTGAAAACTGATATTAACTCAACAAGAATAAAAACAATATTATACATGAACATAGCACATTTTTCTAGAAGACATTATGGTTTAATAGCTTTTGTTGCTAATCAAAAAGGCTTTGTAGACAATAAAATTTCTATATGCCAACATAGAGCTCATGGTGCTAGACTGACAGTAGTCTTAAAAGGCTTTGAACTTAATCTTAAACTGTTGCAGTAAAGAGGCTTCACATCTCTATATTAAACTAAATTAATGGATTCTTTGTATTGTCTTGTTACATTTACTCACATCTAACATTTGCTATACCAAGTCGGTTGGTGATTTGCACCCAACTCGTTATCGCTACCGTACTATGAAATCTAGAGGAGGGACAACGTTGGTATTTGTTACTAGGCTGGATTGATCTGAAACACTTTATTTACAAAGCAATCTGGGCGATGTTTGACCCTTTGACCACATGACTTGTTTATTATGAATCGAATCATTCATAAGGAAATAGGTTGAAACTGCCTCCTCTAGTGTAGTGATAATTGAACTTATTAGTGTATTTTCTTATGATCTATCTCCCAAAGTAGAACTCGACAACATGCATAGATGGTGTTGTTATTATCCCTTACTCCATTTACTTAAAAGACAGAAGAACGTATGTGTACTTCCTAACAAAGCATGTTCATGTGTTAAGTACGTGCATAATTCATTATTAACTACACAAAACAGGGACCAGTTTCTGTTTTCTTTGGACCGCTAAAAGACATATATTTTAAAGATGTAGTTTCTATACTTGCCTTGTATCTGTCTTATTTTAATGTTTTTGCAACATATAGCAAGTTTGTATATGATTAGTCTTAAGTTTAACATAAATGGTAAATAGTCTCTCTTTCTTTCTTTCGTAAAAAATGGACGGAGTACTACACTTTCCCGGGTGAGTCTTTTTCAGGTCTATTGTGTATTAGATGAGTTCTTTGTGCACGCAAAGGTAAACGGTTTGTTTTTTCCTTTGTGCAGTCTCTAGCCTTTTTTCAATAATAATTTGAAGATGTAAGGAGTGTCTCACTATTGTCTGGTTCTGAAAATGGATCATGCACACAGGGTTATGTGCTTCATATGATACAATTGCTATAGCCTGCTATCAGTTGTTTTTCTCAGTGTCAGCTGTTTTTCTTAATAATTTTATATGTCAGGGGCCTATGATGGGATAATTACGTAATAATTGATTATGGTGGTTTAAATTCTGTTAACTTATTATGAGGTTCAGGAACTGAAAACAAGGCTTCTTCTCCTCAAATCATGTAAGATGTTACTTTCTCTACTAGTTATTTTTTTGGTAATGCAATTCACTTATTATGTGCTAATCAACCATAATAATTTGGTTATCTTTGTTCATGTAAGCTATTGTTATCTTATTCCCTGTCTTCAGTGAAATGACTGCCCCTGGGTCATTAAAAATCACATGATTCCTAAAACAGAATGAAATTGAGGACAAAAAAGTTTTCCATGGTTTGAGAACAGAATTCTTCATCTGTTCAAAAAGTTGTAATATGGGGTATTCCATTAGAACCATTGAAGAACCCCGCTTATCTATAGAAAGGGGGAGAGAGAATAAGAAATCACTCGACTGTTAAGATGAGGTAGGGAGAGTTCGACCATTCTAACTTTCTAAGCCAACCTGTTGACTATCATGAAATGTTCACAATACCCTTTGATAAAGACCAAATATGGGAAAATTTTGTTGACCAGAATGCATACCTCACTATAGTTTGTAGATACTACCTTGGACGAGTTGGTAATCTATCTCGACTACCAAGAAATAATATGTTGCAACAAACATCCTGAACGGAAAAGGTTGCAAATTTAATGGAAGGACTGAGATACATGTTTGTAATCAGGGAATATGGATATATATAGTTAGCAGTTAGCCCAATTTTAGTAACATAATTTTTTGGATCGATTTACCAAAAGATATGACACAAAAATGTGAAGCACCGCATTATATGGATCGGGCCTATTGGCATTTCTCTTCTCTTTTGGGTAAACTTGGTATCTGACTCCTTTGCCCTAACTACTCTCTAATGATCATGTGGATGCCTCCTGCACATTGCCAGGCAAACACTCGGCCTTTCCATTAAAGATAGAAGATCATCCCAAGACATGGTGCATTATGAAGCACCACAATCTACTAATTGAAACGGGTCAACATATTGCGTATAGGCTGCTAGAGTGCTATATGTGGCTGTTTTGACCCGCTTAGTTATATATGGGTTGATTCAGGTTATGGCCCATCTCTTAACAGGTTGAAATAAGAAATAGCTAAAAGGGAAACAGATTAATGCATACAGCCTATTAAATCACTCTGTTTAAAAAGTTAGATGCTTATTGTAGTAACTTATTTTTTGTAATTATATTTGACACGGTATGTTTTCAGAAGTCTTGATAACATTGGATAGTACTGTTTAATTGCTTCAGAAACATACTTATTTAAAACATTTTTGGAAGTGATGAAAATCTTGTCAAATGTCATTGCTCATTGGTTTCAAGATGTACGTCTCTGGTCAATTGCTTCAATTTAACGTGATTATTCTACATATGTTTACATAAAGGTAAAAATTGAGAGTTTTCCTTTCCAGATATTGTGACGCTTTTCTGGTTGTAGATGTTAAATCACTCACTACATTTCACTTTTTTGTAGCTGCGCATATAGATGCATCTAGAGATGGCAATTTGTGCCCAAAATCAAAAAAATGAGCTAATTTGGGCAAATTTTTAAAAGATTTGGGCACATTTAGCCCCCTCCTTTTTTTGAAATAGGCATATCTTGCCCATTTAGAAGTTAAATGGGCACAAACGGGAACATATTTTCTATCAATTGGAGAACATTACAACTGTTTTTAAAGAAAAACTTATAGACATAATATATTTAATGTTTTAAATATAAATGAGGTGTTACATTTTCGTATAACATGTGCCCATTTGGCCCTGTGCCCGTTTAGCCCGTGTCCATTTAGCCCGTGCCCGTTTAACCCATAGCCCGTAGCCCGTGCCCTCCCGGCCCGCCCGTTTTGCCACCTCTAGATGCATCCTATAAGTAGAGGTCAAAGGTACTTGACCTCTACTTGTACATGTAACGTTTGATGATATAGTATTGTAGTGCATTGACTATTTTTCTGGCTATATTGTCTGCCCCTCATGGATGTAGGTGGTGTATTCCATAAACCCACGTAAGCATATCATGGCTACTTTTTGCTGTTGTTTGGTACTTTGGTTGTTCCTTTTGGGTGATAAACTTATGCTAGTTTTGTTACAGATCATGGCTTCCATCCCCAAAAATGTACTGCCTAAGCAAATTTAATTAGCATAATTCAAAGCAAACAGTTTACCCTCTCTTAAGACATAACTTAACCTTATCTAAGTAAGGTTCTAAAATCAGCTTTGCTTGATATGTTTTTAGCATCAGATTTTGACTAGTTCAATATTCTCTAATGATTACTCCATCATTATTGGTTACAGAACAGTTCAAAACTTAGAGATTCTTTAAAATTAAGTCAAGGTGGTTGACTGAGAACCAAATCAATGCACCTCAATTATTAGTATCAATAAACTAATAGAAATATCCCTTTCTCACTTGACACTTGACAGAGGATGTATATGCGAACGAATAGCTTATTATTCTTCTAACCATATATAACTGCTTCTGTATTTGACTTATACGCGTTCTTGTAACTTGGTTATTAATAAATATCCTTGACATGAATATAGTACCTTCTAGGAAAAGATGTTGATGGGCCAAGCCATGTGAGTCTCCATCCAATACTAGTTAGTAGTTACTAAGCTAGCTATAAATAACTTGCTCAAACCTTTTCCAAATAGCACACCCTTAAACAAGCTATTCACACTTCTTTTTCTCACCTTCCGAGTAATATGGGACTAATGAGGTTGTCGCATTCTTTCATTTCTAACATAAAGAATTTTAGCAGGTTGAACTCTTATTGCAGCAGAAGTTATCAAAGGCGGGACATGCCAAAAGGTCATCTAGCAGTGTATGTTGGTGAAAACCAGAAGAGGCGATTTGTTGTCCCAATAGTATTCTTGCAACAACCATTATTTCAAGACTTGTTGCGTCAATCTGAGGAAGAATTCGGAATTGATCATCCAATGGGAGGCCTAACCATATTATGCCAAGAAGATGAATTTTTCAAGATCACAGCCCAGTTTCATTCATTATGAAATACTGTAGACCAATAATCAATTTGCATCACAATTGTTTATTATAGTAGTTATTACTTCCCTTCACCATGTGTTTGGAGGATACATTAGACATCTTTCAAAAAATATATGTAGTTGAAAGGAGATTTTCATTCTGAAAAATACATTAGAAACATTTCTTGTGCATGACAAATTAAGGTTTTAAGCACATTTCCAGTTATTGTGAATTGCATGCCTCTGGTTATAATATCAAACACGTAAACAACACTTATCAATCCGTTTCTGGAACTGAGCGAGAAGCTGAGAACTAGATGTCAATTTGAACCATTATTAGATTTTCTTGCCAATTCTTGAGTACCAATGTTTCAAACACCTTGTGCGAATGCCGACAAAAAAATCTGTTCCCCAAAATTTTATGATGTTAAAGCCAAAAGTATCACATAAATGAGATGCAGAACTAAGATCATGCCAACATATGTGAATTGACAAAAAATAATAATAATTTAAAGCTATCCAAAACTTGTACAAATCAGTTCTAGAAATTAAGAACCCTATAAACCTTAAGTATATGAGGTTTTCTTTTGCAGTCATGCTTTTTTTCCGGCTCTCATACCTGTGTTGTTTGTAATATTGACAACACGTGCTCAGCATAGTACCTGGGAGTTCTCGACGTCCCCTTTTATTAGCCTCTATCCAAAAGAATATCATGTAAGTAATGAAAATTAATGAATAAAAACGTCCGTACTTGGACCTCTTTAATCATTTGGATCCATTTCTTGATCTTGATCAAAATAAAAATGTCTTGATGTACCATCTACATCATCTTGACCCATTTCTTCTTCTTCAGTTTCATCATTGGGTTGTTCATTCTCATTTGCTGTAGTACTATCTTGTGTCCTGGATTTGAAGAAACTATCTTTCAGCCATTTGGGGCACTCGTTGTTGCCAACTGGTTTAGAGATTGTACAAGAGCATTCTGGTATTGGATGTGAAAGAAACAAGTTTGGTTTTGATAGAAGTAGCTGTCGCTTAAGTCCCTCTTCCCCAAGGCTGTTGTTGAGATGTTTACGTGCTGCCACAGTCCAATTTCTACTTGGGAAATAAAGATTGTCACTGGAGCTGTTGAACAGATTAGCGAGAAATTTTCTGCAGAGAAAAAACCAAATTTTGACAAAATGTAACTGTTAGGAACTTATAAGAAAAAGTGCATTCGAGTAAGCAGAGCTTATGCTAGATAAATATAGAAGAGACCACACTGCATGCACCATACTTTTTTCGATGAATTCACAAAATAGAGGAACTACTAGTGCTTATTAAGGGTACTTGGGGAGTACTTTATCTATAACAGGTCAAACGGGTCGAGATTGTATTTCTAATGCATAAATATTCATAAATCATATTATTCAAATAAGAAGATTATTACTTCAAAAAAAAGGTCTCGTAATCATATTAGACACACTAATCATTTGTAAAATATTAGAAAGTTGACCAAAATGTATTTCGAGCCACCCAACATGACCTGTTCGACCCTAACCAAAAAATCATTTATCACGACCCGCTTGTCTGCTACTCAACACATCCATTTTGCCACTAAACATAAGAAATAACCAATTCATCCACATTGACAACAAAAATATACGAAAAGGATTGATAAATGCAGGATAATTATAAACAGAAGTTTCTGTGAGTATCCATCATACATATTAACACAGACAATACTACATTACTACTTATATGTTTGGTTATCTACCTACTTCGCCAGTAATCTCTTGTGTTTTTATCATATATTTCATGAATTAACTACATTCACACAAGGAATCTTGTCCTGCTGTAAGGATAAAACCTTACAATAGATGGATTCCTGGTTATATTTTCCATAATATACTCCATATATTACAATCACAATAATAATAATTAGTATCCTGAGGAAAAGCTACAGTGTTATGATCATATGCATGACACAGCAAGAAATGCTGCTAGAGGTAACGGTCATGAAGGTACTATTTTGCGATTGGGCTCTATTATGTTCTCTCACGTTTCCCTAAACTGTTTATGATATATTATCCCTTTGGAGAAGTTTAGCTAATCTAATCATAGAAATAGGAATGCTGAACCAAATTAGTTAACCATGGCAACTTCATGAAATTTAGTTCTATACAATGTTATATTTTCTAATTACTGTGTTTTTTTATCTATTTTTTGGTGCTAAAATATTATCTTTCGAAGTGCTCTTATCATTACAAAGCTGTGTAAAAGAATCAAGAGAGCATTCACCTATCAGGTCGATAAGTTAAGGAAGATGCCATCTCATAGAGCCGATGTCCCATGACCAAGCTGGAAAAATCTGGCCATCGAGTACCATCATTGTTGAACCCCGGGAAGAATGCATCCGCTTCAACTGATACAACATAATCAAGAGCATCCCACAGCAACCTATGCACTTTGTCCCTCAAATCAATTGGTGAAGGATCGGGCTCTGAATCCTTCTCTGAAATCCAACCATACCATCCTTCTTTTTCATGTCGATAAATGGGTCGACCCGGAGGTGGAGGCAGAGGCCGAGGACGAGGGCCCGCCTGAGCCCATTCTTTATTCTCAGAAGTTTTGAAAATAGTGTAGTTCCCACGGTTTAAAGGAAGCGGGGTTTCCGTGCCCAATAATTTGTTTAGCTGATACTTACTGCATAAATTAGAATGGTCTACTAAGTTGGTGTACATGGCACGTAGTGGGATCATCACACGTTGACCACCAAATCTTTCAGAACCTGCCAGGTAGATTCGTGTTGTTGGTGGATAACCCATAGCTCTGAGAAGAAGTCCTACCTACAAAATCATGGTACATAAAGATAAATGAATCAATTTTTTGTTTAGTTTTAAGGTGTGTCCTTTTGCAATAACAGGCTTCTATTCTTTCCATTTACTTTCAATATGATTGCATATACCTCTTCAGGCATGAGGGGACATAAGCCGTTTGCTTTCTTGATAAACGAATCAACACTTAGATCATTATATACAAGTTTCTGTTTAATCATCTGTGCCCGCCGGTGCTGTATAAGTTCAGTATGGACATCCTACAAATACATGAAAGTCAGATATCTAACCAGGGGTGGAGGCAGCTTATAAGTAGTGGGGGGACCTGCCCCCAACAAAGCTATTCTAGACACACAAAATCATATAGAAAAAAGGTCAAATTTGTAGAGAAAATATTGAGTGCCCTCCCCACAAATTTCTGAGTGCCCTCAATGTTCGCTGAAAACCTTTCTTCTGTTTTGTAATCGGAAATCATGGTGAAAAATGAGATGGAGTTTTTTCGTATGGGTTTCTTCAACTTTTTAATCTAAGGTTTCGATAAGATAATCACACTGCTTTTGATATAAATATTTACAGAATTGCTAGCGCATCAATACAATGTGTGCCACATTGATGTATGTTTTAAACGAGGTAAGGTTAGGTCAACCTATGATGTTCACAGGATGTTTGCCAACATGTTTGGAATTCAAGATGTGTTTATAGTTAACCATGATATCTGTGGGATTTTGTGTTTGAGTCGTTTGTGCAGTAAAGAAACAATATGAACAACAATCTTACTACAATATGGACTTTATTATTGATGAAAGAGTAACATTATGTTTTCTGAAAGAAAACATATTTATACATTGTCTAGAGTCATAACTCTTCCTAAAACGACACAACTATCTATTTGACAGTTACTTCCATGCGTTGCAACCATTGGGAATAACTGTCATTTAACTAACTTAACTGCCATACACATACAATAACCAAACAACATTAACATTCGACACATACTTTAACTAAATAAATACATATACTAAAGTTTTATTAAACTTGACACTTGACTGCAAATGGTTTCTTCCAAACTCTTGATATGAAGCATTAACAGGTCTACATCTCCCTCCTAATGCTTTAATATCAAGGTTTTTTCTTGTGAGTGCTTCCTTTTCCTTCACACAATGACATCAAAGTCACTGCTGCTTGCATTGCTTGACCCTTCTCCATCTTGATCTTTGTTGCTTGCATCTCTAACACCAAGCCGGTTCTCATTTTCTTCTGTGTACCCATCCCTGTTCTACCTATTGAACCTTCAAAGCTTTGTGGGTTGATCTCTTTTGCATTCCAAATGCTATCACCCTTCTCTTCTTGTGCTTTCTCTGTCCATGGTACTTGAGCAGTGTCTTGGTATACCAGAACCATGTCTATGAACTTGGTAAAGCAATCCTTTGTTGCCTCTCCATCCTCAGTTGTCAGACCATGCATTTGTGCAATCAATCCCCATTTGCCACTTAATGTGACTTCCACATAGTCTCCAAGGCTATCCACTTGTTTGTGTAAGGCCAGCAAATCAACTTTAATCACCCCAATTTTTGGTGGTATCTCATCCAACGAATTATAATTATGATACACCAAGTAAAACCATTTTAACATGTTCACAAATTTCTTACTGAGCACTTCCCAATTCTTATACACTATACTATCCTTTTTAAGCAAATTCATGAAAGATAAGAACCTATTGAATGAATTAACCTTTAAGGCATAAAGTGTACCATTCCAACTGATGTAGTCATCATCTATATAATCATGCTCATCATCTCTGTCAACATTTAGATCGTCCAAACCTTTAACCAGGGAACACTCCTCTTTGGGATCCAAGGATTCAAAGTAACCATCCAAGTATCTATTATGTTCTGCTATCACATGCTTTGGTCCCCATATTTGATCCAAATCTTTTGTTTTCGTACCCTCTTTCTCTTCAGTCCAACCCTCATCAAACAAATATTTGATACTGCACTTGTTGTCTTCTGTTTTCACCATATACCCTTGCTCTTTCAATAAACGTTGGGTATTATCACTATTCCATCTTCTGTATCAATCGACACATGTCCAATTCCATATGAGAATATAAACTTCTTCTCTGTCTCCTCTTTACAAATCATCTTGAATTTGTATTTAATCTTCTTGAAAAGCTTTCTTCTTGGACATAAATGGAACTTGTACTTGTTGCTCACGTACCAAATCTCATTCCAAGTTTTCAAATTCGTTCCTTCTACCATGTAATCTCCAATAACGTGTACTGTTTCTGGGTATTTTGCTTCTTCATCAAGAACATTTGATGTAGATGATGCTTCTTGATTCAATTCTGCAACTGCAATACGCTTCCTACTTTCACACGCCCAGAAGGCATGTCCCTTCTCCTTGCATATGTAACATCTTGACTTCTTTTCTCTCTTAGTTTTCATCTTCTCCATTTTCTGATTCTTTTCAACTTTGCCATCGTTGTATGCTTTGTTCTCCAAGACTTCTTTCAGAAGTATTTCTTTTCCTTTGGGAGAAATACTTGCCTTTCTTGTATTCTATTGATAAACACGCTTGGGTGTTTCCCTTAACAAGTATCTTCCAGTGTGAAAACCACCATTGATGGATGATGTTGGCAAATCCCATGGTCGAGAGCCATAGCTCTCATACCATTTGTTCACAGGATGTTTGCCAACATGTTTGGAATTCAAGATGTGTTTATAGTTAACCATGATATCTGTGGGATTTTGTGTTTGAGTCGTTTGTGCAGTAAAGAAACAATATGAACAACAATCTTACTACAATATGGACTTTATTATTGATGAAAGAGTAACATTATGTTTTCTGAAAGAAAACATATTTATACATTGTCTAGAGTCATAACTCTTCCTAAAACGACACAACTATCTATTTGACAGTTACTTCCATGCGTTGCAACCATTGGGAATAACTGTCATTTAACTAACTTAACTGTCATACACATACAATAACCAAACAACATTAACATTCGACACATACTTTAACTAAATAAATACATATACTAAAGTTTTATTAAACTTGACACTTGACTGCAAATGGTTTCTTCCAAACTCTTGATATGAAGCATTAACTGGTCTACATATGAATGAACCTTTCTACTTTTGTATGAGGTTCGTCTGACTAGAGACGGCCGACCTATGATTTTTTAGAAGGTGTTGCACAAATTTTTGTTTATAATTATAAGTACTAAAGTTGCACCATAAGGAATTTATTAGCTTAAATCGATGGTTGCACGCACTAAGAATACATATTTTAAAAACAATTTACACCTCGTGACCTAAAATCGGGTGTAGCCCGTGCCACACCCGGCTCCATGTGAGTACGTCCCTGTTCGTCTCATGTCGAATGTTGCCCCTACTTAGCGGGTTTCCACAATGGGAGCGCGTAAAGAACCTTTCCCTTCCAACCTTGCAACATCCAATTATTATCTTCATGTACCACAAAATCCTTATGATATTTCTTCTCAACTTTTGTCCATACCTCATCCACGAGATTTGAGTCCAGCGGTAATTGTACAAACCCGGCTTGTGAGTTCCTAGTTTCCCATTTTTGGTATGTTTCTGGCCTCTCAACCCGACTCCTCCCCTCACACGCCACTGCATTCAAGATGTCCCTCCCGAAAACCTCACGCTCAAACAACTCCCGATCTATGTCTTCATGCTCGCTAGTTGCTTCAAACATATCAAAAAGAGTTGTAAAGTGGAAAACAACTTCTTTAAACCTCGTAAGAAAGTAGGTCGCATTGTATGTCCCGTTCAGGATACCATGCACAAACATGTCACGGTTTAACTCCCGAATAAATTTGAGCACTCCATCCCTATAGCCATTTTCCACGACTGTCTCATCGGGTACATTTCTCATCCGATAAATGCTATTCACCACGAGCATCTCCTCAGGATCAATCTCTAAATCCTCCATCCTGACATTTTCCCAATTTTTAGCAATCGAGTTGTACTTAAAAGGAACATTAAATCTCTTGGCATATTCAGCCAGCCGACGCCCTGTGTCTTTGACCCGCTCATCAGGTCGAATACCAGGCTGTGGAAGATCAATACCTGTTATTCGTAGCTTCGGAGGTCCACCGGGCCTTAGAGAGAGGCCTTGTATAATGCAAGGCCATTGAAATCCATACAAGATACCGAAGTCGATGATGTGTAGTTTATCTCTACCATTTGCTAGCTTAGCGATGGACTTGTTTGCGTAGATATTTGACATTCTTTGAAATGGGCATGCCGTGATATATGACTTGTAGGATTTCAAGATATCGAAGGTAGATACATTGGCAGAGGAAAAGGCTCGGTATACTTCCATTCCTGTACCACCTAAGCGCGCTTCGATGGCATTTGCAAAGTAATGAGCCATTCTTTCGGAGGAACTCCCTTTAGGAGACGAGTGTTTTCGTATGGTCTTCAAAATTTCAATGGCAACATTCATTTCAAAACTTGCCACCTTTTGAGCACATCGAATTAAGAGTTCGGTCAAATCCACCACTTCCACCACAATTTTTCTTCGTTTTTTTTGCGTTTACCATCAGTGATCCCATGAAAAGAGCCCGAACATGAGTTGTGTAGCCAGAGATGTGTGAGCTCCTCACAAAGAAGTGCAGTATCATATATCTTTAATAGCTCGGTTTCTTGAATGCGGGGTTGATCTTCGACAAGAACATTATAAAACGATTTCTCGGTAGCTTGGAGAGCTAAACTATCTATTAACATGCAAGGCTTGTTTGCTAAATCATCTTCTTCCATTAGCATTTTATTCAAGTAAAAAAAAACACCCCATGAAAGTAATCATCTTCCACACGACGACCAGAAGATGAAAAAATAATTTCACCCGTGTCAATGGGTCGAGGGTTATCAACGCTCGAAGGCATGCCTATATGTTTGCTTAGATGAGACCTAATTGTGATGTGTTTCCTGAGATGAGACTTTATAATCCCCTTATACCCATTATGCTTCAGTTAAATACATATATTATCTTTTTGGATGTGATCGAGATCGTCATTTATCTCAAAAGATGTGAAATAGCCTGTATTCCAGGCAATGTCGGGACATGTCATGATTTTAGGTGGCAACTTGAATTCGGCAAAGCACAAGAGTACGAGTTGTCAATTTCTAGTAAATTGGGGACAGGCTGGTCAATAGCATTTGGGTCGAATGCAATGCACACAATGCGCGCAGGCTACATTGCCAAAATTGCCTTAAGTAATTTGCATGCCTTCACTAACAGTCCATATATCATTGTATACGTGTAACAAGATTTATGTGTTGTAGTCTATAAAGAAACATGTGAAGTTGCAAATCTGCTTGAATTGGAGTATTAAATTTAGAAATTTTAACTTATGCAGCTTCATGATAAAACTGGGTGCCGCCTTTGTTTTTCAATGAACTAGAAAGAAATGGTAAATTTGAGAAATTACATATATTGGATTTTAACATATTAACACCTAAACAAGCAAATTTGATTGATGAGTCAAGTAGCTGATAAAAAGTTATTCTAACTGAAATCAAATGCTGCAAACCATATACATCCAAATTCTTTTGTTTAAAGAAAAATAGATTATTAACAGGAATTAGTAAACATAGCCTTCAGTTATATTAAGAACTAGTGACATACATAATTTATTTTGTTTTGATAATTATTCAACAAACACCTCAATATTACACAGTTTTCTCGATCACATATTTACTTTTGGTTATGTTAATTATTTTTGGGAGACGAGATAACATTTTATGCGAAGAAGTCAAGATCCTAGGACGCTTTTTTGCTTAATCTTTTCTTAGAATATCTTTTTTCTATCAAATTGGAATCACATATAATACCGTGCATACACGAGATTTTAACCAAAAAAAAAAAAAAAAAAAAAGTTATATATCTGAATATTGTGAGTCTAAAGATTGTAAGTTTAACCTTGATTGCATATAACTATATTGTACATAATTACACTCTTGCACACACTGTTTTTGACATAAATTTTTAATTATGCTAGTACGAATATTATGATTTTACCTGTAATTGCATATGATTATTGTACATAATCATGTTTAGTTTTTATTATTCTTTTGTAATTTGTAACACCCATATGTTTATATATTTTTCTCTTTTACAAACTTGTATCATCTTCACTATATTTAACAATTTTCGTAAAAATGTGCCTCCTCCTCTCTTACTCTTAGTCAACACAAAGTTAAACTTCTAAAGATATAGTCATATTCTTACTTGTTTGTTTCTCTTTCACTCTTTGAAAACTTTCAACAGAAAATTTTATAGATTATTGGCGAGATTCTGGTGAAAGAGCATGTTTCAGGCCAGAAGCCGGTTTGGCTGGACTTCGAAACCGGCCGACCTCCCGGTTCCCGGTTGAACCAGCCTGTCCAGTCCGATTTTCAAAACACTGATTATATATAACTTCTGTTTAAAGTAGTAATTGTAATATACTAGAAATCCACTTGGACGTATGGTAAATGATAATAAAAACAAGGTGAAAAAATCCCGCACGTTGTAGCGGGATCTTAAACAACAATCAGTTGATCTTTAAGCATTTTTTATTCAATAATTTCGTTGCAGTTTTAATTTTAACAAAGGGAACTCATATACCATACAAAAAACTAATCCTAAGTCTAGTAGTATCTTGTTCCAAAACAAAAGTATAAGAAAAATGGTGCATAAAGTTTAATAGATGGTTAACTTGCTATTGTACAAAATTTAAAAGATGCTAAGTTATAAAGTTAAGGGATGTTTGTCATTTCATTAAATTTAAAGAGGGTGTTTTTGAGCTTCCTTAAATCTACTGTAGATGAATATGGATTTAAGGATGGTAGATGTTATGCTTTCCTCAAAGATTTTTGTTATATGATGGTCTTTCTGATATGAATTTATAATAAAACGGGTCAGGAGAATGTAAAAAGAAAAAAAACTACAATAGCATGAGAAATTTACACTTTAAAACAATGTGAAATGGGCTAACCTGAAAAAGCTCAGCACAACCCTGATAAGCTAAGGTATCTCTTACAAGACCAGGATGATATGCAAGATAAGGTTTCCCTGAAGATCGCAGCCTGTGCAAGAAAAGTGCTCAGTTTAGTTGTTGATGTGCGATTTACAACTTGCAGAGCTTGACGTGAAAAATGTAAAGTCAAAGGTCACAGATTGTCCTCCGTTGCGTTCAAAAAGAAAAAAGGGAAAACTTGAGAAAACTATTATTCTATTGATTTATGACGAAAACGAGTGTGTATATAGAGATATGAACAGAATTCCAAAACTCACGGGAAAAAAGGGGAACACGTTAAGAACAACTTATAAAGTAAGTCACCAAAAAGATTATACATGAGTTGATAGTTCACATTACTGCTAAAAAAAGCCACTAGGATGTATGTAAACTGAGTTGGGTGAAATATTACGTCATCTCAGAGGTGCAAAATGTAAATGCACTGGTATTTTTAGATCTATATGTTGTATACACTTGTTCAAAAATTGAGATAGACTAACTTTTTCACAATTTGATGTGCCAACGCTAAAACTTCAGAGCGAAAATGAAGTGCCTGAAATGCTACCCTGCATCTGAGCCTCTGATATTCAGCTAACTTGCGTGGTAGGATGGGCTGGTAAGAGCAAATGCACAAGGACTTCCATTAATGAGATATAGTGTTCAATATCGAATACAAACAGCAAACCAGTTGCAGCTAACCGATTCACTAAATAATAAAGTTACAAACAAATATTGTATGATAGAGTATAACAGCAAGGCATAATCTAAATATCAAAACTAAAATGAACTTATGGTCTGAATTCTCTACGCACAGAACAGATTCTTATCATTTTGGTTAGTAGGGGTTAACTATAAGCAATCCTTGCATTCGAACACGAATTTTAAAGTTCACCCATCGAGCTTACAATCAACCAAGTGTGTATCTATATATTCTAGTCCATTCAAATGTCACCTTTTGACAAGCCAACATTAAATAGTCTGCATGACTTCAGAGAAATAACGCAAATCCTCCTAAACATGGTTGTGATGGTGTTAACTTGTCTTGAATACACTAGGCATGAAAAAAGTATGCGGGGTACTGGGGTAGTAATACACGATCTCCAGTTTCACTGATAACTTAACACAATCAGAATTGAGTTTTTGCTCTCACACATTGGAGCCAACCAACAAACGCAACACATACATAAGGGAAAGAGCTGTTTCCAAATTTCAAAAAACATAATAGTTTGACATGTACAATCAACTAAAGCAACAAAACATAATGACTGGTACCTTCAGGCAGCCTCCATTGACAACCACCAATCCAATGACCCTCCCCTTCCGTAACTTTGGCAAGACTTCTTTAATGTAATACTCAGGAGAAGCTGCCTTTTGAGGCTTGAACATAGAACATTCTTTATGTTTCCTAATCTCTTTCAGCTTTGGAGGCAGGTCTTTTACAATGATTACATCACTTCTAAGAGAATTTATAAAGTGATCGACATTGTAAAGGTATGAGAAGCTTTTGAATTCAGAGCTGCATAGAATCATAACGAATAGCTTGAGTGTTGGAAGATAAACTATAACAATGTTGCTCGTCATGCTTATTGATGCAGGGCTTGCAAATATACCCTATGCCTTTTGAATTTGAACTTTCTTGAATTTCTGGGATGACCAGAGTAGCATTCAGAAGCCTGGATATGGTAACAAGATCACAAATCTAGCAAATTGGAAAACCCGTATGAAAACTTCAGTAAAAGACATCATTAATTACTGAAGAAAATTAAAAATGAAGAAGAACATACCGATGATCTGATCTTCTCGAATCCACCGAAGATCTTGGCGTGTATAAAACCATTGTTTTGGCGTACTGGAACTGAAACATGGAAAGAAGTTGGAAATGTGGTAAACGTGTAAAATTAAGTCCTGGTGATACTTGGCACACAGAGTTAGCAGAGATATACACTTAACAAAGCCAACTTGAAACTAGGTTTCAGAAGTGTAGTGAAACTTTTTGATAACTAATGAGCTATACACTCATGTTGCAGATAAAGTCAATGCAAGCTCTCATGTCAACTCTGTTATGAATACAAGAACAAAGCTGCAGTCTCAACACAAGACATGTATTCTACTTCATAACAGCTTCACTCCTTGTAACAAGATGTAACTTGTAGCTTAGATAGTTCTAGAAGATTCTAGAAGTAGACTAGCAGTTAGTTAGTTAGCATAGTTAGCTATCTTAGCTCTTGTATATAAACAACAGATGTAATTCATTTTGATCTAATGCAATACAATCACTTTCTCTCAATCTCATTCACTCTACATTTAACAAGATGGTATCAGAGCCATCACCACCACAAACTATGGTGATGAGCTGATTCCGGTGCCAACAACCACCCAAAACCACCACAACTAACTTTCCCGCCAAAATCTTCACTTCAAAATCACCATCAAATCCGTCATAAAACCACCACAAATCAATCACTGATCATCATTCTTCACTCAAAACCACCACAATCAATCGCTAATCACCATTAATCATCACTATCATCTCAATTCTACACATAATTCACAAAACTCAATCAAACAGTAACAATCATTCATTCATCATTCACAATCTTTCACAATACTTCACTTTCTACACATATTCAGTCAAAATCACAACAATTCACTATAATTTGATCACATTTCACGAAATCAAGAATCAAGAATCTATTACAAGAAAAGTCAAAGTTTGTTGGAAAAGTCAAAGTTAGTTAAAAATGGCTACTTCTGGTAACTCAAATGGTGTGGAGACTTCTGGTACTAACACAGTGGCACAAGATGACATCAATTCAGTTTTTCATCCACTTCACTTTCATCAGAATGATCACCCAGGTTTAGTACTCATTTCCAAAAAGTTAACTGGTTCAGAAAATTTTAGTACATGGAAAAGATCCATTTCAATAGCTTTGAATGCTAGAAACAAGCTGAAACTTGTCACTGGTGAATATGATGAACCTGGACTTGATTATGTACTTAGACCACACTGGGAAAGGGCAAATGATATGTTGATTTCATGGATATTGAACACTGTGTCAGAGCAAATTAGTAACAATCTAAGTTTTGTTCATTCTGTGTCTGGGCTATGGTCAGAGTTGGATGAACACTATTCACAACTTGATGGACATAGAGTCTATCAAGTCACTTGTGCTATTGTCCAGTTGAAGCAAAATAACAGCACCATAGAGGTATACTATCAAAAACTTAAGGGTCTTTGGGATGAGTTGGATGCACTTGAGGCACCTTATGCTTGCAGTTGTAAATGTGTTTGTGAAAATGGGAGAACTAATGGTGAAAGGGATCAAAGAAAAAGACTTATTCAGTTTCTAATCGGCCTAGATGAAAGTTACACCAATGTTAGAGGTCAAATTCTACTGTTACAACCCTTACCTTCAGTTGCAAAGGCTTATAGCATGTTAAGGCAGGAAGAATCTCAAAGAGACACACCCAAACAACAAGCTGCTACACCTATTGCACTCAATACCATGACTGGTGGATACAATAGACAACAAAGATTCAACTCAAACAAACCCTACAACTCATCTACCAGACCAAACACACAGAACCAAACATCAACTCCACCTGAGAGAAAGAGCAATTTCAGGAAAGGTATCATCTGCACAAACTGTAACAAAGAAGGTCACTATGGAAATGAATGTTACAAGTTAGTTGGATATCCTGTGGGTCACCCTCTTCATGGAAAGTATGTTCCACCACACCAAAGAAATCAACAAAACAACAAAGGCAGAACTGCAGTGAATATGGTTATGGGTGAAGAAGAAACTCCAATGAGTGGAAATGGAGATCCTCAAAGTTCTGGACAGTCAAACACTGATGGTCTTGTGAATGCAAGAATGGATATGCTACAAAACCAGTTGAATCAGGTTCTGCTAATGCTTCAAAACAAAGACATTGATCCCAGTCTTTACATGGCAGGTATATTTTCAATCATCCACTCTTTCATTGCTTCTTATGTCACTAAGTCTAAGGATACTTGGATCATTGATAGTGGGGCCACTGACAACATCTGTATTTTACTATCTCTCATGTTTAACATCAAAAAATGCAACCCACCCATCCTTGTTTCATTACCAAATGGACATGTCACAGAGGTACACCTAATAGGCTCAGTATGTATTCACAGAGATTTCATCCTTCACAATGTACTTTATGTACCTTCATTCACATACAATCTTATATCCATAAGCACTGTTTTGAGATCCACACATTCATCTATCACCTTCACTTACAATTCATGCTACTTTCAGGACCATAGTGGGAGAAAAACCTCTGGATCCCTCTGTGGTGGACTCTACACTCTCACTCCTTCACCAACATCTCCACAGCTTCCATCCCCAACAATTCTCTCACACAAGCAACAATCACCTATGGCATGCAAGATTGGGACATCCATCATTTCAAGTTCTTAGCAAAATCAAAAATTTACCTGTTTCTAGTTCAACAATCTCAGAAAACAAGTGTACTATTTGTCCTTTGTCTAAACACCATATCTTACCATTTCCAATTAGCATTTCACATGCTCATTCTATCTTTGAATTAGTTCACTTTGATGTATGGGGACCTTACAAATACCCAACCATGAATAAATGTACATACTTCTTAACCATTGTAGATGATTTCTCAAGGGCAACTTGGACATATCTTTTACCAAACAAATATCATGTTGCTTCTACCATCAAAACCTTTCATCAATACATCTTGAATCACTTTCAAAAGTCAATCAAAACCATAAGAAGTGATAATGGGACCGAATTCTTAAACAATACACTTGATGAATTTTTCAAATCCCATGGCATAATTCACCAAACATCATGCCCATACACACCCCAACAAAATGGCAGAGTGGAAAGAAAACATCAACAACTGTTAGAGATGGCCAGATCCATTCAATTTCAAGCAAATTTTCCAAAACACCTCTAGGGATATTGCGTTCTTACTTCTACCTATCTCATCAACAAATTGCCTTCTAGAATTCTCAATAACAAAAGTCCCTATGAACTTCTTCACAATACACCACCTAATTTAGATCATCTCAAAATCATTGGACGCAGAGCATATGTACACAACTACACAACTGATAAATTTGCACCCAGGTCAACACCAACTGTACTTCTTGGCTATCCATCAAATCAAAAAGGTTACATTGTTTATGATCCCAAAACACGGAAAACAATCACTAGTAGAAATGTCACTTTTGATGAAACCATCTTTCCTTTCCATCAAACTCCCACTGCATACTCTCCTACCCCACCTATACCACCATCATTCTCATTCATTTCAAATGAACAACCACCTCCAATTCCACCTTCAAACACTCCCACTCCATCAT
Source organism: Artemisia argyi (assembly GCA_030686995.1). NCBI lineage: Eukaryota > Viridiplantae > Streptophyta > Magnoliopsida > Asterales > Asteraceae > Artemisia > Artemisia argyi. The sequence continues at coordinate 106,257,370 of CM060696.1, forward strand.
CCACAACATCCACATCCCAACCAACCCATACTACTGAGCCTATTCCCTCACCTTCTCCACAACCAAACACTCCTTCATCTGCACCAACACACTCTGATCAAGCAAATCATCCATCATCACCTACATTTGAACCTGAGCACTCATCACATACATCATCTCCATCATCTATACCTACTACCTCACCCACACCACCTCCACCACCCCCACTCGGAACCTCCACAAGAACCAGACAACTTCCAACAAAATTCAATGACTACAAACACTCCATTTTCACAAAATCCTCTGTGCACAATGTCATATCTAAACATCACTTACACAAATACATCAACTATCATAATCTCACACACAAACACAAGCATCTCATTTGTAATATAGATAAGTTAGTGGAACCACAGACCTTTGCCCAAGCATCCAAAGACAATAGATGGCTAATAGCAGTGGACAAAGAAATCTATGCCCTTGAAGAAAATGACACTTAGGAAATTGTTGAGCTTCCTTTTGGCAAGACTGCTATTGGTGCAAAATGGGTCTTTAAAATTAAGTACAGAGCTGATGGGACAGTTGAAAGGTTCAAAGCTAGACTTGTAGCTAAGGGCTACAACCAAAAGGAAGGGGTAGACTACACTGAGACTTTTGCTCCAGTGGCTAAGATGGTTACTGTGAGGACTCTTTTGACACTTGGCATCCAAAAAGGTTGGCATATTGAGCAACTGGACATAAACAATGCATTCCTCCATGGGGATCTAAATGAGGAAGTATATTTGACAATTCCACCTGGTTATCCTAAGCCTACTTCACCCAACATGGTCTGCAAGCTCAAGAAATCACTCTATGGCCTCAAGCAAGCTAATAGACAATGGTTTGACAAGCTCAGTACTTATCTACAAGGTCTTGGTTTCAAACAAAGTTATGTGGATACATCTTTGTTCACTCATCACACTGCCTCCACAACTACCTCACTTTTAGTCTATGTTGATGATATTATCATTACAGGTAATGACAAGAAGTTCATTGATCACATCAAACATCAACTGGATCTCACTTTCAGCATAAAAGACTTAGGACCTATTCACTACTACTTGGGAATTGAGTGTCTCATAAACAACACTGGAATGGTCTTAACACAAAGAAAGTATGCTCTTGAATTGCTAAAAGAAGCCAAAATGTTACATGTCAAGCCTGCAGCTACTCCATTTGATCCAAACATAAAGCTCAATAAGACTGATGGAGAGCTTCTTCCTGATCCATCTTTCTACAGAACAATGGTTGTCAAGCTTCTCTACTTAACAATGACAAGACCTGACTTATCCTATGCTGCACAATCTCTGAGTCAATTTCTTCAAGAACCAAGAACACCACATCTCAAGGCGTTAATGAGAGTGATCAAATACATGAAATTATGTCCAGGTCAAGGCTTATTTTTCCCAACTCTCAACAGTCTAATCTTAACAGCCTATTGTGATAGTGATTGGCCAGTTGTACCTACTCAAGAAGATCAATGTCTGGTAATTGTGTTTTCCTTGGAAGTAGTCTCATTTCCTGGCAATCCAAGAAGCAAAATGTGGTTTCTAGATCCTCCACAGAGGCTGAGTACAGATCCCTTGCAGACACAACATGTGAAGTTTCCTGGATCAAATGTCTACTCAAGGATTTACTTGTCCCATTTTCTACGCCTATCAAGGTTCTATGTGACAATGCCTCCTCTATATCCTTGGCTTCTAATCCTGTCCAACATGCTAGAACCAAGCACATAGAAATTGATTGCCACGTTGTTAGGGACAAGGTTAAAGCAGGACTCATCCTACCTACATTTGTACCCTCAAAAGCACAAGTTGCTGACATCCTTACCAAAGCCTTGCATTGACCTCTTCACTACAATTGTCTATCCAAATTGAGCATTTGTGATCCATACACAATGCCAATTTGTGTGTGTGTGTGGGGGGGGATAATGAGCTATACACTCATGTTGCAGATAAAGTCAATGCAAGCTCTCATGTCAACTCTGTTATGAATACAAGAACAAAGCTGCAGTCTCAACACAAGACATGTATTCTACTTCATAACAGCTTCACTCCTTGTAACAAGATGTAACTTGTAGCTTAGATAGTTCTAGAAGATTCTAGAAGTAGACTAGCAGTTAGTTAGTTAGCATAGTTAGCTATCTTAGCTCTTGTATATAAACAACAGATGTAATTCATTTTGATCTAATGCAATACAATCATTTTCTCTCAATCTCATTCACTCTACATTTAACAAGAATAACAGGGCTAAGTTTTAATGTATATGTTCATAAAAAAAGAGATGAAAATCGAGGAAAGAAAACTTTAAGAAAAAAGTTCCTCATATTATCATCTAATTTCACCTTAATTTTACGAATATCATTATCGTGACTCGTTACATCAAGTACATAGAATACACTAATGCAAGAATAACTTTCTCATATCACATAACGGATCATCTATAGAATGAAATCGGAAATTGTAAAAAACAAATCGGGCCTAATATATGGCTTTAGTTCTGTCTCTACTATTCCCAAAACTTCTGGAATGCATATAGCACACGAAAAACTTGATACTTGAAAGAGCATTTTATTACCGGGATATTTATTTCTAGGATTTGCATACGGCTGCAAATCCTCCAAAGGCTTGACCTTCTTCCACAACTTTCTAGATGCAACACGCTGCAGCAACCAGATAGAGCGAAAATAATGATTAACATACAGACACTACAATTACAGTTGATAGTAAATACACATCTACAAAACATAAGATCAAGTACAAACATTACCTGTTTTCCAACAACATTTACATTTAAATCCTCGACAAATCCCGTTATCACGTGATACTGTACTAGCTCTACACTAGTATTTGCTAGAAACATATGTACAAACAGTGACAAAAGAGATAGAACAAGGCCTCCAAGCGCTACCCATTTTATCTTCGATTTGAACATCATAACGATATATCATATGCTTTTCGATAATGTTTAGATCATTGTAGCTACATCATAAACAGGTTCTGCTGCTGCCAAATCATGACTGAAAAAGCATAAATAAGTATAACACCTGATGTTCAACAGCTGCATGTAAAAAGAAATTTGTTATGTGAATGTGTCCTCCTAATATATGTTGAACTATAGTAAATCTAACGTTTAACTATAATCAAACCAACATAATTCCTACTTATAATATATCGCCTTTGTTTCAAAACTGTATTATAATTTTTCGAATTATGAGTACAGCCACAATCAAACACGTCATAAACAAACATAAGAACTCCATTTTATCGCAAGTGCAACAACCGTATCAATGTTGTTGGATCGAAGTTATCCCGGCAATACTGACATAGTGTTTTTTTTTAAATAAAAAAACCGTTGTGTACTTGTGTGCATGTGGATGTTTTGTGGGTCCCAGATTTCAGTGTGATGAGTGACGGGTAAATTGTGGTCCAGTGTTATTCTCAGTCGGTGGCAGAGCTAGAAAAAAATTTGTGGGAGGGTCGAAACAAATTTTTTCCCGAAAATGCATTAGATGGAAGGGCCGAGGTGAAACAAAAAAAATTTTAACATGTGAAATCGCAAAAAATTACACTAACGGACTTAAGCCTAGGGGGCCCTTCCCGGTCCTCACTAAGCTCCGCCCCTGTAATCTCAGTGTTACGTGACTTTGGTTTTACCACACGCATACTCTAATAATGCATTACCTCCACAAGTAACTGAACGAGGGACGGAACCAAAACTAAAAAGGACCAGGTATATTTACGAAAACGAAAAACAGGAAAAGACTATAAACCATTTTTTTGGGACAAAGTGCATTTCCGAAAAATTTAGATTTTTTACAAGAACTAACACTACGCCGCAAAAATCCATAGGTCCTCGTTCTCTAACTCAACTGAACACTCTTAGGCTCCAAACTTTGCTCGACCTACAAATCGAATTTAAAATTCGGCTCAACTCAAAGACTTGAATCAAACTCTACTAAGTATTGACATTTCATGTGTGATGGACCCGACTTGCTTATAAAACAAAAAATATGCAAAAATATAAATATATAAAGGGTATATTTGTAAAAGCACAAAAGCTCGCAAATTTTACAAGCTTGAAAGTCTACTTAAGCAAAATTTTGTGAGCTTAAATTCAAGAATAACACTACAGAGGCGACATACGGTAAGAAAGGGGTATCCATGTGGATACCCTCTTAAAAAAATTGAAAGTCATAACCTATAGTCAAATTCTGTGTGTGTCTCTATAACGCTATAGAGGCGACAGAGTATGCAACCGAAAAGCATTCATATTGTAAAATTTCCTTATTGTTATGAACTTTTTATAGTGTAACACTAAGTGCATAACCTCTTAAAAAAATTGAAACCGCATAACCTATGATCAATTTTTGCGTCCGCCACTATAAGAGTACTAGACCACATTTTAGTGTCACTCGTAACACTCAAAATACAGATAAATATAGATAACAAAGCAATTTCAATTCAAAGAACTCACGTAACAACTCAACAGAATTATACAATGACACTTATATTTCATAAATATATAAACTAATAAACTAATAGGTGCATGGATCACTTTTTGTACGTGAATATTTAAATAAGTATTGAGCCGTAGTGGATCAATAAAGAGATCTAAAATTGTGAATCAAATGTGTACGTACCTTGCCGCAATATTTTGACAAAGGATGATCGGACGGTGGTATAGTGATCAGTGACTGTTATGGGTTTTTGATACGTGTAGAATGTTGAAGAACTTTTTTCTAGAGGGTGGTGATTGGGTGATAATGGTAAAAGATTAGGGGGTTTTCTTAACTTTTATAGAAAGTTTGATTGACTTTATAGTTTGGTATATGAGATCAAGTAGATTCTAGGTATAGTAGGTCTGTAGGGGCATGTTTGGTAGTTGGTACGATGGAATGGAAAGGCGAGAAAGGAAATGAGAGCCTTTTCCGTTGTTTGTTTGATATAAGGAATGGAAACGGATAATCATGATATCATTCTCTTTCCCACTTATTTATTCTCTAAAAAAAGTGAAGAATGGGGAGAATCAAAAAATTACACACAACCATTCACCCTTCAATTCCAACGGAGAATGAGGATTTAATGAAACCATATGCTGACTATAAAAAGCAAAGGCATGTGCAATGCACATGATGTCTCATTTGGGGAAAATTACATAAACCCTACCATGAACTTCTCTCTAGAGATTGAAATCTTCCAGGTCTCCTTCGTCTTTGTCTCACCCCTAACATTGATATTTGTTCAAAACCACGACACATGAACACAGAAAACATTAATCCGAGATTTAATGGCTAATTATGCTTAACATCTTGATTTTTATGAATTAGGGTTATAAAATTATCAAGGGACAGGCTTCTTCAATTTGTTATTTACGTAGTATATATGAAGAACTTATTTTCTACATGACGCCAAAACATACTTCTTTGGATTAGATGACCAATTAAAACCCATGGATTCTTATATGCTATTATAATCACTATATGAAAAAGCTCGAAGAAATAAAAGACCATGGATGATATCAGATGCACAGTCAAAATGCAAGCTACTCAATTAAGAATTAGTTAATTACTATATATTGTTCGCACATTAATTTTCAAATGGTTAATAGAGCTTCATTATTCTTACGCAATACAAACTCCAGTTGTGTTTTTGTTAATCTACATTGGAAAAAATAATTAACGAATGAACATCTTGTTTACTTAATAGTAATATCATTCATTTCACGACCAAACAAGAGAATCAGTAATACGATATAGCTTTGATCTCGATTCTTTGCTTGTACCAAACAATGTAATCAATTTTCTTTCTCCAGAGTGATTCCTTTCTTTTGTGATTCCATTCTCTATTCCGATTCCATTCTGCACGATTAAGTCATACCAAACACCCCCTAGGTGTTTGTTCAAAAGAAAAGTGAAATAGACAACCCAAAAGGCCAAAACTGATAAATAGGGTGCAATGAATATGAACATTGTCAAAGGGAATATTTACATATTTTTACCGGGGACAAGTTATCCTCACCCCTATTTTTGTTATTCCTACCCCCACCGACCCTTTTTTTTATTTTTTTTATTTTGTTTATATCAAAAAACCCTAAACTATAAACCTCAAAGTACGGAATAGAAAATATAAAGTTTAATATGTTAAACGCTTAAAACTGTCAAAAATACCGAACAGAAACTGATAAAAAAATTGTGCTGCACTGTAAATAGTGAGGGACAAAGGGAATAAAAGTACAAACCCATTAGGGAGGGTTTGTATAACACGACCCATTTTAACTTCTTTTTTCTTTTTTTTTTGGTTAAATATTTAATAAAAATTATATCAATAAAAATACATTTAAAATTCAATCAATTTATATATTTTACATCAAACAAAACAATTATTTTGAGAATGAGTATACCCTATTTGGATTCCAATACCTTTCTTTATATATAAGTACTAGCTTCCAGGCCCGGCCGATGGCCGGCTAGTTTTAAGAAATTTTTTTAAAGAGCAGAAAAACTCACACTTATAAATGATAAAGTTTATTAATTCATTAAACTGATGATGTTGACTCGTCAAAGTTGAAATCAACATCTATATCCGAAACTCTATCTGAACATAGCTTTAAGAAGTTGTTTATAAGATAAAAATAAATAGTCCAATGGTTTGATATGTTTTGTCCACTGATAAAGTCTTATTCTTTCTTGTGGTAATTTTTTCTTTGACGATAAAGACCTTGTGTAATACCTTTAAATGCATCCTCATATAAACTTACACATATAAGAGCAGACCGCCAATGTTTTGATCTTTTCTTCAATCCCACAAATTGCTGTTGGGCCGGTGTACATAACAAATGTACTTGTTTACCAATAATCAACAGTATAAACCAACAATAGCTAACTACAAATAACCACACTTTTATTACCAAATTAATCTTGATCTCAAGGAATCCAACTTTGTACAAAGTGTATATTAATGCATATAATTTTGTTTCAATATTGAAGTTATTGAAATTATGTATACTTTTTGTATTCACTTTTGACACACTAAGTTCCAATAATTTGTTTTTCATGTTTTGGACACCAAGTGTTATGAGTTGACCCATACCAAAACTTACCCTTTCAGACCCGTTTTCTAGTTTGGTTACCGTGTCTAAAGTTTTCTAAAGCTTTCCAAGAAGAGATCCAAAATCTTCCCAAGATTCATTCAAAGTTGTAAAATGCCTCCTTTAAGACTATTTCCAAATTAGCATCAATGTTGTCCTACAATAACAGCACATGATCAATACAAAAGTGTGAACACATAACCTTACTTTACATAAAACAGCCAACAAATGTATATATGCTCTTAGGCTGTTTGGATAGTAGTTGGACTACTTTATATTTGTGTTTTAAAATTTTAACAAAGAATCACACTTTCTGATTATTTTTTACTTGTGCTTACTAACTTGACATAATGAGGGGGTTTTTTAGATTTTAAATGGCCCACATTACAATCTAAACGCTATAAATATTAATGATAAGAAATGTATACTAAAGTGCATAGTTGATATGGTACAATAAGTTGCATTCTTTTCGATGAAAATGATGCACCAATCGCTTCTTGTTGTATACAATGTCCATTCCTTGGCACTTTGATCTCAATAGAGTCATGTAACGTATGTTTTACCGAACACTACCTTACTAACACTAACTACTCATCAACTATAAGGATATATAGTGTTGCATGTTGTTTATTTAATAAATATAGAACCTAATTAAGGCATTTGCAACCTGGTTATAAAGCTATAAAATATATAACGCAAATGCACAGTTACGGTCTACTCGATAAATGGCTATAAAGTTATAATGTATATAACATATATCTTTATAGAATTCAATAAGAAGAAAATGATGTTTTATATGAAAGCGCGGAACGCCATCAGAACATTATTTTTTTTTCTTGATTGAATGTACAGTTCTTTATTCTTGGGTCGAGTTAATTAACCCATCACAACCTACAACTTCTGGCTAAATTCATGTAGAGCAATAATTCGTTAACAAATGTATTTAAAACATTTGCTTATTTAGTATAGTTGCATTAAGTTGTGTAATATCACTAAAGAGTGTATAAAAGGAAAATGAACCTGGGTCGCTTGGACGAATCAAGTAACAGGTAGAGGCCGCATTTAATGAAATGGCAGTACGTTAAAAAGAGTAGTGATGTCAAGCAGCAGACCAACCTCATCCGGTGAACCTGTTGATAGTCGATCCAAATGATTAGGCTTAGGAAGTGGACGTATATCAACTAATATCCGAAGCTATAAGTGACTAAAAACTGAATATAGTAAATGAAAAAAAAATTGTTAAATTAAAGAACTGAAGTATATGGTAAGTTGTAGAAGACCTTGCTCAGGACAATCGTTTTTTGCGCATCATTGAAAATAAGAAAATAAGCACTTGAAAACAACCAAACATCTACTTGAGCAGTTTTCTGGTTCCTTGCATCAGCTAACATCAGCTGTGTTCCCATCTTACATGCCCTGTTAATCTTTATTGCTCAAATTTGCAGCAGCCTCTATTATACATTCCTATAAAAAAAATTAGTCTCAAAACCAACATAAAAATAGAAGTATACTGAAGTGTCCTCAAAATATTAATCCACTCATGTTGCTACTCTATTAACCACTCAAATCTAGCTTCTACTGCAGCCTTGGTTTTTCCTTTTGGAGCTCTTTAACGTTTAAACAATGGTGATATAAAGTATTCAACATATCGTTATAATCAAACATCGTTTTCGATGCTGAAATAGTTGTATATGATTTGTAATTGGTAATACCAATTATACGGAGTTCGTTAATTTCTTATTCTACTTGCAGGGGCGTTTTGGTAAGCTCATGCATAAAACCTTATGTACATTTGGATAGTCTCAATCCAAAGGATTATGCTTATTAGCTAATTTATCGACAGAAAATTTGTGAGCCTTTCGAGATAAGCTTAGTCAAACACCTTGAAAGTGCTTAATACTTATTTCAAAATGCAAAAATCTATTATGCACCTAAACTATACTTAATCAAACACCCTCCTACTATAGTGATTAATGATATCAGAAAAAAAAATATAGTTTCAAACTTAAATCTATATTTGAATTGAGTAATATGTGCCAATTAATACCGAAATGTAGAAGTGGAATTCCCTACCACCAGCTTCAATGGCAACAATGATAGCTTGGTTTGAGACAACCTTGATTCGTCGTTAAAAGGAACATCTTCATAGCCATCAATAGTAACAATCTGTGCATTTTTTTGTTGTTTGAGTAACTCCCTACAATTAGTAACAACTTGATCAGACAACGTGATTTGTTAATTAGACTTTATAGGGTAACTGGGATTTCGTTTTAAAGTTTATGGATCTAGAAATGAGTTTTAATAAGCTGGTTTCAAACTCATCATACAAAAAATAGGGTGTTTGCCATTGCTCGTTCAAACTGCTTATAATAATGCTTATAAGCACATTGTAATTTTTTTTATTACGATTAAAATGGAGTCATGAGTGACTATTATAGTAGAGGCCAATAAGACCACACTTACATAGCACACCTTGTAAGGCTTGCATCACAAAAAATATAATAAGAAACCGATACATATCACCAATATGTGAAATAATATGATTAAACTTCGTTCAAAGACGAATTACCGGTAGTTGATTTCAGGACTGCTAATCAAGTTTTGTAAATTTATACCGTGTGATCAATCGTGATGTGCTACTTCTTTTTCTGGTGCTTTTATTTGTCGATGTAGCAACTCAAAGAAAGAAAAGCTTGTTGATCATGACCTGTAACTAAATAAAAACACAACATGTTAGCTCTTACAATACTTATAGCAATGAAATTTCTTATTTTAAGCTCAAAGTTGAAGATGAATCTTATACATTTTGCAATCGAGAAGATGTTCCAACCCCCTTTGAATCACATCAACCTCAAACAATACGGGGTCTCAAACTGTATATACACTTAAAGCTCTATGCATCGATAACTAACCTTTCAATATGCGAACCTGAGTTTTTGCATACGATATTGGGTCCCAATCGACTCAAACATTATGACTGTTTCTCTAGTCCTTATATGCCTTCTTAAAGGGACCAAGTTAAATCAAAATATGCCATTATTCCGTAGCCAACCAAAACTTGTAATTCCAAAAACCTACAAAATTAAACACAAACACACCAAAAAAGTTGTTAAGGCAAGATCAAAATAAAATTTCTCCCCCAAAATCAAAAGAAAAACTGAAACTTATGATACCACATACCTGACTTGGCTTTCTTGAGGTAAAAGGATAAACAGACCCAACATCAGTAACATTGCCTTTATTTATTACTTAAAAACTTCATGATAACCATAACTTTTTTACCTTTATTTTAGGTAACCTAAGCCGACGCTATGATGCTACAAAACCCAAGTGACCATTCATCCTCCCCATTAACCTACCATAAAAAGGAGTATATCATGTACATCCTCAAAATTTTAACATGCCGATGCTAAAGACACCTGATGATTGTAGATGTAAATGAAATGCCTTTTTATAGAGCAAGGATTAGGTTAAATGGTTTTCAAAATTTAAAAATTTAGGTGGATATCTAAGGAAACAATTTGTCAAATTTAATTATCCGCAATAATCATGGAATTCAGTTGTGCTATATTTATTTAGGGGCGAAGTTTTGGGGATTTTTTTAAAAAACTTACCTGCATTAAAAGTTGACAAAATAATAATGAAATTATGAGCATCCAGATACATTTTCACAAGTTAACATAATACTATTTTCATTGTGAGGATCAAATCGTAATCAAATTATGATACAACATACCCATTTGAACATCATATAACATACCCATCGATAATCAAGAAATGGATTTTGGACTATGATATGTATGACAAAATATGAAATCTTAATAACATTATACTACAACATATAATGAATCAAAAGCAAATTTTTATAAAGATAATGGTTAAGATAGGTGGAGTATTGGAACCTGAATCTTAAAACACATCAATTACCTTTTGTATGAATAAATCGACAAACACTGGCCAGCAACTTCCATTCCACATGATGGCCACGTGATTGGTTGAAGAATTGAACAAAAACATAATGACACCTAAATCATAGAAAACAAATCAATAATCAATCAAAAGCTTCACAATATGTTGGATAACGTACCAATTTGCACAGCAGATCTAACGTACCTATATAATCATCATGTTTTGGTGGAAGTGTTATATGATTCTGATTTGTTTGTGGTTACCACCAGAAATCAAAACCCACCGCCAATCAATTAGTTGATAACGAAATCGTATATGTTGATTTATCATAAAGTCCTTTAATTGGTATGGATATTAATTTTGATTTGTGGTGTTTTTTATTGGCGGTGGATCTTGATTGGCGGTGGTTTTGATTAGGGTTTATCTTTGAAGAGGGATGGGTGAGAGAACTTTGTGTGTGTTTTGTTTGGAGGATTGGTAGCAAATGAAATTCGTTCTTGGTATTCCGCCCCAATTTTCCTTGTTTGACTTTTTTAGATGGCTAATTATTCAGGGCCGTTGGATAAGGAGAAATGCCAGGTGTCGAATTTAGAGGATTTTTGGAGAGGAGATGAGTTGACAAAACCTTGTTTTTATTATAAAACTAAAAAATTTAAAATATGAATTAGTTTAACAAATTAAAAGTGAGCCAAAGAAGGCATGCATAACAACCAAGGCTATCAAAAGCGCGAGGCGTGGTGTGATGGCATGACCGCGCCTCAAGTCTTACGTGCCATAATGGAACCTTTGCATTTCTTAAAACGTCAATAAAGCGGCAAAAAAATATTTGTAGATTTATTTATTTATAATTTCAGATCATATTATTCGTACTATATTAGACATTTAGAGTTTTAGGCTACTACTTACTATATAATTACCAGAATCATATATCAAATAGCCCATATTCCAAATACAAGTTCAAAATAGTTCAAAAAAAAATGGTTCAAAAAGTGGCGCCACGCCTTACCAAAAAGCGCGCCTTTTCTCGCTTTATTTTATGCCTTTTTGCGTCACGCCTAGATCAACCGCCAAGGTTCATTTTGTAGCGGCAATACCACGTCTCGCGCCTTGACGACGCCTTTATGACGTCTTGGCGCGCTTTTTAGACCACTGATATTAACAACACTCATTGTTAGATTCTTCTAAAAAAATTATTTTACTCTTTTTTGTACTCGCATGATAATTGTAACATTTAGAATGTAATTAAAAGATCACATGAGAGAGTTAGTTTGTATACACATGTTAGAATGTAATTACATGAGAGAGTTAGCTTGTATAAACTAGTTAGGATCAAATAAGAGGAAAAATTAAAATGAGAATGATAAGAAGAAACCACAATCACACATTTCAGATGCACCTATTAAAATAGATGAATATCCCCTTGAAAATCTCTCTTTTATTTGAAATGTGTGGTTAGAAATTGTTCTTATTATTCTTATTTTAGTTTTTCTTTTTACTTGATCCCTTATCTGTATACACATGTAATATTTTGTTTGGGTGGTAAGTTAAGTAAGACGATTAATCATTTTTCATTAAATATATCTTGAGATTTTGATGTCATTATTGTTTTAAAAAACTTTTCAAAGTAATCAAAGATGAATTAAGAAAATCTAAAAGGGTTCACGCCCTCGTTTGATGAAAGCGACAATGCCTCAGTTGGGTTCGACTCAACGGATGTTCTAGCCAAAAGGATCAAACGAAACCACAATATTACTAACCATTGTTTTTTATACATTGTGTGTTTTCGACCCAACACCTACTTTTAATTGAAAAAGACTAATTCTCATTTTGGTTGAATAACATATTTATGTTTTATGACAGACTTAGAATCAAATAAGAAGAATAATAAAAATAAGAATGATAAGAAGTAATCACAACCACACATTCTAAATACACCTACAAAAATGCATGCATCTTCATTCAAATATTTCCTTCACAAATTAAAATGTGTGGCTAGAATTACTTCTTACCATTCTCATTTTAATTATTTTTCTTATTGGATCTCTTCCCATTTATGACATTCTTCTAAACACATCATAAGAAAACAATCTCAATGTATTCTGATATTGGTTATTGTCTTTTAAGATTGAGTGATTATCTAAATTATTTGTTTGTTGATTTCTTGATACCCGATTGCATAAATAGTCGAAATACTTTAGTAAACACTGAATAAATAATTCAAACACGTAGATTCAAATTATTTAATTTGCTGTCATTTCGCACATCCAAATCCAATAGTTACAAGGGTTGAGGATAGTATGGAGAATTGTTAAGTAGGGGTGTGCAAAAATCTGAAAAAACGACCCTAAACCGAAAAAAACCGAGAAATCAAAACCAAAAAACCAAAACCGATTGGAAAACCGATCGTTCATATTTTTTTTATTTATAAAGACCGAAGTTTATGGTTCTTTTTTTTAGCAAAAAACCAACCGAACTGCAAAATACATATAATCTTAATAACTCGTGTTTCAATTGCTTCTTGAATGTGCATTTGTAACACATAAACCGTTTTCATTTAGAATTATTGGGGTCATTAGTTTTTTATTGTCATTGTTGTGTCACTTTGCGACGCATAAACAATTCTCGTTTATATACTTCTTTTATGAATAATAGTTTTATATTGTCATTATTTTGTGTTTCTTTGTTTTTGAAACTTGAAAAAGTTAAATCTATGTGACTATGTTGTGTAGAAATTTGATCATTGAAAGACCAAACAGCGATAAACGAAATAAGAGACCAAAAATAAACCAAAAAATGAACGTTTAATAAACCGAAACCAAACGGTTTCTAAAAAGCAAAAACCGAATATTTTTTGTTCGGTTTCAATTTTAGTCAAAAACTGAGCTAAACATGCTCGCCCCTTAAGTATAAGTCAGGTTATGTTGACTCGTTTATACCTTTGTTAGTATTTGTTTTCTCATTATATTGCGCATGAGTTTAGTTCAATATAGGCCATATATTTTCTAAAGACCCCATGAAAAACTCATTTTTTAATCAAAATTATAAAGCCATTTTTCACTTTTTTTTAAACATAAAATATCTTGCAAAGGATAAATCATTACGCGACAAAAAAATACACCATCTTGATGAGCATTTTATTATCTTTCAGTAAATAGACATTTCAATATATTTTTGAGAGGAAACTGCAAAATACAACTCTGTGGTTTACACATTTTGGCATCTTACATCACTGTCAGAAACTTTTGGCAATATACATCCCCCGTTAGGCAAACGTTTGGCACAATACATCCCTCGTTAAAAATGAATACTAACGGTGCAAATTTTTTCTCTGTTATCTCTTAACGAGACTGAAAATATTACCCCGTTAGCCAAACATTTGCACCGCTAGTCCTCTTTTTTAGTTTTTTTTTCCGTTTTTTACGTTTTATCCGTTTTTTGTCAGTTTTTTCTGTTTTTTGTACGTTTTATCAGTTTTAATCCGTTTTTTGTACGTTTTATCCATTTTTTGTACGTTTTATCCATTTTTTGTCAGTTGTTTTCTGTTTTTTGTACGTTTTATCAATTTTTTTACGTTTTTATACATTTTTTGTACGTTTCATCCGTATTTTATTAGTTTTTTTACATTTTTATCTGTTTTTTGTCAGTTTTTTTTATGTTTTTATTCATTTTTTGCACATTTCATCGGTTTTTTTATGTTTAATCCGTTTTTGTACGTTTTATCCATTTTTTGTCTGTTGTTTTCCATTTTTTGTACGTTTTATCAGTTTTTTTTACGTTTTTATCCATTTTTTGTACGTTTCATCTGTATTTTATCAGTTTTTTTTACGTTTTTATCCATTTTTTTATCAGTTTTTTTTATGATTTTATTCATTTTTTGAACATTTTATCGGTTTTTTTTATGTTTTGATCCATTTTTTGTATGTTTTATCCATTTTTTGTAATTTTTGTTTACATTTTGTCTGTTTTTTGTACGTTTTTATCCGTATTTTGTACGTTTTATCCGTTTTTTGTCGGTTTTTTCCGTTTTTTGTCGGTTTTTCCATTTTTTGTATGTTTTATCAGTTTTATCCAGTTTTTGTACGTTTTATCCTTTTTTGTCAGTTTTTTAACGTTTTATACGTAAAAAAACAAAAAACTGATAAAACGTTCAAATATGGAAAAAACTGATAAAAATTTGATAAAATGTACAAAAAATGAATTAATCGTAAACGTACCGAAAACGTAAAAACCTGATAACACGTAAAAAAATGGAAAAAAACTGATAAAAATTTGATAAAACGTACAAAAAATTATTTAAACGTAAAAAACCGATAAAAGGTACAAAAAATAGGAAAACTGACAAAAATTTGATAAAACATACAAAAAATAGATAAAAACGTACAAAAAACGGACAAAATGTAAACAAAACTGACAAAAAATGGATAAAACGTACAAACAACGGATTAATATGTTAAAAACTGATAAAATGTACAAAAAATGGGATAAAACTGACAAAAATTGGATAAAACGTACAAAAAACGGAAAACAACTGACAAAAAATGGATAAAACGTACAAAAAACGGATTAAAACGTTAAAAACTGAGAAAATGTACAAAAAACGGAAAACAACTGACAAAAAATTGATAAAACGTACAAAAAACGGATAAAAACGTTAAAAAACTGATAAAACGTACAAAAAACGGAAAAAAAAACTGACAAAAAACAGAAAAAAAAACTGACAAAAAATGGATAAAAACGTTAAAAACCGATAAAACATACAAAAAACGGATAAAAACGCACAAAAAACAGATAAAAACGTAAAAAAAACTGATAAAATGTACAAAAAAGGGAAAACAACTGACAAAAAATAGATAAAACATACAAAAAGCGGAGAAAAACGTTAAAATACTGATAAAACGTACGAAAAACGGGAAAAACTGACAAAAAACGGATAAAACGTACAAAAAACAGGAAAAAATTCAAAAAGAGGACTAACGGTGCAAATGTTTGGCTAACGAAGGCTAACGGTGTAATATTTTCAATCTCGTTAAGAGATAACGGACAAAAAATTTGCACCGTTAGCCCTCATTGTTAACGAGGGATGTATTGTGGCAAACGTTTGCCTAACGGGGGATGTATATTGCCAAAAGTTTCTGACAGGGAGGTAAGATGCCAAAATGTGTAAACCACAGGGATGTATTTTGCAGTTTCCTCTACTTTTGACGAACTTCTTTTTGAAGTTTTGTTTCAGTGTTAAAATTTGTGTATGATAAATCATATGTGATTTGTATGTTTGGAATCACGTGTGATTTTTCCAGAAGTACATTTTAATACTTACAAAACAAAAAGTTCATCGAAATTATATAGAAGTACCCTTTTATAGAAATATGATTTAATTTTCCTCGTGATGGTATGATTTTTTTTTCGCGTAACGATTAACGGTTTGTGAGATTTTTTTTAAAGAAAAATGACGAATGTGGTTTCTTTATATATATAATATTGAACTTTTCTCTATTGCACATATGCATAGCTAAGGTTCGTTTGATAGGACGGAATGAAATAAACGACTTAATGAAACAAATGATGCAATGTTATGATTCATTATCGTTATTAATCATCTTTGGTTGGTATGATAGGACCAAATGATATCAATAAGAAAAGACTAAAATGTCATTGATGATAGAATGGAAAAAAATGAGAAGACCCTAAAGAATGAAAATGATAATTTTTGGTGTAATTTCTTGTAATGAATCATGAGATTGTTTAATTATAAACAAACAAGATTTTTTCGTTTTATCGTAATAATCCTTTTCATTTTCACTTTAATTATAACATATCAAATACCACGTAAGTGTTGACACGCTTAATAAGTTTTAATGGACCTATTTATTATTATTTTTTTTTTTCCAAATTATTCACCTAACTAGTACCATATTTAGGCATCGGCCCAATTGAAGTTTGGAACTATACTTTTTCTTTTATTTGCTCCATGTCGGTTTGAAACTCTCTCCATTGGTGATTCCCATATTTCCTTTGCTACATTTACCATGCCTTCCAGAAGATTTGACAAAAATGCAGAAAAGTTTTCCATTGCTCCATTTACCATGCCTTCTAGGAGACGTGATTAAATCTATCGTATGATTGATGAGAGTTTAAACAAAAATAACATTGCACAAAAGAAACACATTTATTAAATCCTGTCATATGAACTAAGGTTAGTGGTAACGGTGAAAGCTAAAGACACGTAACATATTTGTTGAAAAACTATCAAAATATGTAGCTAACTTAATCTATTACCATATAATAGCTAAATTACTTTCAAAGTTTTGTCAATATCGCTAACTTTCTAAGTGAATTAACTAAAATACTTTTATGTTCTTCCTTTTTAAATTTATTCTTGACTTCACATTTATTTTTAAAACAAACTCATAATCTTTCCATTTTTCAGCCAATTCCGACCAATTCCGACCATCCACCATCGGGTTATGGCCAAATGGTCTATTTAGCGATATTGACAAGTAAAGTGTTTTCTTTACAGACCTCCTCTAGTGGCCAAACTGGCATGTGTCCAAAGTTTTGCAAAGTATTCGGTCATTATTTATGGCCAAACCATCAAACGACCACATCTTAATTGCTTAGTTTACAGATGTTGTTAGTCGATGCATGTTAGCCATTTATAACGGGACATCTCCTAGAACCAAATATCAAGTCTTCTGACAATATGGTGGTGACACTATATTGTGATAACATCTTACAATCCATATAGCCATGTTTCAAATTCAATGAGAGGAACATCGATGTGAACGGGCATTTCACATCATATTATCGACATCCAGTCCAAGCTTTCGGAGGGTTCAAAGTCGACTTCATTTGTAGCATCTTGAACATGAGTCACATCTGGACTCAAACACGAATATAATCAATCATAGATCTCTTTTAATCCTTCTTTTGCTTTTGGTGTGCTTCCTTATAGATTTCTTTGAGACTTTTTTCGATTGTTGGGTTGAAGGCAACGGTATTTTAGTTAAATCACTTGAAGATTACCGGTTAAACCGGTTATATTAGCGATATTGACAAGTATTTTAGCGATTATAGTAATAGATAAAGTTAGATACGTATTTCAGTAGTTTTTAACAAGTATTTACGTATCTTTAGCTTTCACCCTACTGGTAATAATGACCAACATCATCACCGCAAACTTAGCGTCACGTCAGTTTCTCTCTCTACACCACCAACATAGTGTAATAACACAACCAATATCACCGCTCAAATATACCCAACTTAAACACAAATATAGTCTACCAAAACCAAAATTACACACACACAACCACAACTCCCACAACTCGATCGTCTGAACAACCGAGTTCTCCCAAAAGAACACCTAAGACACGTCTTGCGAGGATGATGCTTATAGAGTTGGACACATGGTAAGGGGTCGAAGATGCGTCTTCTCCCCCTTATTACCACTAGTCTAATGAGTTACACACTTAAAACTATTATCAAGCACAAACATTAAAAGTTTTTATTATACAGTGACACTATTAAAACAAATCAAAACAACTCTTAACAGACCCAAATTTATGTATATATCTTTATATGTACTTTGGTTTCGGTTCCATTTTTTCTGTTAGTATTTACGAGTGGGGGCACCCGCGCGTTGCTGCGAGAATGTTGTGTCTAATCTGAAATCGAAATAAAACGATTGGGAAAAAAATTATTAAGGACTAAATTTGTAAAATATCGCTAACGGGGGACTAACGATGCTATTTACAGCTAACCTGAGGGACCATTTTTGCAAATTCATTAGGTACAAAATAATTCTGGAAATAATATATTTTTTTACGTAAAAAGTCCCTAAAATTCTCGACGTGTTGCATCGTTAGTCCCCAGTGTGTTGCTTCGTTAGTCCTCAAAGGACCTATCTTGCAACGACAGTTTCACATCAGGGATTAAAATGCACATGAGCACTATTTCGTCCACTGTAGCTACAGTGATTTGCTATAGCGGAGATTCCCCCTTTTAGTATATATAATAACTAGTTATAAAGCCCGCACACGTGCGGGGTTTTTTCTAATTTTTTGAATAATGTCCTTTTATTTATTAAAAAGCAAATAATATAATTTTGTTTTGTATTATTTATGGTTTTTAATTTTGGATTATACGATGAAGAGTATTCTTGAATAATGTATTTTGAGTAAAGGGGATTACCCCGGTAAAATATATAATCACAAAAAAATGTTAACTACAATGGTATATGGCTGAATTATAGGATGAAGAGTATTCTTGAATAATGTATTTTTATATGTTAAAAAATGAAAATGTAGTTTATAACCATTTGACCCAATACTACACTGCTTTATAATTTTAAACGCATCCAAAAAATTTAATTATGTATTGTTATTTTAAAAAAATTGTACATAATGCACTCAATACTTGCACTTTGAGTATATATGAAATTAAACATGAAAGTAAGATGATATATGAAATTAATCCATTTATTAAATACAATCAGATTATTTTGTCCTAAACTCATAAAAAATAAAAAATGTTATGTATATACATATCACCTACAAAATATTACAAAACTTTCTACTCTCTCATAATATCTTTATAGGTTAAGTCAAAACAAAAACTAAAATCTAAACATAGGAATTAATGTTGCAAGTATCATTGGTTGTGAACATGATACGCAATAGTCAATTCTCGAAATCCGTGTGAGAGAGATGTTTCCTAGTTGTAAATGATCAATAAATCTTTCAAGTGTGGCTACTAAAATTTATACTCCTACCCAAAGCTCAGACCTCTGTAAGGTACCCACAAACAAAAGACAAAATATGAGTTGGTAAACATACCTTCGAGGAACTCATTATAATGTGTTACTTCTAATGGTAAAGTGCATAAACATACCTTCGTTGAACTTATTATAATGTGTTGCTTCTAATGCATATTAGAGATCCATGAACTCGTCAAAACAAAAGGACCCCAAGGCTTTCGAATAAGTCTATTTCATGTCTTGCACCAACACCTAATTAAAAGCAAATTAGCGAAAAAAAGTTAAATATTTAAGAGTTAATTGCAAAAATCGTCCCTAACGTTTGCTGATATTGCAGATTTCGTCCCTAAAAGTTTAAAATTGCAAAAATCGTCCCAAAATCAAACTATTTGGCAAATTTTGGTCCCTGGTAACTGACCCCGTCAGTTTTTTTATTTTAATGGATTATATACGAGGGCAAAATTGTCTTTTTACGTGTGGTCCCCCACTTTAAATATCCCACCCATTTTCTTTATATACCAACCCACGACCCATCTCTCTCACTTAAATCAAAACCCCCAAATTCAAAGCAAACCCTAATTTATTATTATCTAATTCATCATAAACCCTAATTGGAAATGGTCAATTGCAATTGTCAACCACCAAGACAAGCTGTCATTCGTACTTCATGGACTCAAAGAAACCCAGGACGTCGTTTTTATTCTTGCTCCCAAATTGTAAGCTTTAATATGGTTTGATCCTTATTGATAGATTATTGAAATTTTCATTTAAATGTTTTTACTTATACTTGTTTGTAGGTGACTGATTGTGGGTATTTTGACTGGCTTGATCCTCCCATGTGTGCTCGTTCAGTCCAGATCATTCCAGGGTTACTAACATCAAGGAATGTGCTTGAAGAATCATTGAGATCAATGGCAGCAGCTAATGGAAGATTGAAGATGTGTTTGGTCTTAAGTTGGGTGTTTTTTCTTTTTTACTTGATGTAATCAGTCTAGTATGCTGTAAGTGTAGTATTTTTAGTGATAAGTTGAACTTAAAATTGACCAATATGTATGTTATGGTCAATAATTTTGGATCTAATATGGGTAATGTTAAATGAATTATCATTAACAAAAAAGTTTAACAAGATTCTTGTGTATTGTTTGTTACCAGAGATGTAATATGCAGCAAAACAAATAAACAACTTATTAACAAGACATGAACCAAGTGATTAAAATGGCATTTACCATACATGAAACAAGTGATTAACTTGTTACGCTGAAAATTTGCCACAAAAGTGGACAACACCATTACAGTTTTAGCATACCATGTTCTAAGTACCAAACACTAAAGACATTAAGTACCAAATACATATAAGTAGCAAATACTAAGTTTTAAGAACCAAATTACACAAAAGACACTAAAGAGGTTTAGTTGGTGTGGTTTTTCTGTTTGCAGAATTCTTTGTCATTCTCTTTGGTGTCATTGTTTGAGCTTGAGAACTTTGACCAACATTCTTTGCAGCACCTCTTGCAGAAGCACCACTTGAACCAGCATTCTTTGCAGCACCTCTTGCAGAAACACCACTTGAACCAACACTCTTTGCAGCACCAACATTTTTACAAGTTCTTTTGTTATGCCCTTGTTGCTTGCAGAGACAACATGTCACAGTTTTACCCTTCTTAGACAACTTTCCATTTTTCACCATCTCCTCCACTTCAACAACACTTTTCTTTCTTTTTTTCTGAGGCCTTCCAATCTGTGGTTGAATTTTAGGTGGTAACAAGGTTGTTGGCCATACGTGTTTCTCCCATCTATGCCTACCATTGATAGGGTTGACCTTAAAAGAGTATTGTTTTTTCCAAGTCTCCAGCCTATATGCCTGATGTACCCATAATTCTAGCAAACCCACAGTCATCCCATTTTCACTCATGTTTTGAATGGCTGCTATTGCATGTTTACAAGGTAGACCTGAGATTTCCCATTTTCTACAAGAACAAACCCTTTCATCCAAATTAACCACACACTGATCCCCCCAAGGCCCTTTGACTTGAAATAGATTAGCACCATTCCATTCCACAATGTACTTAGATGTTGCATCTATTATTTTGTTAAACAGCTTTGTAACAGCTGGAGTAAGTAGCCCATCAGATTTAGCTATGACTTTTTGAACAAGGACTATTCTTTTCATCAGATACTCTCTAACATATTCTAGAGCTGAGACTATTGGGGAATCCCTAGCATCTAACAACTGTCTGTTAAATACCTCACAGATGTTATTGATCAAAAGATCACAATGGGCCCTGCCTGTGTACATAAAGCTCATATTAACAGATATTTATACATTATCAATAAGCTTTAAAATGGTAACATAAAGTGACAAACAACAATTGTAATACCTGTGAAATGGGATCTAGTCCAATTTTCAGGTGGAATTTTGTGCAACCACTCATATGCTTTAATGTCTTGTTCTTTCAGATCATCCATTGCCTTGTTAAATTCCACCATTGTTGGTGCACATGCAGCCCTCCACAAGAGCTCCTTATATATCCCCCCTTTAAAAGTCAAATGCATGTTTTCATAGATATGTCTCACACAATACCTATGTTCAGCTGATGGAAATAATTGCTTTATTGCTGGTAACAGACCCTGCAGTTATAAGCCATATATTTGTTGTAATATTGACCAAATACAATAACATATACATTAATATTTACCAAATACAATAACAGATAAATTTTTGTTACACACCTTTTGCCTATCTGTGATGAATGTGAAATGTGAGTCTCTATACAGCTCAAGATCATCTCCAAGACAGTTCAAGAACCATGACCATGAAACTTTTGATTCTGATTCAACTATTCCATATGCCACAGGGTAGATGCCATTATTTCCATCAACAGCTACAGCTGTGAGTAGTTGTCCTGGATACTGGCCTTTCATAAATGCACCATCAAGACCCAACAGTTCCCTACCACCAGCTTTAAACCCTTCTTTGAGTGCCCCTAAACACACATAAATCCTTCTAAAGATCCTTGTTGTACTCTCTGGATCTTCTTCCCCATACACATCCAACTTCACTGTTGTGTTAGGATTACACTTTTTTAATTCAACAACATAATCTCTGAGGATCTTGTATTGTATCTCAGCATCACCTTTCAACACTTCCTCAGCCTTTGATTTAGCTCTAAAAGCTTTATGTTTTGAAAGACCTACTTTAAATTGTTTTTGCATATGATCTTGTATTACCCTAACAGGCATATGAGGATTTAGGTTTATGAGATCTAAAAGATGTGTAGAAAAAAAAAGAGGCAGTTGCAGCCCTAATTTGTCTTGAATGAAGACAGATGTGTACATTATTATATGATTTCACCAACCACCTACCATTGTCTGCCTTAGCCAAATAAAGGTACCAAGGACACTCATTTGTAATTACCTTTTTGCCCTTACCTTTGACATTTGCATCTTTTGACAGCTTGTCCTTTGTATTCTTTTTTTGACCTCCTTCATTGATAGTAACACCCTTTCCTTTGGCCATCTCATGACAAGCCATGTCATCATCAGTCAAATTTGGTATAGTTCCATCACACTTAGCCCTTACTCTAACATTGTCATTTTTCACAATACTTATTTGTCTTCTAGTCTCAACTGCATGTGCCTTTATTCTATTTTTTGCCTCCTCCCTATTACAAAACTCTTGCCCAACAAAGAAATGATTAACAAGTAACCCATCATCACCAGCTTTACCCTTTCTCTTTAATTCCCTAAGTGCTTTTCTCCTGCTACTATCAACTACATCATCTCCAACATCACTTTCAAGGGAATCATAATCAATAACCTCTAAGTCATCCTCTTTAAGGTTTACTGTTGGTCTAATTACATAATCATCTTCTGCAACATTATCTTCTGCATCTGCATCAATAGTGAACCTAAAACCTCCCATTTGAACATCTAATTCATCTACAATATGTTCCTCATCTACTAGTTCTTCTGGACCATCATCTGCAACATCATTATCCTGCTCATTATCAACTCCTAACCCTTCATCACCATCATTATCCTGCTCATTATCCACTCCTAACCCTTCATCACCATCATTATCCTGCTCATTATCAACTCCTAACCCATCTGCACCATCCTGTCCTAACCACTCAATAGCCAACATCTTTCTACCTTTTTGCAACCCAATGGACTTCCCCTTTCTATGTGTTTTAGTTACTAATGTTGTATCAACATGCCCCTCATCTAAATCAACTACTTCCACATTGTCAGTCAACTCAACAATTTGGGTAGGTTGATTAAATTTAGGCATGTAATAACTCTCAACTGTAGTCTCACCATGTTCAATGAAAACATCAATTACCTTATTATCTTTAACATATTGGCCAAGGTTATTAACATCATCATTACCTACCAAAGCCCTTAGTCCCCAGTCTAATGAGTAATTTGGTATCTTAAAATGATAGAAAATGATATCCCTTGGATCATATTTTAACATTGTAACTATGGAATGAATGACATCAACATTAAATGATTCTATATCCAACAAGTCTACGTACTGGATCTGACCACCAAAATACCTCCTATTAGGTGATGGCGTGAAACATCAACCATGAAACACCTTAATTGAGAACACTTCAGGATGATCAGCTGTTTAATAAGCATAAAACTTTAATTAGAATAGCACATTAAAAACATTTTCTCACTTTATCATTTTGATTTCATGTTCTTACCATACACTACGTGTGGATTGAATGTTGAATCAGCCTTTCTGAAATACCATTCTTGTAGCCCAGTAACCATACTTTTAGCTTTCAATACTAGTAAAACTTTGAGGATCAGATTTGCATCAAAAAGGAATGTGGGGGATTTAGATTTAGGGCTAAGATTATTAATTTAGGGAAAAGTGTAACAAAAAGTGTATATAAAGAAAATGGGTGGAAAATTTAAAGTGGGGGACCACACGTAAAAAGACAATTTTACCCTCGTATATAATCCATTAAAATAAAAAAACTGACGACGTCAGTTACCAGGGACCAAAATTTGCCAAATAGTTTGATTTTGGGACGATTTTTGCAATTTTAAACTTTTAGGGACGAAATCTGCAATATCAGCAAACGTTAGGGACGATTTTTGCATTTAACTCAATATTTAATTTACTTTAGAAAGACAAATATTATTTAGTTTATAACGTACTATAAGTCCATATTACTTAACAAATCAACCTTCATGAGAGCTAAAGGGATAAAGCAAGAAGTTGTCCTAAACATCGCTCAAATACTTTTGAGCACATAAATACTGACTTTTTCATACTATCTGTAGTCACATTTTATAGTTCAAAATTGCCATGCATATAAAAAGAATGCGTAGTAAATATCTTAGGTAGATGTCTCCCGAATGAGGATTTGGTGGTGGTGAATTAGTAGTAATAGAAGCCATATAGGAGTATGTCGTTAGGAATTAATCCTTCCAAGAAAACTGCAACACTGGACTTGACAAATTATTTAATACGCATTATAACATCAGATTAGTTGTCTGAATGATAAATAGACAATTTATATACATAAATAATCTAACTGTGATGACTTTTATGGTAATTTAATATTGACCATAACATAACCCATGGTTAAGCATGGGTTAGAAGCTAGCAATGTTGTTCAACAAATGGAATAAAAGCAGAAACACAACAGTTGGTTACCAAAATGCATTTGAACAGAATCACGAGAAAAACGCAAAAAATAGAGAACAAAAATAACAACACGACTAAAATTTAGGTGGTTCTTTTCTACTTCACATGACTGTTTAAAGGCATGCTTATCTAAGGCTATGTTTGGCAAAACTTGTTTTTTTACCCGTTTGAAATAAGATATTACCCGAATCTCCACATTCGTTTATAAGCATGTTATTTTGGTTCAGTAAAGAGAGACTAACGTGAGCACATTGTAAGCAATTCAGCTTGCCACTGAACCATCTACGGATACTCACCTTCACCATCTTATCTGAAGTTTAGAACATAGGTTTCCCGTTCAAGAACAACAGCCATTGTTGCAATAGAAGATACCACGAAAGTTGTTAAGAACTAACGCCATACACTGATTACCAACTTTTTCAAGTGGACATTGAAGTTCACTACATATGTATGAATTGCATTGATTACAATTTTAGTAGTATACATGTAGGCGTAAGGATAGACCGAGGCTTGCTATTATATCTGGATAAGAAGTTTTATGATACATGTGACATGATCTATGAATCTAGTTAAGAAGAAGTCTTGTGTACAAATAAAGAGCAATACTTAGTACAATGACTGCCCTTTAACTAAAATTAGTTACGGTACATATTTACGTGTCATTAATTTTATAAATTTTAGTTATTGCTTATGAAATCTTAAGCAAATATATTTTCTCATCAAAATATGAAGAAAAAGGTATGCATTAATTTTTTGATGTAAATAACATGCTTAGATAAACATCTGTATAGAACCAAGTTTGAGTACAACATTTACCTCAGATTTAAGCGCCCTTATAGTTGATTGCCTATCAAGTGTCTCTGAGAATGATGCATATATGGGTGATCGAGATACGCTGTCGAGCCTTCTCAATTCTCATGACGTTGACCTGTATGAATTGAAGGTGGAGTTGAATAATAAGACTATATATACTGATATTGTAATTTTATTAAATTTAGAGGTTTGGGTACTTCACATGCTCAATTCCTAATGTTGGTATGCTACTGCGACCTATTATGTGGTATACACAGGATAAACCCAATAGCCTGACCCGATAACATACCTGCTTATAAACATAAAGCTTACTTACATGCTTAAAAGAACACAATAAGCATATGAGCACTTAAATAAATGATTCCAAACACCTCTTAAACTGAATATTGTTACTTTATAGGGTGAGTTTTGAGATATAATCATATAAAGCAACACCTATCTTTTAAAAATTTCAAGCGCAACAACAGCAAGCTAAGCTGCGAGCACCAGCAGGCTGCTGTAAACAGCAGTCTTTTGGAGGCACTCCTGTGTTTCCTCCTTTGCTCAAGACCTTGGTTTTAGCTTAAGAGAACGAAAAATTTTAGATTAAATTTAAATCAGCATGAAACAAAAAGAATTAGAAATTTACTGTGTTGAACAAACGGCTCATCTCTTAACAACAACAACAACATACCCAATCCCGCCTAGGCGGGGTATGGGGGAGGTGGGATGTAGACAGATCCTACCCCTACCCCAGGGTAACCTGCAGGTAGAGAGACTGCTTCCAGAAAGACCTCCGGCAAGTGTGTGCAAAGTGTGCTCGAAGTAAAGAAAACGAGAAAAAGAAAGCAAAACAAAGAAAAGCATAAAAGCAAAACAGCAAACAGAGCAATACAAACATATAGGCAATACGACACAACATGCAAAAAAGCAAACATAAAAGCAAACCGACACAACAAGTAAAAGAGCAAACAAAGCAAAACGACAAGCCAACAAAGACAAAACAACCAAAACAAAACCACCTAGACAAGCGCCAGCAAATAAGGGTGCGAGGGGGACACAAGACCAAGGCCAAACCAAGCAGCTAGGACCAAAGAGGGCAACGCAAAGGGCCTAAAGCTAAGGCAAAGCAAAAAGCAAGCAAAAGGCACAGGCAAAGGGCCTAAAGCCAAAAGGCACAACAAAGGCAAAACCAAAGCACTAGCCGAGGCAAAGCAAAAGCTCCTATCTCCTAAAGGGGGCAAGCCAAGGGACCCTAAAAAGCCTAAACCACAACAAACCCCAAACCCTCTACCATCCTAGCCCCAAAACTAACCACGAATACTAATCCTGTCTCTCCACGCGTTCCTATCTGAGGTCATGTCCTCGGACAAGGGAAGCTCCTCCATGTCGAGCTTAAGCATATCCTCCCATCTAAGTTTAGGTCTACCCCTCCTTCTCCGACCATCGACTATAAGCGATTCAACTCTCCTTACTGGCGCTGTTTGTGGTCTTCTCCTGACATGACCAAACCACCTCAACCTTCCTTCTCTCATCTTCGAGATAATAGATTCTACTTCAAGTGCCGATCTGAACACCCCGTTAGGAATCATGTCAGACATAGTTTTACCACAAGTCCATCTGAGCATTCTTAGTTCCGCAACTTCCACCCTGTTTGCTTGAGCTTTTGTGATAGGCCAGCACTCTGACCCGTACAGCATAGCCGGTCTAATAGCCACCCTATAAAATTTACCCTTAAGCTTAACGGGTACTTTCCTATCACATATCACCCCTGACGCCGCCCTCCATTTCGCCCAGCCTCTTCCGATACGGTGGGTTACGTCGTCGTCTATCATCCCTGATTTGTGAATCACCGAACCCAAATATCTAAAAGACTCCTTAGGTGGGAGAATCTGGTCTCCGATACAGACTTCCGTTTCTTTGTTGTGGCTGATATCGCTCCTACCGAAAGCACATCTCATGTATTCAGTCTTCTCCCTACTAACCCGAAGGCCATTCTCTTCAAGAGCCTCCCTCCAATGCTCAAGTCTGTTGTTCAACCCGTCCGCTGACTCTGCCACCAATACAATATCGTCTGCGAATATCATGCTCCAAGGGATGCACTCTTGGATCCCACGTGATAGCTCATCAAGAATCAAGGCGAATAGATAAGGGCTAATGGCTGATCCCTGGTGTAGTCCAACTTTCACAGGGAAAAACTCTGAGGTTCCCACTGTGGACCGTACACGTGTCTTCGCCCCCTCGTACATATCCTTTATGACTCTCAAGTATCTCCTTGGGGTTCCCTTGTCTATCAGAGTTCTCCAAATCAACTCACGTGGGACACTATCATATGCCTTTTCTAGGTCGATGAAAGCCATATGCAAGTCTCTTTGCCTTTCTCGATATTTCTCCATGAGGCTTCTGAGGAGGTGAATAGCCTCGATCGACGACCTTCCTGGCATAAAACCAAACTGGTTCTCTGACACCCTCGTTTCCCTTCTCAACCTTCTCTCAATAACCCTCTCCCAGAGCTTCATCGTGTGACTAAGGAGCTTAATACCCCTATAGTTGCTACACTCTTGTACATCACCCTTGTTCTTGTAGATAGGGATGACTTCACTGAGCCTCTATTCCTCTGGCATCTTATCACTAGAGAAAATCTTATTGAAAAGGGAAGTCAACCATCTTAACCCCTCGTCACCTAAGCTCCTCCAAGCTTCTATGGGTATTTGGTCTGGGCCTACCGCTTTGTTTCTTCCCATCTTCATTAATGCAACCTTCACTTCACCTTGGCTGATATCCAAGTAGTCGCACTCTGGAAGCAAATCTTGGCTAGGGGTCCCTCTCTCCCTGCTTTCTTGTGTAGCCCTCTCGTTAAAAAGAGATGAGAAATAATCTCCCCATCTTTTCCTAATATCCTCTTCGTTGACAATGCTACGTCCATCCACATCTTTAATGAATCTTATGTTTCCCAAATCCCTGCTTCTCCTCTCTCGGGCTTTAGCAATCTTGAAAATATCGTTTACCCCTTCCTTGGAGTCCAAGTTCTTATACAGAACCTCATACGCTTTGTCTTTCGCCTGAGCTACTGCCTTTTTCGCTTCTCTTTTGGCTACTTAATACCTCTCCTCTGCCTCGACCCTATTCTCTAGATTACCCGCTCTACTCAAAAGGAGCTCTCTGAACCTAGATTGTTTCGCCGCTACCTTGGTTTGCACCTCATCACTATACCACCAAGATTCTCTTTGGTGAGTTTGGGTTCTCGTTGTCCCAGAAGCCACACCTAGTGACTCCTTAGCTGCGTCTTTAATGATGCAGGATAGGGTGTTCCACATCTGATCCGCGTCCATAACATTTAAGTCCTCCGACCGATCCGACAGTCCCTCTGAGACTTTCGCTGCAAACTCCTGTACCGCCGGACCGTTCAATTTCTTCCACATAATCCTCGGCACGCCAGTCGCCCTCTTCCCACTTCGTTGCCTCTCATAAAAAGCATCCATGGCTAACAATCTGTGTTGGGATGAGCATGTCTCGCCTGGGAATACCCTGCAGTCCCTACATGCTCTAAGGTCCCCTCTGCGCACCATCAGATAGTCGATCTGAGTGTTGTGCCCTACTGCCCTCCACTCTGGAAGGTAATTAGGTGAACCTCTCTCTTCTTGAAGAAAGAGTTCACAACTACTAAGTCGTGCGCTCTTGCGAACTCCAAAATAGAGCGACCTTCGTCATTCCTAACTCCATAGCCAAAACCTCCATGAACCCCTGCGTATCCATCCGTTGCAGCTCCTATGTGATCGTTCAAATCACCCCCTATAATCAGACGCTGATCCGACAGGCACTCTCTCACTAGCTCGTCAAGGGCGTCCCAGAAACTCCTCTTCTCTACGTCGCTGAGCCCCACCTGTGGTGCATAAGCGCTGACAATGTTAATAGTCTCATTCTCAATTACCAAAGTAATCGCCATGATCCTATCGTTGCACCTGTTAACTTGCACTACATTGTCCTTTAGGTCTGCATCCAAAATGACTCCAACTCCGTTTCTCGCAGACCTAGAACCTGAATACCACAGTTTGTAGCCGTTCCCCTCCCTCGTAAGGGACCCCTTCCATTTCGTCTCCTGAAAGCACGCTATATCAACCTTATGTCTCCCTAAGGCATCGGCAAGCTCGAAGAGCTTCCCGGTCAACGACCCTACATTCCAGCTACCCACCCTAATCCTACGAAAGACCGCAGGTCTACCAAAACTCCTAGCCCCGCCTACCCTCCCTACCCCTCCTACCCCTACCCCTACCCCTACCCCTCTCGAGCCGCTAGAACATGACCTCAGGTGACCATAACAATCTAATGCGTCTATACTAACCGCAAGGAAACAAAGGCAAAGTCAGGCACAAGCAACAAAAAGTGGGGGCAAAACGCGCAAAAGAAGCAAAACAAAGGCACCTAAGAAATAAGCTAAAAAAAGAAAAAAGGGTCAAAGACACTAAAAAAAGGGAAGCACAAAAAAGGCAAAGAGAGACAAAATACAAGCCAAAGAGATAGAAATATATATATATATATATATATATATATATATATATATATATATATATATATATATATATATATATATATATATATATATATATATATATTAGAGAAGAAAGCTTAGCTGCTGGAAAATTGAGTTTTCCGGTGGTCAATGGTTGTCAACGGCAGCAGTAGCGGCGGCAGGCGGCGGCCGGTGACTGCTGCGACGACAGGACTACCTGGATCGGACTCGGGACAGTGGGGGGGACCTCCACTCGCCGGAGGTGATGGCCCACGTTGCCGGGAAGTCTCCGATGATGATGATGATTTGTTGTAGCTTCCACCGGATGATGATTTGATGATGATGATGCTTTGCTGATTGTGATGAGATCGAGTACAACATACATGTAAATGTAATCGGATGATGATTTGATGATGATGATAGCGTATAATAGTGAGGTTGTTTTTTGATGATGATGATGCTTTGATGATGATGATAGGAGTAATTATCAAAATTGATCTTGAGAATATACTCAACAGTAACCGAAACGGCTCATCTCTTAAGTTTCATGTAAATAAGCAAATAAGGGGTCTTTGGGATCACTTAGTTAAACTGCTTGTCAGGTTAGTAAGCAGGTTCTAAACACCCATACTGCAAAAAGTACTAAACTTTACGCTAGTTCTTAGCAATTTCAGATTGATATCCAGAATAGTGTGGCATATCATATTCAATTAAAAACATAAAGATGAAAATTGCATACAACACTTACCATCAAACTGATTCAAAACATCGATTCCCGAGGATACATAACATACAAATCATCATGTATTCATTGCATCCTGACAAACACCAATAAACACAATTAAATCGAATTAGAGATCAAACATATTAAGCCCTCACAAATTGTAATAACCGGTTACAATCGCAACCGAGTTTAATTGATCCTTATTAATAACCTGGATATGAAAGAAGAACAACAGAAATCGAGTATTGAACCAAAATTAGATGATTCCGGTGGGTTTTAAGGAAAGAGTAGTATACTGATTTTGGAGTTAGAAAAGGGTTTCTTTGGAGTTAGTATAGTGATTTTGGAGTTCCGCTTTTTTTTTTTTTTTTTTTTTTTTTTTTTTTTTTTTAATTTTACAATTTTGGCCCAAAAGTATCAATTATTAAATTTTAAGGACATGTGTATTTTGGTCTTTTTTTCTACAACTGATTGTTAAGGACGATTTTTTTTTAAGATTAGCTAAATTAAGAAATATTTAGACTTTCTTTTAGTATTAAAATCTTATAAAAAATAATAATTAAAAGCATATTACTCCGTACTAAATAAGGTATGATTTGATTTTTTGAAATGAAAAAGTCCCTACTAGAGGTTTTGTTTTATTAGATAAAAGATGTAAAAACCAAACCGAAACAAAACTTTGACTTTTCCAAACAATAAAAAACGAAATATCGGTTTTTCAGTCAATTTCGGTTTAGCGGTTTTTAATTTATTTTTATTTAGGTTCCGTCTTGGGTTCTTTTGCATCCCGTTACAAAAATCTAACCTTTATTAAATAGTATATCTTCAACGAAGATGCAAGTTTATTTCACGGTATATTTTAAACTCAAAGACATGTCATCAAGTTTTATATATGGCTTAGTTATCTGAAGATTGAACTCTCCAAATTTCTATCATGTACAAGATAACGTTTTTTACTCTTGTTTGTATTTTACTTCATTTATTAAACTATTTGGTTTGCAAGGAAAATAAACGTCTTTTTTTTTTTTTTTTTTTTTTTTTTTTTTAATTGTTTTCAAAGAAGAAAGATAATGGCATGGCTGTAAACGAATTAGACGAGTACGAAGGAAGCTTTGTTCATGATCGTTCGTTTAATTTTAGCCGGACAAATAAATAAACACGAACACTTATACGGACGAAATTTTTTGTTCATGTTTGTTTATTAAGAAAATGAGTTGTTCATATTCATTGATATTCGTTCATCAAGACACTAAACGAACATAACGATCGAACATAAATAAATATAGACAAACAAATATAAACTTTATTAGATTATGCACAATATATTATTTTATAAGTGTTATTTAGTTTAAACAAACCAATTTTAAAATTACATTATTGAAAGATATGTATGAACATAGCGAACGTTAACGAACGCATAATCGAACATTCACGAACATAAGTGCACGGACGCGACTTATATTTATGTTCGTTTATTTAACTAAACAAACGTAAAATATTGTTAATGTTTGTTCTTTAATAAATAAACGAACATAAAAGAACTTTTTATCGAACGGTTCATAAATGTTTATTGAACGTTCAGTTCGTTTACAGTTCTGGTTAATGGTAGACACCACGTTTATTAGATATTAAGATTGATACTAATCCAAGCTTGTGAGTTTAAGATTATTTATCATTATAGGCGAGTATCCGTGCATAGCAACGAATTTTATAACGACATATAGTTAATAATAAAAGTTTGAGAATTTGGGGATTAAACATAATATTTTGAAACCCGGTTCGGCCCGGGTGGTTCAACCGGTTAAACCGTTCAGTCGAAAAATGGGTCAATTTAAATAGGGTCAACCCGATGGGTTGGGTCGAAAAAACAGGTCAAATTAAACCGAGTCTACCCGCCGAGTTTGAAGCGTCCCGGGTAAACCCGATTTTAGATATGTATTAATAGTTTTCTTTTGAAACATATGTTTCAACATTTCCTTTTTTAGTTTCAGCATTTCCTTTGTTGTGATGAAGTTTTTTCTTACCTAATATAAATTTTTCAACATTTCACGCATTGACTTTTTCACTTTTTCACATTAACCATTTTACCTTTATATGTAGTATTGATATCTCATTTGTTTTATAAATAATCCATCAAAAAAACAAACGTAATACTCAAATACAACAAAAATAATATACCCAATCCGTCAAAGTGAGGTATATAGAGGTAGAATGTAGACATATCCTACTCCTACCCTAGAATAAACTTGAGAGTAGGAAGACTGCTTCCAAGAAAATATTCGACAAGTGTAACTATACGGTGAGAGTGCTCAGCAAAGTGCAAGTGTGAAAGTGAGCAATAACAAGGTTAAGCAGTCAAAAAAAAAAAAAAACATTCAAAGCAGATAGGCAGAATACCAACAAAAGAGAAAATGACAATAAACAAAAATAAACAAACGCCGTAAGAGAACACAGAACATAGAAAGCGAAAAGATGCAGAGGGACACGAGCAAGCAAATGCAAACAAGCACAAAAGCATAAACGAAAAAAAATCCAAAAGGCAAAAGCACCAAGAAAACACAAGCAAAGAAATAGGGACAAAAGGTAAAAACAAAACCAATACCTAGGAAAGCAGAAAAGAAAAGCAGGGCAACGCCATGGGGCCTATAGCTAAGGCAAAGGAAAAGGAACAAGAGGGGCAACTAAATGTCTAAAAAGCCTAAAGGGAACTAGCTAAAGGGCTTTATATCTAAAACGCAAGTGACAAGGCTACTAAAAGACTCCTATAAGGCCTAAACACAATAACAACCTCAAGCACTCAAACAACCTAGCCCGAACTACCCGCGTATTCTAATAATATCTTTCAACGCATTTCTATCTGAAGTTTTGTCCTCGGACAATAGAAGCTCTTTCATGTCTTGCTTAAGCCTATCATCCTACCTAAGTTTAGGTCTACCCCTCCTTCTCAAACGTCGACTATTAGTGCTTCAACTCTCCTTACTAGCCGTTGATTGTAGCCTCCTCCTGACATGACTAAGCCACCTTAACCTTCCTTTTCTCATTTTTGAGATTATAGATTCATCTTCTAGTTCTACTCTGAAAACTCCGTTCAAAATCATTTCAAAAATGGTTTTACCACAAGTCCAACTTAGCATTCTCAATTCTGCCACTTCCACCCTGTTTACTTGAGCTTTCATGATAGATCAGCACTCTGACCAGTACAACATAGCTTGTCTAATTGAAACTCTATAAAATTTTCCCTTTAACTTAAATGTAACTTTCTTATTGCATAAAACCCTCCATCTTACACAGCCTGCTCTAATATGATGGGTTACATCATCATCTATCCTTTCTAGGGCTGCAATCAAGCCAAGCTTTTATCAAGCAGCTCGAGCTCGAGCTTGGCTCGATCAAGTCAAGATTTTATCAAGCTCAAGTCCAAAAATTAGCTCGAAACATTTAACGAGCCAAGCTCAAGCTTTGGATAGCTCGGCTCGAGCTCGTATCAAGCTTTTTCAGCTTTAATATAGATAGATGAAATAAATTTCATATACGTAATTAGGAGCAAATTTGGTTATTAAGCTAATTATAAGAGCAAATTTGGTTATTAACCTCAACTCAGTAATGATTATTAAGGCTGCAAAATGGGATATATCATATGTGACAAAATGGGTAATATGTAACAAAGTGACAAAATGGCTTGTTGAAATTGCTAGAGTTTGGCTGCTCTTTATATGTTTTTGTTGCCTATTTAGCTGCTATTAAAATTCAGGTTATATAGCGCTGATGTTGATGAGGCGAAAAATGATCCATTTTTATGGGGTCATTTAAGCCCGGAATTGAATTTATTTGATCAAATATTGCCCTAAATCGTTCCTTTTGTGATTTTAGGTACTTTTGGAGTGAATTCTGGAAAATGAAGCATTTTGGACGTTTTTGGAGTATAAAAGTGAAGAAAACGGCAAAGTCTCAATTTTCCTTGCTGGGAACAGTACCTGACGACGTTACCAAGCTCTACATGACGGCGTCAAGAGTATTACAAGAGGTGAAGTGGATAGAGTCCGTGACGGTCTAGAGAGTTTTTACACTAGGGCATGACGGCGTCACCATAGGCCGTCATGGTCCCATTACACGTGACGGCCAGAGGAAAGTTGCTCTAGACGGCGTCAGATCTGGATCTAGGCAATCCGATATTATTATGGGCGGCGGGTTGACGGCGTAAGATTTCTCTTCTTGACGTCGTCACGATGGAAAATCTATATATAGTTTTGTAATTTTCATTCATAAAGGAGGACAATTAGGGGGATAACTTGGAGAAACCCTAGCATGATTTTATCAGTATTTTCAAAGGTTTTTACCCTTTGAAACCTTTCATGTTCAATTAAGATAAGTATCCTTTCAATTCATTCAATATGTCTGTGTGTTGTTTAAATATATCTTACGCTTGTCTTGATTTTAACATGCTAGGCTAGATCTCTTGTGTGTTTGCTTAGATGTAGTGAAACCTAGAAGTTGATTATGGGTTGATTGCTTGTTTATATTTGTTACGGATGAATGATTTCGATGTTAGGCTTAAGAAAACTGGCAGACTTCCATAGTGTAACTTGCTTGAACGTCTTAAGAAACATGAACCAATGCGTACTAGGTTTTTGTGGTTGTATTTAATGCATGAGCGAATTCTAATGATCCCATGTTAGGAGCTTCTTGCAGGCTCGACATAGGAATGAAGTAGGAGCTTATAGAGTTGGGGAAGTACGTACGCCACCCCACGATTGGTATTAAGGAATATAACCCGTCATCCACGCAATTGTAACAAACTATCAACCTGTAAAATATATCTAGGGAGTAATGAAATCTAAGTAAACACAATTTTCCCATTTATTGTTCACACCACTAGTTTAATTAGATTTATTTACATTTTTGTTATTTTATTTTGATTGCATCTTAGTTATTGGGTTAGTTGACTAGCAACTAATTCCGCCCACTCTTCCAATACCCGAGATTTTTACTTGCTTTTCATAAAATATAAAAATACAAAAAGAATCATCCCTCACCTACTTAATTTTTAGGCTTTCTAATCCTAACGACACTATTCCTGAGTTGAACGATCAATCCCCCGATACTTGTCACTATACTATACTACAATGATCAGGTACACTGCCTGGTGGGGGTTGTAAGCTTCTCGAGATCCCTCGAGAGGTAAAGCCTGGTGCAATTCCCACGCATCAGATGTGTATATTAGATTAGTAGTATGAATATGTTATACATATATTTATTGTTGAGTTTAGCTATTGAATACTATATTTTTGTATGGTCAAGCCTGCATGATGAAAGCTTAACAAGCTATCAAGCCAAGCTCAAGCCTAGTATTTTTCTTTCAAGCCAAGCTCAAGCCTTGTCGAGCTTGAGCTCGGCTTGACTCGATTTCAGCCCAAATCCTCTTTTAATTTGTGTATTACCGAACCCAAATATCTAAAAAAAAAAACTCCTTTGGTTGAAGGATATGGTCACCGATATGAATATCTATTTCTTCGTTGTGGCCGATCTCGATCCTACCGAAATCATATCTCAGGTATTATATGTCGGCTGTATACTCAACATATATATATATATATATATATATATATATATATATATATATATATATATATATATATATATATATATATAGTCTGGTAATCAAGTCAGTATGATACTTAAACATGACTTGTATCATAAGCCGTTGTCTTTGGTCATACCGCACCAAAACTTGTCCTCTCTAAAAATTTCTTTTAATCCCCCTCACATCTAATTTTTTGCTAAAAACTTGTATATAATATTTAGTCTGGTAATCAAGTCAGTATGATACTTAAACTTGATTTGTATCATAAGCCGTTGTCTTTGGTCATACCGCACCAAAACTTGTCCTCTCTAAAAATTTCTTTTAATCCCCCTCACATCTAATTTTTTGCTAAAAGCTTACCGATCCACACTATTATGATCATGCTCTCATGGCGTTGCGATTTAACTTATGTTATCAGCATCATTATACCTTTTAAAAGTTCCAAACAAAAACCACAAGAATCACTCAACCTAAACGAGCTCGTTTCGAGCTAAAAAAGTAAAACTCGAGCTTGGCTCAATAGTGATTCACAAGGCTTGAGCTCGGCCCGTTGTGATTCACGAGCTTGGTTCGCGCTCACGTTCGGCTTGTTGATAATTTTTACATATTTCCTATTTTTTAGTCTAAATATAAAAAAGGGAAAATTACCGAAATGGCCCATTGCCCCGGTCTAGGCATATTTAGCCCGTTTCTGAAAAATTCCCGTTTTAACCCAGGTTGCCCTGGGCAACTTTCGTATAGCCAACCGAAAGATGACAAGTGTCCTCAAGTTGCCCAAAATACAAAAAAGTTGCCTCGACATGGCACTCTGTAGTTGGCTATACGAAAGTTGCCCAGGGCAACCCGGGCTAAAACGGGAATTTTTCAAAAAAGGGCTAAATATGCCTAGACCCAGGGCAACCGGGCTATTTTACTAATTATCCCTATAAAAAATATGTTAAAAGTGAGCTCGTTTAACATTTACAATTATACATATACTTGCATGAATATTAGTTTTGGCTCATAAGTTTAA
The DNA here is from genome assembly GCA_030686995.1 of Artemisia argyi. Lineage (NCBI taxonomy): Eukaryota > Viridiplantae > Streptophyta > Magnoliopsida > Asterales > Asteraceae > Artemisia > Artemisia argyi. The sequence continues at coordinate 106,295,425 of CM060696.1, forward strand.
ACGCCCTTTGTATCAAAAGCACCTTTGTTGGAAGGAATAAGCTAAGGACTTACTCTGTAATTATACAAAACTTGTTTTGTTCTTTGTTTTATGTCTTAGCAAGTTTGGTTCAAGTTGGAGGACTGAAGTTGCAATTTCATGAAGCACGAGGACTAAAAGAGCTCAAGACCTAAAGTTCTAAATTCAAGGCTATTTATGCTCATTCTCACCTCATTCTGTATAGTTACTATTAGGGTTTTACTGTGTGCATTTTACACACAATTGTTGATCTTTATTAAGTAGTTTCTGCTTGTAAATCTTTTCTTTCTTTTTGTATTGTAAAACTTTTAATGAATCAACCATAAGGGGAGGTTGGTAGGGTTGATTCATAATAAAATCATCTTGTTTGAATTCTGTTAAGAGATTCTTGATCATACTTTGTAAATTTAACATGGTATCAAAGCCAGGTTGGCTTTGATACAAAGTTTTTGATCAGAAATCCTGTTTTTTTAAAAATTAGGGTTCATCAATTTGGGGGTTTTTTGATTGAGGGTAAGATCTTACTAGATCGTAGTTGTATTCAATCAATTATTGATTGAATTGGTTGTTTTGGGTACCAATTGAAGGTCAACTGATAGATCTCAATTTTTAGGGTTTTTTTAAAATTGTGGGTTTTCTTTCTAGTGATTCCTATTAGTGATTAACGTGTGTTAATCGGTTGGATTGAATCAAGATCTAATAAATCTTGATTTAATTTGTGTGTCGTCAAAATTAGGGTTTACTGCATCAAACCCTAATTTAGGATTTGAGTTGTTATTGTTTCTTTTTCGATTGATTCTTTATTAATCTTGATCTTTGGTGTGAAGTGCACATAATTTTGTACTAATTTTGTTTCTTCTAGTTTGTTTCAGGTATTTTGGTTCTGGATTTTCGCTGCTGATTGATTCTTGGTTATTGATCTTCTTGATCAATTGTTTTGCTGGAATTGCGTGCTCTGTAACACCACTTACACTCTCTTTCTTAGGTTTTTTTTAGGGTTTTGTAGAAATTGCATGAGACGAAGTGTAGATTTAAGGGATTATTTGTGTTGGTTGATTGAGTTGTTGGGGTTACTTGTGATTGTTGGTGATACAAGGTGTATATGTTTTTCTGTTTTTTTTTTCTTTTCTGATTCATCATCATGGTTGGGAAAAATGATGATGAAGCTGGGAGATCAGGGTGTTCAGGTGACAAACTTGATCAGTTTGACCCTATGTTCTTGCATAGTAGTGATACTAGTGGGATTCCTTTAATAAGTTTTAAATTAGAAGGCCCAGAAAATTATAAGGTTTGGTTTGCTGCAATTAAGTTAGCTATACATACTAAAAATAAACTTGGTTTCATAAATGGTAAAATAACTAGACCAACTGAGGCTGGTTTTATGCAAGAACAATGGGATAGGTGCAACTCTGTGGTTTTATCTTGGATTCTTGGTTGTGTTTCTCAAGATGTTTTTATGGGACAAGTTTTTTTTTTTTTTTTTTTTTTTTTTTCTAAAAATGCTAAAACTGTATGGGATGAATTAGAAGAAACTTATAATAAAGAAGACGGATCCATAATATTCAATTTGCATTTTAAAATTCACTCATTCACTCAATCTGGCATTCCTTTGTCAGAATACTATCTGAAATTTAATGCATTATGGAGGCAATATGACTCCCTTGTGGATTTGCCTGACTGCACTTGTGCAGGTTCTGAGAAACTCAAGAAGCACAATCAGCTTATTAAGCTGATGCAGTTTCTTATGGGTTTGGATGAGGTTTATGCTCCCATTAGGAGCATATCCTTACTTCTGACCCTATTCCTGATGTAAAGAGTGCCTTTGCCACTCTTTCTAAAGATGAGTCTCATAGGAGTACTCAATCTCATTCAGGTTCTAAGTCTGATAATTCTGCATTTGCATCTAAACCTAATCGCAAGTATAATGAATGGTCTATGAAGAAAAATGGTAACAATACTAAGAATCAAAGCAGAAGACTTAATAGACCAAATTTGATTTGTACTCATTGTAAAAGAAATGGTCATACTGCTGATATATGTTTTGAATTAGTTGGTTATCCCTCTGGTTTTCAAAAGAAAAATGGTACTAATCAAAACAATGTTAGTAGCAATACTGTTTCAGGACATAAGGATAGGCCTGCTAGTTCATCTAACCCATTTACAGATGAACAGTATCAAAGGCTTATGGCCTTGATCAGTGACAAATCTGGGTGCAACAGTATGCCTGCAAACATTTTAGGTATTACTTGTGTTATTAGTTTTAACCATTCTAAGTTTTTTAATCATAATACCAACATAAGTTCTTATAATATGTATATTGGTTGGATTGTTGACTCTGGTGCAAGTCAACATAAGACTTACACTGTGTTAAACATATTCAATGTGATTGATGTATCCAACCTAAACATGACTTTTGGTCATCCTAATGGTACTAAATCTAAAGTTACACATGTTGGAAGTTTAAAATTAACAGATAAATTGACTATTAATGATGTCCTGGTTGTACCTGGATATCAAGTTAGCTTATTGTCAGTTCACAAGCTTAATAAAACTAGTAAATGTAGAGTCAGTTTTTGATGAAGATGTTTGTGTTCTTCAGAACTCTGTTCTAAGGACCCAGATGGGGACTGGAAATCAATGTAATGGATTGTACTTTCTGAATACAGGAAAAAATCATAATATGACTAATAATACTCAAGTTTGTTGTTTATCAAAGACTATATGTCATAACAGACTTAGTCATCCTTCTGACCAAGTTCTTAACATTCTTAAACACAAACTTAATATTGACAAAGACTCTAAAATTGATCCTTGTGATGTGTGTCACAAGGCTAAACATAATATAGATCCTTTTCCTCTAAGTGAGCATCAAACCACTGATGTTGGACAGATTTTTCATTTAGATGTATGGGGTCCCTATAAGGTTCAAAGTAAAGAAGGGTATATGTACTTTATGACTATTGTTGATGACTTTTCAAGAGCTGTTTGGGTGTTTTTATTAAGGGGGAAAACTGAAGTTTTTTCACACATTGTAACTTTCTACAACTTGATTAAAAATCAATTTGAAAAAACTGTGAAAGTTTTTAGAAGTGACAATGGTACTGTATTTGTGAATCACAATATGGATAAGTTTTATAAAGAAAATGGTATTCATCAACAAACTTCATGTTCTTATACCCCTCAACAGAATGGTATTGTAGAAAGAAAACATATACACTTGTTAAATGTAGCTAGAGCCCTCATGTTTCGGGGGGGGGGGGGGGGGGGGGTTTCCTTTGAACATGTGGACTTAATGTGTTCTAACTACAGCCTATTTGATTAACAGGACACCCACCTCTGTTTTGTCTGGAAAGTCACCTTATGAAATGATATACAAATGTGAACCTAATATCTCTTTTAAAAGTTTTTGGTTGTTTGTGTTTTGCAACTGTTTTAAATAATTTTGACAAATTTTCCTCAAGGTCAGAGAAGTGTGTTTTTATTGGTTATTCTTTTGATAAAAAAGGTTTTAAATTGTTCAGTTTGGAAACAAAAAATGTTTTATACTCCAGAGATGTAAAATTTTATGAGATTGTGTTTCTTTTTAAACACAGTTTTGAAAAAGGAAATTATGAATTTCATTTTCAAAATACTAATGGTCAAAAAAAATTTAACTCTAGCCTTGGGTCATCACATGATCACTATGATGATAAAAGAGAGAATGAGTCAGTTAAGACTCCTGAACTTAGTGAAGTCATAGACCAGCCATCGCATGGAGGTACTCCTGATGATGTGATTGATGCGTGGTTTTGCAACCTTGCAATAGGTTTTACCTCTCAAGGGATCTTGAGAAGCTTGCAACCCCACCAGACAGTATACCTGACCGTTGTAGTATAGTATAGTGACAAATACCGGGGGATTGATCGTTCAACTCAAATAATAGTGTTCTCTAGGGTTAAAACTCAATTAAACTAAGTTTAGAGGTGAGGGATGATTCTTTTTGTATTTTATGGAAAGCAAGTAAAAATCTCGGTTTTTTGGAAGAGTGGGCGAAATTAGTTGCTAGTCAACTAACCCAAATTACTACAATTGCAAACAAAATAAAATAAAATGAACTTAAAGTAAATTTGGAGAAAACAATAATAAGAGAAAATGTGTTTACTTAGATTTCACTACTCCCTAGCTATCTTTTACCGGTTGATTAGTTTGTTACAATTGCATGGATGACGGGTTATATTCCTTAATACCATTCGTAGGGCCGTGTACGATCTTCCCTAACTCTATAAGCTTCTACCTCTTCCTATGTCGAGCCGACTACTAGCTCCTAACATGGCCTCATTAGTAGTTACCTATACATTAAATATAACCAATTTATCGTAGTACACCTCCGATCATGTTTCTTAAGACGTTCAAGCAAGTTACCAATTGGAAGTCTGCCAGTTTTCTTAAGCCTAACATCGAAGTCATTCATCCACAACAATTATAAATAAACAACAAACCAATAATCAATACCTAAGTTTCATTACATCTAAGCAAACACAAAGAAAACCTAGCCTAGTATGTTAAAGAGAAGACAAACATAAGATAGAATCAAACAACACATAGACATATTGAATGATTATTGGAAAACTTATCTTCAATTAAGTATGGATGAAACAAGGGTTTGAAACGCTCAAAAATACAGTAAAATTCGTCTAGGGTTTTCTCCTCTCAAAGTTGCACACAATGAATGAAAAATCAAAAACTATATATAGATTATAAGGTCTGACGGCGTCAAGAATAAGTTCTGACGCCGTCAACTCGCCGCCATAATTATCATCGTATTGCCTAGATCCACTTCTGACGTCGTCATGTGTAAACTCCATCTTGGCCGTCACATGTAATTTGCTCTTAACGGCCTTGGTGACGCCGTCATGTATAATTCTTTCAAAAACTCTCTGGCGCGTCACGTGTAACTTGATTTATTCACCTCTTTGTCAAAGGGTGACGGCGTCACATGCAATTCCTGACGCCGTCAGGTACATTTTCCAGCATGAATTTGAGACTTTGTCGTTTTTTCACTTTTTCACTCCAAAAATGTCCAAAATGCTTCATTTTCCAGACTTCTCCTCAAAAGTACCTAAAATGACAAAAAGAACAATTTAGGCCAATATTTGATCAAATAATCTCGACTTTGGGATTAAATGACCCCCTAAAAGTGGTACACTTTTCGTCTCATCAGTGATACAGGATGAGGTGGTGCATCCTGATATCTCAGGTGAAGCCATCAGTGATGACTTGGATAATGATACACTTGCAGACAATGATAAATTATTTGAGGGTGATGATGACTATAACCAAGAATTTAATGATATGTTTCATGATGTTGTGGTGACTCCTGTTGTGACACCAGATAGAGAAGCTAATATGATAACCTATGTTAGAAAGTCTAATAGAAAAACAAGTCAACCAGTTAAGCTAAATGACTGTGTTTTAAATAGTAAGGTGAAGTATAGTATTGATAAATCTGTGAATAATAGTAATCTCAGTAAAGAAAATTATGTGTTTTCTATTAATCTTAATAAAGTGATTGAACCTAAAACATGTAATGAAGCTATCAAAGATAACAGATGGATTGATGCTATGAATCTTGAAATAGAAGCATTAAATAGAAATAATACTTGAGTCATTGTTGAACTTCCTGCTGGAAGAAGAGCAATTGGCTACAAGTGGGTGTGGAAAATTAAGTATAAATCTGATGGAAGTGTGGAAAGATATAAAGCCAGGCTTGTGGCTAAAGGCTTTAATCAGAAAGAAGGATAGATTACGAGGAGACTTTTTCTCCAGTAATCAAGATTGTTACTGTGAGAATTATCATAAGTATAGCTGTACAGAATAGCTGGCCATTATATAAACTTGATATAAATAATACTTTTCTGTATGGTGAACTTGATGAGGATGTTTACATGCAGTTACCTCAAGGTTATTTTGATGAAAATGACAAAAGGGTTTGCAAGTTAAACAAGTCTCAATATGGTCTAAAACAAGCACCAAGAAAATGGAATGAAAAATTAACTATTGTTTTAAAAGAAAATGGATTCTGTCAAAGTAAAAATGATTTTTTTTTTTGTTTACCAAATCTGAGAATGATGTGTTCTTAGTTCTACTAGTATATGTTGATGATAGTGTTATTATAGCTAACAATCTTTCAGAAATTGAAAAAGTTAAGCAGTTCTTAAGAACCAAGTTTCTTATTAAAGATTTGGGAAAACTTAAATACTTTTTAGGCATTTAGGTTTTAAATGGTGATGCTGGTTTATGTTTAACTCAAATAAAGTATTGTTTGGAGTTACTTAATGAATTTGGTATGCTTGCATGCAAACTAAGTAAAACTCCCATTGAATCAGTTAATATATATGATAAAAATAAACAAAAAGGTGTTGTTAAGGATAAACCTTTGTTTGGTGTTAATAACTATCAAAAGCTTATTGGAAAGCTTATTTACCTGACATTGACTAGACCTGACTTGTCTTATGCAGTTCACTGCTTGAGTCAAGCAATGCATAGTCCAATGCAATCTCATTTAAAGCTTGCTTTTCAAGTATTGAGATATCTTAAAGAATCTCCAGGCAAAGGAATTTCATTTAGCAAAAGTAATGGTTGTTGTATGAAAATTTTTGTTGACTTAGATTGGGCTAAGTGTAAAGTTACTAGAAAATCAGTGACTGGATTTGCTGTGTTTCTGGGCAATAATCTTGTTTCATGGAAGAGTAAAAAACAATCTGTTTTAGCCAGGTCTTCTACTGAAGCAGAATTCAGAGCAATGTGTAATGTGACATATGAAATTATGTGGATATTAAAGGTCTGCAAAGATCTTGATATTCAGGTTGCTATACTTGTTGAAATGTTTTGTGATAATAGTAGTGCAATGCAAATTGCTGCTAATCCAGTATTACATGAAAGGTCTAAGCACTTTGAAATTGATCTCTTTTTCATAAGAGAGAAAATTTCTGATGGTATTATCAAAACTGTTAAGGTTAAGTCAGAAAACAATGTTGCTAACATTTTTATAAAAGGATTGAGTGTTTTTGAACACAAAAAATTTTGTGATATGTTGAAGTTAAGGGATTTCTATAAGCCTTAGCTTAAGGGGGAATGTTGGAAAGAATAAGCTAAGGACTTATTTTGTAATTATACAAAACTTGTTTTGTTCTTTTGTTTTATGTCTTAGCAGGCTTGGTTCAAGTTGGAGGACTGAAGTTGCAATTTTATAAAGCACAAACTAAAGGAGCTCGAGACCTAAAGTTCTAAAGTCAAGGCTATTTAAGCTCATTCTCACCTCATTTTGTATAGTTATGATTAGGGTTTTACTATGTGCATTTTACACACAGTTGTTGATCTTTGTTAAGTAGTTTCTGCTTTTAAATCTTTTCTTTCTTTTTGTGTTGTAAAACTTTTAATGAATCAACCATAAAGGGAGGTTGGTTCGGTTGATTCATAATAAAATCATATTGTTTGAATTCTGTTAAGAGATTCTTGATCATACTTTGTAAATTTAACAACATTGACTCGATTTACAATCATATATCAAACAACGAAAAGTTTTATAGACAATATATATGAGTAAATTTATGGTTTTTATGGGGAAATGATTTGCACCTTTTAATTTTTATTGAGACACTTCAATGTACAAGCAATTAAGACAATTATACTTAAAGTACAACTGTCTGATGCACACATTGAAGTGTGCCAATAAAAATTGAGAGTGTGCAAATCATTTATAATTTCTATGTCACCTACTAACTACTACCTCCGTCTCATATTTATAGTCCATCTTTCCTTTTTCGGTTGTTTCAAATTAATTGTCCACTTTCATAAATAGATAGAGAATATAAATCAAGTTTACCATATTATCCTCATTTCTGGTTATTATTACAAACTTTAAAGAAGTTGAAAATTAATTGGTTAACGGTAAAACTGTCTTTATGCAAAAAGTAAGAAAGAGAAAGCTGTAATGATGATGCTTTTCTTAAACTGTGTATTTTTTGTCTGTGTACAATAATTTTGAGACATAGGTAGTATTATTTAGAAGTACATAAAAAGAGAGATGCTACATTCACTCACAAATCTCACACAAAATATTCACACGTTGAGATGTTAGTTACTGATTGAAAGGATGAGAAAAAAGTATATATCATCTTACTAATTAGTGACTGACACCTCAGCATATTGATATTTTGTGTGAGATTTGTGAGTGAACGTATCATTCTCTCTCAGAAAAAATTAGTTCTAGCATAGACCACATTGCGTACACGTGATAATTATGATTCGCCTACCACATACGTGTCATTATCGTAGCGGCCGACCAAACCTTTGAAAATTGTACGCAGATGTCCTGTCGGTCACTTTTTTTTTACTATATTACCCTTTCCTATCTTTCTCACACGTCCCTCTTGTCGACCAACTTGTGGCCTATATTTTCCCTCGTGAATTTCAAACAAATACTAAAAGAGTAGTAACACTACAGTAACAACAAAAGAAATACTAGTACTACGATATTGGCTTTGTCAAAAGAGTCGGTTTATTGATACCTATATGATTCGCCTACCCATACGATATATACCATTACTTTTTTAAATTCTTTTATGATTGTGGCACTCTTAAAGCAAATATATTATTTTTCTATTTTTTTTATATTTTCCTTTTCTATTTTTTTTTTTTTATATATTTTTATATTTTTTTAAATTCTTTTATGATTGTGGCACTCTTAATATATATTTTTTGGATCATACCATAAGTAGAAACATTTTAAAGCAACTAAGAAAGAAAACTTATTTTTTCTCTTTTCTTTTTCCATTGTGCACAAAAGCCGGATGTTAAAACCTTGCACCAAGCATCGGCCTAGTGCTAGTACGTAAGATAAGATTGATGTCTATTTTGGGACGATTTGGAGCATAAGTTCATGATAAGTTAGCTCTTTATTTGTTGAGAACAGGTGTACAAAATAAGAACGTATATATGCTTGACGCACGTGAATACCCTTTATGGCACGACAATAAACATCCTAACAATTATAACGATGAAAACGAGAAGGCTTTTGATATTATCCAAAGGACAAGGTTGTGATAATTACATGTTACAAGTTTGGATAATACAAAACTGAAAAAGAAGTTTGTCTATAAAATTTTGATGATGCTAGAAGCACAACGGAGTCAAAAAAATCTTTAGAAAAGAGACCCTTTGCGGTAAAAAGTTATACACGCCAATTATAGTTTGTACATTGCATTTTTGAGATTTGAAGGAAAGCCAGAAGACAACTTATTTTATTTGTACTTTTTAGTTGAAAGTAAAAGAAGATAAAGTAAAAAAGTATTAAGAAAATTTTATGTCCACTTGAAAGTTCTATAAACCTTTCCATTGCAATCCTCTCGAATATAGAAGGAAAGTTCTAGGCGAACCTTACATTTCGAAGCCTTGTAAACACTAGAAAAGTTTAATTACATACTCTTTATTTTGGTGAATAGTAAGAGACTAATTTTCATCATTCAAATTATTTGATTTAATAACTTCCATTTTTTTTTAACATTTTTTTTTAATTAAATCTCACTTTCAATTTATTAAAAAAAATCACATATCTCAAAAATCATAAAATGTTAACCTCAAAAAATTACACTACCGTGACGAGCATTTAATTATCTTTATATAGATAGACATCTTCGACAATTTTATTTATTTATTTATTCTGCAGTATTTTGCTTGATACATCACTTGTGATATAACACTAATCTGTAAGTTCGAATACTCAACATGCTTTTGTAAAACAGGTATAAATATTTTTGAAAAACTCCAAATGACTGATCGTATTTGGCATTGAAAAATACACATTTTTAGCTTTCCAACCATTTATCACACATAGATTTTGAACCACCAAATCAACACAGTTTATTCATAAAAGTTGAGCGTTCAAACTTATAGATTAGTGTTATACCACAAGTGATATATCAAACAAAAAATTTTGAGGTTCAAAAACTATATGTGATAAAAAGAATAATTTTTTTGATAGTCAAATCCGATTGATTTGTCACATGTGATATAACATTAATCTGTAAGTTTGAACACTCAATATGATGTCTTAAGAAAAGCGTAAGTATTTGCGTAAAACTTAATATGATTAAAAAAAATGGCATAACACATTCTTAGCTTTTCAATCACATATCAAACATAATTCATGAACGTCAAAATCATAATTCGTAAAGTTCTACTTAATAATCCCTCAGTTGCAAGGACCAATTGACGTGAGAAGGAGCGTATAAAAGGTGCGCGCGAGAAATCAGTAGCGCAAAGTAAGAAGAAAAATAAGGATTGCAATATTTATAGATAGAATGATAATAACATTGTCTAAACAAGAAAAAAATTGCCAACTTATATTCCGTAGGCGGTGCCGCCAGAGGCGGCTCTGCCGAAGACAGAGCTGCTCCTGTCAAAGTATGAGTTTTTTGAATTTTATTTTTTATTTTTGATTTATGTCCTGTGATAAATACAATAGTTGAAAATTTTATATGCTCAATATAGTTAGAATCAATTTACAGGAGGATTTTATGACTTTTTGAAATATTTGACATTTATCACTTGTAATAAAGCATCAAAATAATCAAATGTTTACATCATTTATGAGATTTATGAGTTTATTGTTATATAAAACATAAGCTATAATTTTGTAGTTTTTTAATTTGTTATTCAAGAAAAGTAAGATCGGATCATATTAGATCTTAAGATCTTATGATCAAGATCGAGATCTTATAAGATCTTAAGCTTGATAAAATTCTACGTAGGATCGGGATCATTTTTATTATGTTGTATCGTATAATCGTAAGATTCTAAAATCGGGATCAAGATCTTAGCGACAATGAAAATTCACGGCATGCACATGACTGAAACTAGCTTACGTAGTTTTACTAATTCAACATAAAAGAGTATTCTCTCCATCCCAAAATTATAATCATCGTTTGACTTTTTTAGTATTTCTTTCTCAATTTTGACTATAAATATTTTTGTTTGTATTATACAATATTTGATAAAAATTATATCAATGAAATTAAAATACATTTCAAACTCAATTTATTCAATCATTTTACATCAATTATTATGTAATATAAAGAAAAATACGTAAGGTAAAAGTTAAAAAATAAAAACCAAAAAAATCAAACGAGAACTATAAAATTAGGAAGGAGGGAGTAATAACGTTAACAACAATAGTTTACAAAAATACAACAAGGTCCCGTGTAAGTTGGTTGTGTATGCATTTATAGCCACACCTACCTCACAAACTATAATACACTACAAAGAACTCACTAACTACTTACACAATCATATATTTCTCACACACACACACAGTGATCACAAGGTTCACGAAGAAACTTTTTTTTAAAAAAAGAATGGAAGAAGAAGGGTCAAAACATGTGACAAAAAGTGAGGTGATAGATGGAAGTGACATAATGGAGTTAGTTGAGAATGAAAAAGTGTTTAGTGACTTTGTAGATGATAAGTTTCGTGATCTTGATCGTGATTGTGATGGTCATTTATCTCTTAAAGAACTTCAACCTGCTGTTGCTGATATTGGTGCTGCTTTAGGTTTGCCTCCTCAAGGCACTGACTCTGATTCTGATCATATTTATGCTCAGGTCCTACTTTTATATATACTTTCTTTTTATACACTATGATTTATGATTTTTGTTGGTTTGCTTAGTTATGATAACGTAAATTTGAGTTTTTTTTTTTTTTTTTGAACGGCAATTTTTTTGGCACCCTTTGCCACATATCTCTAGATATGTCTCACAAATGTCTCCAACGAGCCTTGAACACACAACCTCTAGTTTGGTGGACAACTCACATGTCACTAGACCAAAGACGGTGGTGGTGATAGTTATATAGTGTTTATTGTTGTGAATTCATGCTAGTTTTGTAGTTTGATATTAAATAAAAAAATGTGTTTGATACTGGAATTCAAAACCTAACAAGAGGTTCTAGATTCAAGCTTCGCTAAGTACACGTTTTGGATGGTCACCGTTTTAAAATTCAAAATCTATGTTTATTGAGAACATAAATTCAGTTTTCATAAAGAAAAATTAGTGACAAATTTTCTTGAGAATTATATGGACCACATCTTTTATTCTTCTAAAAAATGTTTAATTTTGACGAAAATTCTCTATTTTAGTTATAAAATGAACTTTGTATCTTTTTTAATATGAACTAATTTTTTGATGAGGGAAAAAGTAGTTGATGTCTAGTATTTTATGTTAATAAAATACTCTAAGTTATATTTATGGGAAAAATATTTAATAATGTACCCTACTTGTCACAAAAATTACTTTCGTGTAGCGTACAAAAAAATTAGCTTTTTGATGTACTGAACTTTCATTTTTGTCCTTTTTGATGTATTTTTGTGACAAAAATGTCCTTGGATTTTCAATATTTTGAGGGGCAAAAATGTCAATAGTACATAAAAAAGGCCAAAAAATGAAAGTTCAGTACATCAAAAAACTATTTTTTTTGTTCGCTACACGAAAGTAATTTTTGTGACAAGTATGGTACATTATTAAAGATTTTTCTGTATATTTATTTGTTGTTTGATACAAAAGAGGAGTTAGGTATATAGATGAAGTTTTTTGGAATTTTTTGTTTGCTTTAACGAAATAGTGTTTGTTTGATTATTTGTAATTTGAAACTGAATGACCAGTTTAGTGTAATTTTCATTTTAATTTGATTTTTTATTTCAGTGAATTCGCCATTATTGACACATCTAACTAATGGTAACTAGGCATGTTTTTCCTGATAAAAATAGTGGTTTGGTTATTTTCAAATTCAATTCTCAATTCGTGCAAATAACCTTGATACAATTTAGGGGAAGACTTTACCTGGTTTGTGTTTGTGCGTTGGTAGGCACAAATCCCGCAAATTAATCAGGCAAAAGCTTGAAAACTATGATTACCGTAAAAATACATTTAACTAGTTTCCTTATACTGTAATAAAAGTTAAATCTTGTCAACTGAATTTAGTTATACTGTAATAAAAGTTAAATCTTGTCAACTGAATTTAGTTAAGACACATTGAGCCTTATTTTGTAAAGGATAAGATAAGTAAAAGATAATGTAAATGGTCACGTCTTTATTTTAAGCTGGAAGCATCCAATAATGCATGATAAATGTTGCTCAAATGTGTGGACTACTATCTATTATTAAAAAGGTTTTTCTAACTTGTGCCCTAAGGGCACAAGTTAAACACACAAAAAGTACTATGGGACTCACTCAAAAGGAATTAGGAATCCACACAAAAATAAACTTTTTTGTACTTTTGTGTGTCTTTGAGTACTTTTCTGTACTTTTTGGTGTGCTTAACTTGTCGCACAAGTTAGAAAAATCCATATTAAAAAAGAAATAAAAAATAATTTTAGTCAATGAACATGTGCAAAATGCAATGCGCTTGCTATGTGTAGTTTATTTTTACCCCTGAGAAAGTGAAAATGACTGTATATTTATTTTACAATGAACCTCATGGTCAATTTGCTTAGAGCCTTAAACTGAAAATTTTGAGCATAAAGGCCCCTAACCCAATTCGTATTAGTGTTCCAATAATCTTGTCTTACACAGATGACTCCAGTGGCATTATATAGTGCAAACAAGTAGATTTCCGACAGCAAATACAGAACACGTGCTGAGGCCCGAATCTGTAGTTTTCCCAACGCTCTACTTTGAAGTCAAGGAACCAAATTGTTGAATGGTCTATAACGTCGATACCTTATCTTGTCGAGATCATGTCCTTTGACTTTATGGCAAGATCGTGTAGATAGTCGTACTTTGCTTTTTCAAAAGTAATACAATCAAAGTATTAAGATTTCCTGGCCGCCAACTTTAGAATATGTTTTCACCATGCTTTAACTTAGTTTATCGTCGTCGTGACATCATTTTGTTGACATATATACTTAAGCACATAGATTAAAGGTGGTTAGTTCGCCCTAAAGAAAAAGAATTACTAAACTTTTGAACTAGGATTAAACAAATGAAAGAAAGATGGGTAGTAGGCCGTTGCATCTTTTTGGGACCATTTTGCCAAAAAAGTAAACTCTTAAATTATCACATTTTAATCAAGAAACATCTCAGACTGATGAAGTAATTGCGTGCGTCATCTAGACGAAAATACGAGAAGCTCTGCTTTTTTGTTTGTTTTAATGGAATCCTGCTCTGTCTGTTGTTTTCTTATTTCTTTTTTCTGTTGAGCCAAGGATACCGTTCTTTTTAATGATTGATGTCACTTTGTGTCCTTATTAAGCAAATGGATCATAAGTTTGTCGTTTGTGGACCTCTACCACGGTGCATTGTGATGAAAATGTGTTGTTGACATGCGTAGGGCCTAAGTTTTATTACAAATTACTAATGGTCGAACACATTAGAATGATAGGATCAAGAAAACATGCCTAAAAGTTAGGTGCTTTAAGACAGACGAGGAATGTTTAGGGCCTACCAGATGTGATATTATGAGTTTTATAATGATGAAAATAGGCAAGTTTATGTTATTGCTAACAAGATCCAACAAATAAAGACAATAGAATGGTTTACAACGAATAGCAACAGAAAGGGAAACTTTTTGTTATTATTTCTTATTAGTGTGATAGTTTCTCTTCTTACCATTTTATAAATGGATGTCCGGTCATCCACTGTTGGAAACAATTGGCAACAAGTGGTAGTCGTTCGCTCAAGACTTAAAGGTGAACCATATCATATAAATAAACAAACTTTGCACACTGACCATTTGGCTGCATGTGGTCACATATACTTTAATTCCAACTCTTGATCAATTGGCTATCAGTGGATGTGACCAAGATACGTCGAAGTTGTACTTTCTCTTAAAATGAGACGCTCCAAAAGTGAGAGTAAATAAGTTAAAAAGCTCTAAAAGTTCAGATAAAAGTCCCTGGTAGGCAGTTTAGACCTTTGAAAATCTGTTCTTTAGCTTAATCTCGTGTGCTTTATTCTACTTGAACCTAACTTTAGGTAATGAGAGACTTAGTCATTGTTTGGTTAAGAAGGCTGATGTGTTTATGCGATACAACTGTTAATACTGTAAGCACGTAAATAAACTTTGTTAGTTTACAACTTCAGCTAATTTTCACTTGTATAATTTGATGCACTTACAAACAAAATTCATCATGCAGGTTCTTAGTGAATTCACTCATGGTAAAGATCGTAAAGTAAGCAAGACCGAATTTAAGAAAGTTCTCTCAGATTTTCTAATAGGAATGGCTGCCGGATTGAAAAGAGATCCTATTGTTATTCTACGCATAGATGGCGAAGACCTACTTGAATTTGTTGACAGCCCAGCTTTTGAACCAGAAATGATGTCAATACTCTCAGAAATTGATATCCCGGGTGGCTCTCTTACCGACTACATTAACAAGGCGTTTGAGAAACTTACAGTGGATAAAGGGATGCCTCCAGTTTTAGATTCTTGGGTAATTAAATCATCAAAATTTAAATTTTCTTTATGGTTCTTTGAATAAAATATCAACGTACTAAACCTGGTTGATATTTTATGCAAAAAACCTTTTTCTTTACCTGCTGATATTTGTGCAGGTTACAAGTAACATCATAGCACCGGCAATACAGGAATGTGGTGTTGATCAAGTGCAGCCTGCTTCTCATGACACGTTCTTTGTAGAGTTTAAAAAGGTAGCTCAGGTTGTGGCTCAACGTCTCAAGGAGCAGCCTGTTATTGTAGCTCATAGCGAGAATACCTTTGATGGAGCCGGCATCAAAAGGCTGTTATCCAACAAATTTGAGCTTGATAAGGTTAGAAATTCAGTTCTTGTGAAGCCTTTCAATTTTGAAGCAATCTAAACGTCCCTTAGATAGAATCGTTAATAGTGCTTTATTATTTGAGTTCTTGCAATTGGAAAATAAAATAGCGGTGATTTTACTTTCTTTAAAGCTGCCTATTTCTAACCAATAAGTTTTCAATTTAGACTCTAGATACAGCATTGAAGTCTATACCAAAAGATCATAATGGGAAAATCTCCAAGGACTGTGTGCGACTGGCGCTCGATCTCTTGGCTCCTTCAGCTGGATTGCCACCATTTGGTGCAGTTTATCAGGTATTTTATGATCAATTTCTGTAGTTTTCAGTCATTCAGAAAATTTAATGTGGAAAAATGGGTGTGTTTTGGGTGGTTTTTGGTAATCGGTGAAGACACTTGGTTTGTTTTGTACCGGATGAAACGGGTTGTGAGCCGACCCAAAACACTTTCTATCCAGATTTCTAGTAATTTTTTTATGAATAGCTTGCATGTTAGATATCAAAACAAAATCGATACTCGTACAATTAACAATCTTTTTAACTAATCATGAAAAATACTCTTTTGGGAATTTTTCATCCCGTTTGACTTGTTTACGCTTATACTAACTTTGTTGATCGTTATAGATCGTTGATGGTATAGATTTATAAACAACTTCCTATTTTTACATTATTGAATAGTAGTAGTATCTTAAATATTTAATTGATACGTTAAGTTTTCATGGATATTCTATAGATGGACCAGGTTATCACCGAATCCTGCAAGATGTTTAATGTGGATGACGGAAAGCTCGTCAAAGAAGATGAGTTCAAAAAAATTCTGACTGAACTACTGGGCAGTATTATGCTGCAATTACAAGGAAACCCAATATCCGTTTCAACAAACTCGGTTGTTCATGAACCTCTAACATCCACTTCAACACTGTTGCAGCCGTCTTCAATGTAATAGTACAAACTATAAGGCTTTCTGTACTACTTTCACGTGAACTTTTAGAAATAACATCTCACCTACATCAATGTAAAGTATAATACTGTATGTTTTTTTTTTCTATGTATGACTTGTAGTGACTAATGATCACAAATTTTATGGATGGGTATGGTTTATTATGTTAGTGTAGAGTCAAGAGTGTTACATGTAGGATGTTCAAGGTCTGATTGAAACCAAAACAATTTGGTCTGTTTGACCATCAATTAGTTTATTAGTTGACCGATCGCTTGAGAAATGATCAAATTGACATATGTGTTTCGGTTCATGCATGGTGTAGAAGTGAAACGGAGCCGGCCTGTCCATGCTTGTTTATGATATTTTAATAAGTCGTCCAGTTTATACAGACGTCATTGGTTCATGGGACTATATGTTCTCTCTTTTTATATACATTCTCTAATTGTAGAGTTATGTTACTTATTTAAAAAGAGTTTGTGGTACAATTAATGTCCTAAATTTTGTTGTCTTTGCAGTTTGCTCTCATCCCATACCAGTATGTTGGGCAAAACTCGATGAATGGAAGAATCAAAGAAACAGTCAAACAATTAGAGATCACAATAGTTGACATGGTTCAGTCAACCGGGCTGTCACGCACAGCATCAAGTCTAACAACCCTCTGCACATTTTTCGCGACACATCAAACAAAAGGAATGCATATTGCCATAATTCCATGCTCAACAGTAATTTAATTAACCAACACAATATGCAAGATAACAACATACAGAGAAAGAAAATAGCTATAAACTTTGTACACATCCTGCTGTAATACAAACGCTCCAGTTTCTTTCAATTTGCAAAAGTACTAATTCGTTGTCTATGTTTTCGATCTTCATTCACTTTTACCACAATAATGAACCGTGTGTATTACTCGGGTTACTTAACTATCAGTAAATAATTTATGTAAGTTTTATCCATTTATGTCCACTTATAAAACTTATATTGTAATTTTTGTAAGCATATATACTACGAATATAAAATCTCAAAAATGATGTCAAAGGAAAATTTACTTTGCAAACATATCTTTCACATGAGACTCAGAAACAAAAAGGGTAAAAGCTATAGAAACTCAAAAAATGATATTAAAACCAAAATCTTTGCAGTGTAGGTTTCAAATGAGACTTGTGAAAATCTTCAATTTTTGCATCTTTTTCTACAAATGCACATCAATTCTCTCCTGAAAAAATCTAAAAAAATGAATCACGTTGTCTACAGAAGGCCTCACGGAAATAGCTGAATCTTACCAGTTGAAGACTTAATATTACCCTCAGAAAGATGCTCTTCTGAGAGAAGGTTTTATCTTTTTATCGGCTCCAGGTGCTATTATACTTAAATGTGTAGGATTCTCGAGCAACATTTTTGCCACCACATAACCAGCAACTGACCATGTTTGACGCTTTCGAGCCTGTTTTCCAATATATTGACCGCTCTTTCCATCATAATATTCTGGCCACCCGTCTTTTCCTAGTCTAAGTTCTGCACACTTAATTGCATTCTTTGCGATATTGGGGCGTCCCACCTTAATAGCTGCAGCTGTCAGAACCCATAGAAGCACTGCACCCACAAGTAATTTCATCAGAAAATGTTGCAGAGAAGCATTAGATTTTTAATTGATTCGAGAGAATCAAACCAACTACTTTATGACTAAATGTGAAGGTACAATGTAGAATACAAAGCCAATGTTAAGAGACAACTCCAAGTTTGACTTTTGAGTGCCAAAACAACAGCTAGTAAACTTCAAATTTGACACGATGTTCATCATACAAAACAAACATACACACTGAACATTGAGTCGAGAGAGTATTAGTTTAACGCAAGCAGCATTTTTTTTATGAAGTACAATACTCCGTTTTAAGTCAAAATGATTATTCTTTTATCTTTGAAATTCATTTGACATTTGCCCATACCTAATGAAGACGTTGATGATTATATAATAATACATAAGAATTTCATCATAGGTATGAACAACTTTGTTTCAGGTATAATGTTGATTTCAAATTTTAAATCACTAGTTTTAACTTCTAAAATTCAAGCATAGAGAGTTATTTTTTCAGAAAAAAGCTGGCACGTTGGGGTAAAGTTGCATTGCTTATATGGGAGATTTGATTTATTTAATATGTTACTAACACAGAACATGTAATGTAGTTTAGGAAGCATGAGATGTGGCACCCTGTTACAGAAAAGTATGTGTTTGACTTTCGAAGAAGTGAAATACACAATTTTTCAATATCTTCCTCAACTTCATAAGAAATGCCACAAGAATAAAAGAGGATTTTTCAATATCTTCCTCAAGTTCATCAGAATTGCACATGCATAAAAGAAATTGGTAGCTAAAAAGCCCATGCATTTTAATCAATTCAGAAATTGTAGCAGATAGTTTTGACTCTTACAAGTCAAACATGGATAAAGTATCAGTCCAAAAGTAATGCATATGAGAGGATTCAGTTGGTACTCATATTATCTATGCTATCAAGCACTAAACTTCATTTCACAAAAGAGTTCATATTTACTTTTGAGCTTCAAAACTGTCACCATGTTTATAATTTATAGACAAAATATCAACCATATCAAAACAGTTAAAAAAAAAAAAAAAAAAAACATTTATATTTGAATTAAATAAAAATTCCAATAAGAAATTCTAAAATTGCTAGCTTTGACTTGAAAGATATACTTATATTAGAATTAAAAGAATATAACGTACCTGGCCACGACCCTCCATTATGATAACTCCATCTCGTATTCTTTGGATCACAACCAGTAATTATTTTCCAATCATGACCTTCAATAGCCGGATAACAAACCTTCAGAGGCATTTCCCCAACCAACTCTTCCCATCTTGATTCAATAAGATCCATTATTGCTGTCGACTGATCAGATGTGGCTAAAGACGAAATAATCGCAATACAATTTCCCAAACAAAACCAGCGAAAATCCATATTCGAGGGCCCCACATTTCCAAGAAAGTATCCCCCGCTTTTTGGCATAAAGTCAAAAACCCATTCAGGGAGAGAGTCAGGAATCACATTAAATTTGTTCACAGCAGTATGAGAATACTCTTCTGTTTTATAACGATATATGTCATTCAGCTTCTTCAAATCTAGCCAAAAGTAGCTTCTCATGTGAAAACTTAGAGCTTCAAGACGCTTCCCGATTTTATCAACAAGTTCTGCATGAGCGTCTTGTTTGAGTAAACTTTTTGCGCATCTTAATGCCATGAAGAAAAGTGCTTGTATCTCTATCGGATATCCGTACACACCCTGCACATAAGCACCTCATAAATTATATTTTAAGGAAATAAAGGCAAATGTGCTCAAGTTCCTAATTTGCTGTTATTTTCACATTGTGTATGTGGCAATTCCGACCCATTTTCCTAAATGGGTATTGGGCTGTAATTTATCTCTAAACGGGTCAAATAGGTATGTTTTAAGCTTGGCTAAATTGGATAGGTCGAGTGGGTTCAAGAGATTGAAAGTCACCCAAAGTGTTTTCAACTGCTTGAACATGTTCGGAAAGCTTCAACTGCTTGAACCTTTTAAATCAGTTTCTTTGTAATCTTACTTAAGCCATCAGGTATAGATTTAGTTAGATGGAAACAGGCATGTTGATGGGTCAGCCAACCGACCCAGCTGTTTTGTACACATGGCCATTACTTCTTTTGATGCACTACCCTACCCGCCCAATTCACCCATTTTCCACTTATACCAATGACAATTTAAGAAATCTGAAAATGCTTTTTATTAATGGCACCAAAATTTATAAAACACACAAAAACAATACAAAGTCAAAGTACAAAAAATAATAAGACACACAGCTTCCAAACCAGATGGTTGGACTGTGGCAGTATCTTAAATACTAAATTATCTGAAAGGGGTACAAACTTACCATTCTTCGATCAATCATAGAGCATCCATCAGCACAAAGAAGAGTTGGAAAAGTGTCAAAACCCTCGGAGAGACATAAAGCAAGTATCAATGATATTCCCCTTTGGCAGTCAGGCAATTCAGCCAACGAATTGTCATTGGTAGACTTTGTATATGCTTGGAGTAATATAATCCACCAAAATCCAGAATCAACAGGCGCAACACGTCCTATTGCACTTTCACCAAAATCTGCCACTAACTTCTCTTTATTGAGAACCGGATCATGACGGACTTTAAAACTAGCTGGCATTACTCCCTTCCCCAAATGAAACCGATCAACTTTTTTCTCCCCTGATTGGAGACGAAGAGTCTTCAGTAGAAAATTCTTGACGATTTCAGGTTCACCCTTCATTAGGAAGGCTAAACCACTTGGAACAAAATCTCTCACAAAGACCTATAAATGAAGGAAATTGACAATAACTAAGCAAAAATATTGTAGTACAAAATAAGCATAAAGTAAAACTCAAAGATTTTAAATCCCAGCAAGCAGATGGTGCGGCATCGAAACAACTCAGATAGTTTCCAGGTTTTACAAGTAGATACTTCTAAATTTGCCAACTGAATAAAAAAGTTAATTGCAGATTAACATTATACCAATTGCACATTCTAGTTAAAAGACTACTCAATCACATATACAACTCTATTATATCCATTACAATACATCGTCTTTGTCCAACTTTAAGCAATCTTATCCAACATAAATTATTAATAACAGGAAAAACTTTGACGTATGAAACAGGGTGTACCTGATCGTAATTCAGTTTCTCATCAGAAACGTCCAATGCTGCAATAGTCCCAACGGGTAGACCCTGATACTGCACTACTGCCTTTCTCAATGATTCCCAAGCCTCATCGTACATTGGGCCGTATTTAAACGACTCCTCATTTTCCATCCATGAAGGTGATGCCTCAACAAGTGACCTCTCATCAAAAGATTTTTGTCTATCCATATTCAAGCATCTAGGCTTATCAATTAGCTTTTCAAAGATATCGTCGATATCACAATCACCACTTTTAAGACCGTCGTTTTGAGAAGAATCAACAGATGCCATATACATTTTTAAATGTAACACTGATTTATAGGTTCAGCAATCTGCATAATGTTCAGAAATAGATAAGTCAATTTGTCAAACGTTTTAACTACAGACAATCAAATGAACATTCAAACATTATTACACAAGAAATATTAATACAATTAACTACAAATAATCAAACGCATAACAAGCATCGCTTTCATGTAATAGCTTGGAAACACATCAAGATTCAAGATATCATTCAATGAACATGCTGATTATTAACACATACAATAAAGTGAAAAATGTGTTAAAGTAGCATAATACGTCAGAAATACATCATTAACTAATCCTATTTTTCATATCTATCAAGAATTTGCAGAGACGTTTTATCAAACATGGTGACTAGAGAAAATCAAATGAACATCAATCAATAAGATAACTAACACTATTAGCACAGATGATTCAACACATTACACATTAACACGCATCATGTAATAACTTGGTAACACGTCAAGATTCAATGTATCATTTGATTAACATGTTCACTGCAAACAATCAATATTATCCGTATACAATAAAGTGAAAAAGATGCATCCAACTCAGATAATACGTCAGGAATACATCAATAGCGAAACTTGTTATTCAAATCTATCAACAAAATGCAGAGCCGTTTTATAAAACACCATGCAACAAGAAAATTAACACTATAACTACAAATAATTAAACGCATAACAAGCCTTGCTTTCGTGTAACAACTTGAAAACACATCAAGATTCATGATATCATTCAACTAAACACATTGACTACAAACAGTTAACATTGCTCATTTCGATCAAATAAAAAAGATATGTCGAAAACACATAACACGTCCGGCATATATCAATAACGATACCAGTTATTCAAATGAATCAATAAATTCCACAAGAAAACTAACGCGATTAGTACCACAAATAATTAAACGCATAACACGTCTCACATTCGTGTCATAACTTGGAAACACATCAAGAATCAAGATATCATTCAATCAACATTACACATATAGCGGAAAAAATGTGTCGAAACGCGCTAATTACACTACAGATAACAAGCTGATCATCAAAATTACACTACAGATAACAATAACAATAACATATATCAAGATTCAAAACCCCTAATTCAGATACATATAAACATCAAGAACTGATATAAAGCAATGTGATCAATGTACAAACAGATAAGCATACAGTACCACTGATGATGATGATAACTTGACTGCTGCATACAACTGGAAACACAATAACCCCTTCTTATAGGTTTTCAAGAATTAATTGTTGTTATGTATGGAACGCCAATGTACAAACAAATAAGCTCACAGTACAACTGACTGTTATATACTCTACACAAAATGTGGACAACAAATATATTTATAACAAATTTGGTAAAATTTCGAAATTTAAATTGCAAAAAAATAAGGAAATATTGTACACCTAATGCATGCCAAAATTAAAATAAGTAACACGTTAAAGTAAATGCAATGAAACACGAAATGTATTTATTTTAAATGAACAAATAAAAAAAGCACAAATTCATTGAAAATAAAGTGACTAATCAAAATCATTCCAAATAGTAACAAACTTGATAAATTAAAAATCAACTATAGCAAGAGATATTTTAAATTACTAAAACAAGGCTCTAAATCGAGGTCGAATTCATCAGAATTAAGACGGCAATGAGCGAATGACAGAGATCAGTAGACTCGGTTAACAGAAAACGCATAATTTCGATCAAAATGTAATGAATTAACAGCTTAAACATACAATAAATGGGGATCGAACAGTTAGGTCACAACACAGGGTGTATCAAATATCAAATTGAGTCAAATTCAAATAAAGCACGGAACGCGTGACTTTTAAACACAAATTCAAATAAACTGCACAGAACGCGTGACATATCATAAAATCAAGATCAAAATACGTCGTATTTATCAGTATTAACATCAATAAGACGATACATTAGCAGCTTAAACTTCCTGCAATAAGCAAGTGACATAGATCAGCAAACTAACACGGTGAATCTGATATCAAATACTCATTAAATAAGCACAATTTAAAATAAACAACACGAAACGCGTGATGTTAAGCAAAATCGAGATTCCAAAACTTCAAATTCATTCAATTGAACGTCGATATTAAAACAGCTTAAACTTACTAAAATCAGCATACGAAGGTCAAATTAAACGCGCACATAACACAAAATTGAGATAACGAAACCGAAAATTCATAAAAAAATTCAAATAAACAACATGAAACGCATGATTAAGCACGTACGAGCGGTCGATCGTCAAATTCGTTAAAATTAAACTCGAGATCAAAATGAAGAAAATGTACAGTAACACAGAATACAAATAAAATCGAGCATACGAAGCTCGGATTTATCAAAATATAAGTCTAGAAGACGATACTAATTTATACGAAACTGATCAAATTGTAACGAATTAACAGCTTAAACTAGTTTTATGCGAAAATCGAGTCACGCACCTTCAAACTCATCGAAATTAACGTCTAGAACAATATAAATGAAACAAAACAGATCAAAATGTAACTAACTGACAGCTTAAACTAACTTTATGTGAAAAATTGAGCTCACGAAGCTCGAATTTATCGAAATTTACGTCTAGAAGACGATAAATTACGGAAATGTAGTGAATTAACAGCTTAAACTTACACGAGCATCAGTTCATCAGAAAAACTAGCAGTTAAGTCACATTATCGATGAATCTAACACGAAACGCGTTCGAAATTAACGTACCGAAAGAATGTAAATAAAAAAGAAGTGATAAAAATGTAACGAATTAACAACTTACGGTTTGGGAGTGATGGAGATGAGCAGTTATTGATGAATCTGATAACAAATAAAGAAGTAATAATCGAGATCAGTTAGTTATACTTGAAATTCGATCAAAATGTGGTAACAAACTAACTGTTTAAACTTACACTGAGCTGGTGTTTAGAGGTATAAAATGTGTGTGTGTGTGTGTTAAAGTGATTACTACGTGATGATTAATTTGTTACTGTATTATAAAAAGTGAAAAGATATATGCAGCACGATATTCATATGTGAGAGTGAGTGAGTGACGTGTGATTTAGTTAGTTACATGGAGTGGCTGGCTGATGAGAGGCAACAGAAGCCGTGAAGGAGGAGGACAAAAGTTGGTCAGTGTGAGCATTGTCATGTATTTCACGTGTTGCTCATATTACGCATAAATTAGTTTTTATTTATTTATTTATTTATTTTTGTGAGTTGATTGTAAAAAAGGAGGTTATATTTACAACATTTTTTTTTATACATACAACATTTTATACAAGTTATAAAGTATATTTGGTGTAAATATCACAATCCTGTAAAAAACATACTACATCCGTTTTAAAATTAGTGTCCAATTTGACTTTTTGAAGTTTTTCTTCAACAACTTTAACGATTATTTATTTATTTATTTATTTATTTTGTTATATAATAGTAGAAGATGATGTCTTTTAAGATATGGCTATTGGCCATTGGGGATATAGTGATGCAAAACGTAGTCATGCACATAGCATTGTTTTTCTTTACTTTTGCAAAAGCGAATTATGTCACAAGTGCATTTCTTTTAACGTGGTGGTGATTAGTTATATGCTAACGAAAATGAATATATGTTTGAGATAGTACAAATCTTTGACTGAGATATGTCAATGAATTCATGACTCCGAACTTGAACGAACTTACAAAACAACGCATATAAGAGCCGTGTTTATCACTTAATTAGGGTGGGAGGAGTGCTCCACTCAACCCATTTCCTTTCACTCACTCACAACCAATCCCATTCCGCCACATCATCTCCCACTTTTTCCTTCACTCACTTATTTTTGGGGGCGGCACCTTCACTCACCCTTCACTCACTTTTTTTTTTTTTTTTTTTTTTTTTTTTTTTTTTTTTTAAATTCTATTAAAATTTATTTTAAAACTAAAATTTCATTAAAATAAATAAACATTACATAATAATATTAAAAAACATAAAATAACATTACATAATACTAAAAAAACTAAACTTCATCGGCTTCATCGTCCACCTTGTTAGGTCACCATTTTAGTAAACACAAGTATAATGATAAGAGAAATGAGATGAGAATGAGAGTGGGATGATTATGAGAAATTTGAGAAAGTGAAATGCAAGAGTTTCCTTAATGTTTTCAAATAACCAACCAAGTATTACATAGACCTAAGGCTTCTATTTATAGGGAATGAGCTAGGGCAACATTCCCACTCCTTCCTTACATGAATTCGTATGGGCTCAAGGCCCATGGACCATTATACTTAAGCCTAGTAAACTTGTAACATTACATAAGTGTAAGTAATAAATGACTAAAGCAACCTATTATTACAAATGACCGAGACTTGACAAAATAGTAAAAACTTAGGTTCCAACAATCTCCCCCTAAGGGTCGGTCATCATGGTTGCTTGACGTCTTCGTCTTAATCTTTGACTTTCATAGCTTCAGACGTCTTCAGAAATGATTAAAATAAAGATGGATATACTTTGCTCTTTGTCTTTGTTCTTTGATGATGTTGTAGTGATTATGTTATGAAGTAATCTGCCGTTCGTCACTCCTGCGTCTGTGGTGGTTGTCCGCCATTCCAACATGCTCATACATCTTTTGAATTCTGACTTATACATGCACGTAGTCCCTTTCTTTCACTTAAGATCTTTGGTCTTTATACTTTGTAGATTCTTCTTTTTGGCGTAGAATCTTACTTTGAACTTTGTGTTGCTTTGATCTTTGAGGGAGCTTTTGATGATTGCAAGATGCATGTATGAGCATGTGGAATCCGTCGTCATGGAAGTGAGGTACCTGCGAGTAGACAGTTAGCAATAAATCACCGGTACTTACGGATAAGGAATTAGAGCTCATCAACAGCATATTGTGAAGACTCCTTCTAATCCTTATCCAGGCCGTTCCCATATCAGATACTCCCGAAGGAGCTTACGAGACCTACTAGGTAGCTCAATGACTGGGTGAGTCGCTGGGGATCACTCCACGACTGTAGACCGTAATGGAACCACCGCAAACACTAAGCGTAACCCTTGTGGGATTACCGAAGTGACCTGCTGTCAGGGCTGTTTGATGTTGACCCTGGCAGGATTTCCGTTCAATCATTGAGAAATACTTACGTAATCCTCTCATAAACGTTCTAGGCAAATTGCTAAGATCTGCGAAGGACTCGATAATTTACAACTGATGCCCATTGATGTAGAACACCAGTTGCAGAATACTAAGTGTTCCTAAGAGATCTTTGATGTATCTCATGGCTCTAGACTCTATAAGTGCACACCTAGGTTTCCTATGCGAAGACTGGGGAGGTGTCTCCTGCTTCAATATCAACCGTTCTCTAAGAGATGGATTGATAGGTTACGCGGGTTCCCCGTGAGAATGAAACAAGTCCTTTTAAGAGAACTTGAGTGGTTAAGAAGGTTTAGTGCATTGCGTCACTGGGTCCATGACGGCTTAATCTTCAATACCGGTGTTGCCTTTTGCAACAACCAGTAGCATACGTATTGAACCCGGTGTCTGCCCTAAGGTTGAACATATGGAGGGCTATTTCTTTTCACCCTTACTTTACTTTTCTTTTTAATTCTTCAACTCCTTCTTTCCCTTTCATTCATTTCTCCTCTTTTTCGTATCATACCTAAGGACTTCTAATTCCAACTATGGGAGATGTCCTTGGGTAGATCCCTCCGGCTCTGGCGGATCATAGGACGGATATTCCTATCTTAATCACCTTATAACTCCGACAGTAGCCAAGAAACCTTTGATAGAAAATCTCTCAAAGTGTTTGTGATAATCAAATATTTTGGTTAACACTTTGAGAGTTTTGCGTACACTTTTGAAGGGCTCCCCCTGCACATGTGCTCATAAGTGTTTAAATAAATTTGCACATGCGGGAGGAGCAAACACTTTTGAATTGATCCACTTTCCGTGAACACGACCGATTCGAGACACGCTTACATCACTAGTTAAACTAGCTTGAAATTATTACCCGGCCTGATCAAGTTCACAGAAAGTTTCTCGAGACGGTACATTTCTACTCAGACATATCCTTTTCGAGACACGCTTACGTGGCTAGTTAAAGAGTTGCATTGTCAGCTTTTAGGTGACAACTAGCTCTAGTAACTAACTTGATGTTATTACCCGTCGAGGATAAGTCCTTTCGATGTTACTAACTTGTATTATCTCGTCAATTCCTGGGTTAATACTGAGTCTAGCTCGCACATGATACAACTTAAAGCTTTGACTTCGTATGTTTTAATCACTTTTTCATTTTCTTCCCCTCAAAAATAGCATATAAAATGATGTTTTTGACAAAATTTTAGATTAAAATATGCCTTTTGAGTCTTACGGGGAGATTCACAAAGAACTTTTGATGTTGAGCAAAGTATTTTGTTTTGACAAGTGCTCCCCCTCAACAAGTGATTAGGTCTTATTGAGGTGAAATACTTGTCCTTTTGAGCAGAATTATGAAAAATCATAAATGTTTGATTAATTCTACTCAAAAGTAAGAAGCCTTCGCTCCTTATGTTTAGGATTGAGACACTGAAGCGTACCTCAGGGTCCTTTCTTTTACAAGTACGGGTTGTACACTGTTATGTGTGCACAAACCATAATGGAAAAATGATTCAATCAATGAAACAATTGATAATGAAAAAATATGACCAAATGTACCAAGTTATTCTTCGTCTGGAAGTGGAGCATTGAAGTTAGTGAACTGAGGTTCTGGTCTTTCGAAGTTTCTGACAGGAAACGATGGTCTGGCACCGATGTAGCTTTCCAGTCGTCTGATCTGTTCCCGTCGAAATAACCGTTCTTCAATCTTTAAGACAAAGTTACGAACTTGTCTTCTGGAGCTGGATTTCCATCTAGGTTGTTCCCCCTTAGCTATCTTACGTCGATCATCATTCAACCTTTTGACAAGCCCATCACGAACAAACTTGAGTGTAACATCACAGAATTTATGTACCTCATCGAACCTCATGAAGCTTTGTAGCTTTTTGCTGTTGATGTAGGTGAAACCAAACGGTTCTTGGATGAGAGTAAACTGTGGTGTTTCATAGAGACCATCAAAGTAGAACTGTGGCTTTGTCAAATTGATCTTTTGTTGGTAACTTTCCACTCCAAGCTGAAGATCTTCTACTCTTTCTTGAACAATCAGTCGTCGAATGTAAAGAAGTAGTGATGCCATGAAGTTGTACTGAACGTCTCTATCGAATCCGCGCATTCTACTTTGAACCTTTTCAAGATACATATCTTCTATGTCATTGAGATAAAGGTTGGGAAAGTCTGCTTCGGAGAACTTGTACTTCTTTTCATCTTGTCGTTTAACAACAATTTCACGCATGAATAAGTAGTTAAACCGTTTCGACTGCTGAATCTCCAAGATAGCGATGATCTTTGATTTCTGCTTCACATTTTCCAATGATGTCTCTCCTAATCTGCTTGTATAACCGAGACGACGACGATCAGGCCAATGTTGAATTCCGTGTAGAGCATCTCTGTCGTAAGCTACGATGGAGTTGCTGAAAATACGGGTAGTTTCTTCAATGGCTGGAATTTCGTATCTAGCGGCTGGTACTGAGATTGTGAGTGAGGAAGCATATTTCTTCTTGGATATCTCTTGAGTGAGCTGGATGTTACGAAGATCTTTGTTGAAGAAGAAGCTGTAAGGTATCTTCGGTTTGTCAGGAAATCCTTTCAACGGTAATGGTTTGGTCCAGTCGGTGAAGTAAGGTTTTTCATGATTCTTGGAACTTAGATCAATATTCACTTCAGGATTTAGCCAGTCAAAGTCGGCAGACATTGCACTAGCTATATTCTGCATGTGATATTCGTATTCGACTTTGTTTCCAGATCTTTTCTTGAGAAATTCTTGTGCATCCCTATTGATTCTCCTAAGCTCCGCCTTTGTGAGTTTGTTGATGTGAAGATCCTTCATAATGACCTGGGTGAACTGAAGAGTGTTACCAGGAAGAGGTTCTTCTTCTTCCAGAGGAGGTTGAGCTTGGACCATTTCTGTCAGCCAATCATTCTGAGGATTGCCATCATTGTCGAGCCATGAATGACGTGTTTTCTTCTTGGATTTCTTAGACTTGGATGTAGCATCTTTGTCTTTGGCTTTGGACGGTGATGATGGACCAGCATGAGAATCATGAGTAGGTGGAGCACGGTAATCGGTGTCAAGTTGATCTTGGAAGTCATCAGTTTGTTCCATGAACATTTCTTCATCTTCGGTTTGACCTTTACCAGTAGCTGATGGTTGCTGTTGAGTTCCAGGAGGAGTGGAGTCCTTTTGTGGCTGTAGAGAGGATGAGGGACCTGTTCCAGACTTAGGTTTCTTGCCTTTGGAGTTTGGGTCAGGATCGTCATCTTTTCTAGTCCGTTTACGGGTTCCAGCAGCATCTTTGCATGACTCCTTTGATATGTAAGCCGCCATAGCCTCATGAAGTGCTTTTTCTTCAGCAGTTTGTGTGGTTTTGGAGGCAACATTGTCGAAGATTTTGGCAAGCATTTCGTTGAAGGATAGTTCAGGGACAGGTGGAGTCACAGTAGAAGGTTTAGCGGTGTGAAGCGTGAATGGTGTAGTAGACAACATTTTCTTCGTAACACTCCTGATTCTGTGATCCAAGTTGTCATTAATTGGTTTGAGAAGGTCTGCAATGGTAGGAGTGATCATCTCAACCAGATTTTCAGTGAGAAAATCATGTGTTGCAGTTCTGATAAAACCTTCGTAATCAGATTTCAAGAACTTGTCAATCAGCTGCGTAGAATCCTGGAATTCCTCAACTTGTTTAGTAAGTTTGGTAACCATGTCGGTGAGTTTGTTCACTTGCTCCTGAAGATCAACTTGTTGTTTTGGTTCATTGATCGAATGCTGTTTAGATGCGGTTTCAGAAGGTGTGGGAGATGAGTGCTCTGGTGATGATTCGGACGAAGACTCGTTGTGAGAGTCTGAAGAAGATGCGGGAGGAGTCAGATCCTTTGGTGGAGAGTCTTGTGGAGGTGGAGGTTGAGCTGAGGAAGTCTGCTGAGAAGATGACTTAAGAAATATGTTGGTGTCGAACTGGTTCTTCTCTTCATTTTCTTTTCTGCGACGTTCTTCTGCTTCCTCTGCTTCTCGAGCAAGAAACTCTGGAGTAATAAGATATTCATGTTCCTGATCCGTAGCTAAGTTCTCTTGACCGCCAACGTTCTCCTCTAAAGTAGCAGTCTCTGTCATGTGGACATCTTCAGCCTTGTCAGTATCCTTAACGTTGTCATCAGGTTGTGGAGCTGATTCTGACGTTGTTGGAGGAACCATACTGCTTGTAGCCCCTACATGTTCTGACTGATCAATAGGTGGTGGTGTTGGAGGGTGTGATAGAAGTCGGCTTTCAAGGCTTGCTTTCCTCTGTTCTTTCCTAAGCCGCTTTTCTTCATCTCTAGTGTCGACAACTATACTTTTGAGTTTGCGTTTATCGACCAATGGTTCAACGATTAGTTCGTCTTCATCATCATTCGGCTCATTGATAGTGACTCCTTTTCTTCTCCTTGTCTCTTCTTCATAAGTTTCAAGACTTTGTTGTACGGCAATCTCTGTTGCTGGAAATCCTTCATCAGGTGCTCTGTATCTCAGTTCATAGTCTGGTTCTTCTTCATCAGATTCAGTATCAAACTCGGACTCGGTGTCAGAAGGTGGAGGAGTAGGTTCATCCCGAATAAAGTATTCAGGAGTTGCCTTCTTCTTTGGTTTGGTAGCAGGTTTAGGTTTGGATGTAGGTTTAGGTGTGGTAGTAGTCTTGGGTTTTGCCATTGTAGCAGACTTAGATCTTGTATGAGGTGATCCAGTGGTGCTCGTGGTACTCCCAGACTTTACACTTCCTTTGCTACGAGTCTTTATTGTTGCTTCTTCCAGTTCCCCTTTGTAAGCCAGATCATACAACTTGAAGTTCGCCCTTTTCTTAATGTTGTCATTCAGAAGGTATTCGGGAATCCTCATTCCTTTGATCTTGGTAGAGGAAGTGGTCGATTTGATGAATAAGGTGGTGAAGTCGTCCTTGAAGAGGTGCTTCGGCTCATTAGGATCAGCCATCCTCTTGATGAATTCTGGAGAACTTTTGCAGAGATGTTCAATGATAAGCTTGGTGAATCTTGTGAATGGTATCATAGTCTTCACACGGTCGGTCTGAATACTGTAGACGATATCATTCATGATAGGAACTGCAAAGTCAATCGGTGTCAGAGTCACCATTCCCCAGAATGTTTGCAGGTGTTCGAGCCTTGGATGTTCATGACCACTTTTCCTTCCAGATATAGATCTAACAACAAACAGACAGAATGTTCTCCAAGGCTGAGGGATATACTTGACATTAAATTTGGAAAGCTTGATTAAAGGTTCATCATCATCAACCTCATATCCTAATTCAATGAAGAAGTCAAGAAGTTCCAGGTCAGGTAGTATCGGAGCAAATTCGTTGTCAGTTTGTGGCATGAGAAGGGCTGTACGAAGAATGTCATGATCTACAGAGTAATCTTGGCCATCTAAGGTAACAGTGAAAGACTCATTATCCAAGTTGGCCTGAGCAGTAAGCCAGAACTGATGAAGGTAGAACAGTGGAACTGAAGTAGAACAGGTGAGAAGTGGTTTGCATGGATGTGCCAGTAGGATATCTTTCACAATCTTGCATGATTTCTCTGTGATATTCAACTTGTTGAAATCGACTCTGGGATTGTTGTTGCCAATTGTGACATTGTAGTTCTCGGGAGTGATGTCATTCAAGGTGAGTAATGGAAGAGGTTGTTCTGCGACGTTCTCATTGTGTTCAGCCATGTTTATCTGAAAAGTATCACCATAAACCAAACATCCAAATTTGTTATGTGTTAGCACAGTTTAGAGTTTGGATACAGATATCTACTTGAAACAATTAGGCACAAATGCGTCATTAAGTTATGAGTCAAGTAATGCATATGGCAAATAAGCACAACATGAAAAGCACAATTCACAACTACATCACATTACACAACAATAATGAATCACACCAATGAAACTTTATTGAGAAAGTGACTTTCTCGAAAAATTCCACATAACTGCCATTTATCGAGATTTCTTACTTTTCGGAAAAATTGATGTTATCGAAAAAAATGCTTTTAACAACTTATCGAGAAACTGGTGAACCATTATCGAGAAAGTGTCATCTTCGAGAAAAATTGACTTTTATCGAGAAAAGTTGTCGAGATCTTTCCTATATAAGTTTTTGCGATAAAACATTAAGTTATCGAGAAACCACATAAAATAAATTTCGATAAACCAATATTTCGAGAAACTAAAAACTTTCGAGAATCTGATGATTTCGAAAGATTTTAGCTCAAAGAAGGATTTCGACAAAACAAATTTCGAAACAAACTGAGTAGACCAATTTTATCGAGAACTTGAGTTTCTCGATAATTTTTTTGAAAGATTTCGATAAAACACAGATTTCTCGAAAACATTCTTATACAAGAATATAATCGAATGATCATGAGATTACACCTACGTATTCTTCACAAATCACGTTTCCACTGATATTGGCCTGTCACCAAGGTAGATTAAACATTCTTTAGGCAAACACAAAGATTTCGATATTTAATCAGGAACATGAATTTCGATAACATGAAGAATTATGAGACAACTGAGTATCATGAGTACTAGCAAATCACAACGGCCATTAATGACACATATCACATAATATAACACATGAGTCATGATAATCTCGATAAAATTCACGAACGAGGTAAACAAGGTATATCGAGAATCATGAACAAGGGTGAGAAACATCCTAGCAAGATTAGGTATGCACATAAGAGACCAAAGAAGCAAATCCCACCACAAAACACAACCCAATAATCACAGAAGTTCATAAACCCATTTCGACCCAATTTAAAGAATTCAAAAAACAAGGAAACATGATGGAATGTGGTAATGTTCGATGAGCATGTGTTAGAAACAATCATAGCACCTAAACCCTATCAAGAATTACACACCACAGCATGTTAATAGCATTTTTCGAAAAACCTAACCCTGGTTCTTGACATCACGAATACGAGAGATCTAACCATTGAAAAACCAATTAACCAAGATCCTATGTTTGAAATACCCTAGTGAATCCATAGGAACTTACAATTAAAAGATCAAAGTCGTGGATAGCAAGAATGATTGTGAACCGTGGGTTTAAGAAAAAAGGTTTTAGGGGTTTAGTGGTTATGAAACTGTGGTACGGTTTGTATGTTTAAGTTATTTTTAAAACTTTGATTTTAGTCACTTTTGGTCCTTGGACTTGTATATAGAACAAACTAGTGAACTAAAGTTATTGAATCTTTAAGACTTTGACTACATTGGTCCCTTAACTATAAAGTACTTTAACTAGAACCCTAAAGTAACTAGTAAGTCTATTGACATTGAGATGTGCATTCGTAAAGTTGACTTATGAAGACTAAAACCATATAAGACAAAGTGTAGTGAAATAAACCACCCGCACACACTCCGAATCCGTAAAATACGAGAATTATGCAAGTATACCAATTAATTGGTAAAAGATTTAAGCGTGACTCCCCCTCAACACTTGTAAAGTAAGAACAAGGTGTTGAATGGAAGCGATATACTTGCATTAGTTTTTTTTGTTTTTTTTGTTTTTTTTTTTTTTTTTTTTTTTTTATGAAAGAAATAAAAATGTGAAAAATCTTTTTGTGTTTATATTAGTTTATAGAAAAGAAATAAAACAAATTATTATACAAAGATAGTTGTGATGTTTGACGATCAGTGGTACTTTAAAAACTTTTCCAGATCCTCTGGTGTCAAACATCTCATACCAATTTGGTGGACTAGACTAGCAAACCTGGATGGTGCCAGAGATTTGGTAAGTAAGTCTGCCAATTGGTACTCAGTTCCAACAAAATAAAGTTCAACTGTACCCCTTTCCACATGCTCTTTGATGAAGTGATAACGGAGATCGATGTGTTTGGATTTGCAATGATGCACAGTGTTGCAGGAGATAGCAATTGCACTCTTTGAATCACAGTAGATGGGAATCTTGTTGAATAGGTAGCCATAATCTTTAAGTTGTGATCGCATCCAAATGACTTGAGCGCAACAAGCAGACATGGCTACGTATTCAGATTCCGTAGACGACAGTGAAGTGCAGTCCTGCTTCTTAGATTGCCATGACACAAGTTTGTCTCCGAGAAACTGTAATCCACCAGATGTACTTTTACGTGTGTCTAAACATCCTGCATGATCAGCATCTGAAAAAGCAATTAGTTCAAAACCAGAATCCTTCGGATACCAGATTCCCAAGTTAATGGTTCCCTTAATGTATCGAAGGATTCTTTTGACCTCACTGAGGTGTTTTTCAGTTGGTCTGGACTGATAGCGAGAGCACATGTAGACAGCAAATACTATATCAGGTCTACTAGATGTGAGATACATGAGGGACCCAATCATACTTCGGTATTTGGTAGGGTCAACGGGAGTCCCATGTAAATCAGCATCTAGTTTTGTGGTATAGCCCATTGGTGTATTAAAAGTATCACAAGACATCATTCCATGTTTCTTAAGAATTTCGAGAGCATATTTGGACTGATTTATAAAAATTCCACGGGGTGATTGATGAACTTGTAATCCTAGAAAGAACGTAAGTTCACCCATCATGGACATTTCAAAATTATCTTTCATTAATTTTGCAAAATCATTAGAGTAACTTCGTTTTGTTGAGGCAAAAATGATGTCATCGACATATATTTGAACAACAAGTAAGTCCTCCCCGTAGGTTTTTGTAAACAGTGTTGGATCCACCGATCCTTTAAGGAATTTATTGGCCAATAAGAAAGTAGACAGTTTGTCATACCACGCCCGTGGGGCTTGCTTGAGTCCGTAGAGAGCCTTTTTGAGTCGGTAGACATGATTAGGACGTTCAGGATCAACGAAGCCTTCAGGTTGACTGACATAAACTTCTTCACGGAGTTCTCCGTTCAGAAATGCTGTTTTCACATCCATCTGGTAAACCACCATATTCCTATGAGCAGCATAAGCCAAAAAGATCCGAACAGCTTCATGTCTTGCCACTGGAGCAAAGGATTCAGCAAAGTCAAGACCTTCAAGTTGAGAGTATCCTTTCGCTACCAGACGTGATTTGTTGCGGATGACTGTCCCTTCTGCATCAAGCTTATTCTTCCAGATCCATTTTAACCCGATGACAAAGACTCCGTAAGGTCTTTCAACTAATTCCCAGACTTCTAATCTTATGAATTGCTGAAATTCCTCTTGCATAGATTCAATCCAGTTGTCATAAGTCATTGCATCTTTAATGTTCTTGGGTTCTTCATGACAAACTGTGAGTGCGTAGATGCAAGTTTCTCCATCGGTGTGAAGTCGTTGTCTTGTCATAACAGGTGCATCTGGATGGCCAATAATATGAACTAGTGGATGGTCACGAGTCCATTTATGTGTTGAAGGGTGTAGTTGATACGTATCTCGCATGTTGGCAGGATCCAAGTTGCGTGTTGACGACTCAGCTATATCAGGAACTGTAGTAGCTGGTGCAAACGGATTAATGAACGCATCAGGATCATGCTCTGCGGATTGTGGAACTGATTGTGGTGTAGGATCTTCAGCTGGATGGCAGGGAGTAGAACCAGTTTGTTCTGCTGTTGATGGTGATTCAATTGAAGGACCGTCTCTTTCAACACTTGTAGAAGTTTGTTGAGGTGAGTCTGGTACTGGAATGTGATCAGGTTGAGCAGCGGAATTTGGTGAGACCTCAGTAGGACGGTATTCAATTGTGTCATCAAATAGTGGAGCAAACAAGGTTTCTAATTCTTTGCGGTTAAGTGGTAAAGGTTCAGCTGAAGATGCCGGAGAGTTAAGACGGTTGAATTCGGGTCCTAAGCTGTGTTGCTCAGAAGCCATTTGGGTGAGTTCATCGAAATTAGCGTGAATGGTTTCTTGAATTTCTCTTGTACGACGATTCCATATCCGAAAACCTTTGGAATTATCACAATATCCAACGAACACTCCGATGTCAGCCTTAGCTTTGAGTTTACCTAAATCATCACGATCATTTTTCGGATAGCAAAGGGCTCCAAATACATGAAAGTAATCGATGTTCGGTTTCCTTTTGTGAACAATTTGATATGGTGTTTTGCGATGGCGTTTTGTGATCATGCAACGGTTTTGAGTATAACATGCGGTTGAAACAGCTTCTGCCCATAAGTAATCTGGTAATTGAGCATTAATCAACATAGTTCTAGCAGCTTCTACTAACGTCCTGTTGCGTCTTTCAACCACACCATTCTGTTCTGGGCTTCTAGGTATAGACGTTTGATGTTCAATTCCCACTTTCTCATAGTAAGACCGAAGTGTCTGATTCTTGAATTCAGTTCCATTGTCAGTTCTGACGATTCGTACCGTGTTACGTAACTGAACTTGAATTTTGGTGAGAAAGGTGATGATCATCGAAGGAGCTTGATCTTTACTTCGTAGAAAATAAACCCAAGTCCATCTGGAGAAGTCATCCACAATTACTAGTATGTAGCGTTTACCGTTGATACTTTGAACACGCATCGGTCCACACAAATCCATATGAAGCAGTTGTAAAACATGATTCGTACTTTGCTCAGGTTTTGAAGGAAAATGAGCTCGAGTACTTTTTCCTTGTTCACAGGCTGGACATAAGTGATCTTTGGTAAAACGGAATCTTGGAAATCCATCGACAAGTTTATAACGAGCAAGGTCAGTCATGGTTCTGAAATTCAAGTGCAAAAGACGTTTGTGCCATAACCAAGATTTAGTCGATTCAGCTTTGGAGAGAAGACATATCGGAGATGTTGCAATCATATCTGACATTGAGATTGTATAAAGATTGGAGCCGCGTGAGCCAGACATTAGATCGTTTCCTTGTAAGTCACGAACAAAGCAAGTTTTCTCACGAAATGCAACTTCTAGATCCCCATCACAGAATTGACCAACAGAGAAAAGGTTGTGTCCAAGGCCTTCCACATAATAAACACGACTGATTTCAATGTTCCCGCTGATAAAGTCACCATATCCCATGATAAGTGCATAATGATCATTCCCGAATCTGACAGTGCCAATGAACTTTGAGACAAAGTTTTTCAACAATTTAAGATTGCCTGTCATATGTCGGGTGCATCCGCTATCAACAATCCAGAGAACGATCTGTACCACCTGCATCACCAGAAGAAGACACGGGTGGAACAGAAGTAAGGGTGGAACCCAAAGACAATGCGGGTTCCTGTTGGTTAGTAACACATATATTCAACAATTTAGGAATCCATTTAAAGTCTGGTTTGTGTTGTAACCAACGTTGCCAATTCCAACTAGTTTTTGCTTTCTTAATGTTAAATGCACTAGTAGTTGGCTCAGTCCTAGATTTGTTATCGGCATCTATGGGGGTAACTGGGACATCATTAGAAACCGTAGAAGACGGCTTTCCTAAGTTAGACTTAGAGGCATTAGTGGGCCTAAAAGGAATGCGTGTCCTACGTTTCTTATGACGATTGAGAAGAGAATTAGCTAAACATTTTGTATGATCACCAGATGATACATTTTTACGACAAAACACACAAGATGCATTAATATTCAAAACATTCAAAGGTTTATCATTCGTTACATTTAGATTTTGATTACAATTTGCCAGATTAGAATCTAAATCTGATGCAACATGAGTTTTATTCAAATTCCTAAGTTGGTCTTCTACTTCTTGAGCTTCTAGGTGTCCTCTCTTACGTTGCAAGACCCTATTCTTCTTTTTACTTTTTCGCTTGGGTCTGCTAACGCTAGAAGTGGAGACTAGTCCTGTAGAAGTGGAGTTATCAACATTAGTGTTTTGAACAACCTTTCCTTTATCAGTTTTGTTTATTTGATACAATCCTGGTGCTATCACCGTGGTGTCAACTATTTTTCCTTTTTGAAGTAGCTTAACTTTCTCTTTCAAATCAATGATGATGTGATTTTTGTCCTGAATTTCAGACTCAAGTAAACCATTGCAATATTTGATGTCGTCGCGGTTTTGTTGCCATTCGGCGTTTTCAATTTTTAAATCCGCAATTTCTTTCTCGTATTGGAAACATCGACCTTTCAAAGACTCGTTGTTTTTGCAAATCTGACAAGAGTTTGAAACATTTTGACTTTGAAACTTCAATTCCTTTTTAAGACTTTGAGCTTGACACCATTCAAGCCTTTGTTTGCGTTGACAAATTTCTTTTGAAAACTGTTTTGTCACATCATCATTCTTTTTCTTCAGATTTTCATTCTCATTTTTAAGTGTCTCTAATTCCACATTCAACAAATTGTTATCAACACAGAGATCATCTACAAGCATAGAAGTACCAGATTTATAGAGATCATTCATGATAACAGACAAAATATCAGCACAGAGAACTTGTTCCAAGAGTCGATCAGCATCATTTTTGAAAACTTTAGTTTGTAGCTTTTGGACCAAAATCTCATTTTTAGCAGTATCAAAAACGTTTATCATATTTTTGACCTCCTTTTGAAGTTCCTGATCCCAACGTGTAGCACATAGACGAAGGTGTTGAACAATTGGTTTCATTTGTTTTTGAAAAATATCTCTCTTTTCTCGCTCGTAAGCGGATTGAAAAGTTTCAATTTTTATTTCTGAATTGCGTTCAATTGTTTCCTCCAAAATATCAATGTCTTCCATAAAGGTTTTGAAATAATTTAAGACACGACATTTTGGTAAAGGTGTAAGTACACCGGATGATGGTAAAGGACCATTTATTTGTGCTACATGTGGGACAGGAGCCACATTGTGAGATGAAACATATGACTCTTCGATAAACCATGATTTCTCAGGTAATTCCTTTTGAGTAACAAAAGATTTTGAAATTGGAGGAGCTTTTGAATAGTCATATGGTGTCCAATATTGAACTTGACTCATTTTTGATCGACTCTCGTCTTCAAGTTCTTCTTCTTCCTCAGTATCAAAAACAACAGCACGCACAATCGTATTATCAAGAAAATAATCCATACTGTAAATTTTTGGAATTTCTTTGAATGCCATGTGTAGAAAAATTGAATTGTAATCACCAAGTGCAT
Source organism: Artemisia argyi (assembly GCA_030686995.1). NCBI lineage: Eukaryota > Viridiplantae > Streptophyta > Magnoliopsida > Asterales > Asteraceae > Artemisia > Artemisia argyi. The sequence continues at coordinate 106,335,315 of CM060696.1, forward strand.
ATCCGCAATTGGGTCTCGGTTTTAAAGTAAATTTCTGAATTGTTGTGACAGAGTTCCCGTGTTTGTAAACAATGTGACGAAATTCTTTGAGTTGTTTTTCAAGATCAACAATATCACCGAGTAAGTTGTCTATGTACTTCCGTTTCCGTATTTTATGTTCATGAAAATCTTTTTGACAACTTGACAATTTTGTTTCTGTTTTTGAAAGTTCAGTTTGAAGACATTCAACTTGTTTTTTCAATTCACCCTTCTCACTTTCAAGTTTCGAAATCAACTTTCCGTGTGACTCAATTAAATCTTGTATTTTGCGTTGAAGATCTTGTTCTTTGTTGTAAGAATCTTGAAAAGCTTTTTCAAAACTTTTAGTGTGTTTTATCTTTTCTTCTTGATTTGAAAGCTGAATTTTATAACACTCAATGTCTCTTGCAAATGACGCATTTTGTTCTTTTAAAACTTAGTTTTTCTCGTTGCATTTGATTATTTGCAATTGTTGAGCATCCAGTTGTTTAGATAACAATATGAGGTCAGGGTCTGGATCAAATGATGGTTCATGTTGTTCTAACTGATCATATTTATCGTTCTCAATTGGATCATCAAATGAAACAACTGTGTCATCATCAAATATGACAACTGTGCTTATTTGTTCATCTTTTTGAGAGGATGAAGATGATATAGATGGAACAACTTGCGCCATATCTGATTCATAAGCAGAAGGTGAGACTATTTCATTAATAAAGCATGCATTAAGGTCATGTACCTGAGACAAGCCGTCAGTGTCATACACTGGACCTGAATCATTGAGCTTAAGTTCCTGCATGTTGGCCATAAGCATCACAGCAGCATTGGCTTCCAGATCTTCCATGTCATCATCGTTGTTCACATTTGCCATGAAGTTGTTGTCCTGTTCAGGGAAATGTCCATCTTTTTCATCTTGAAGAGCCATGAGTAATGCCTGCTTGTGAAACTTACTTCCCCAAGTTCTTGGTTTGGGACATGCTGTAGCTATATGACCTTGTTCATTGCAATTGTAGCACCAAACTGCATTCCCTGAGCTGGAGTTCCTTGTAGCAACTGAGTCAGACCTTTGTTGAGGAGATGCTGAGTTGTTTCTGAACCCGGTATTGTTACTAAACCTCTGACTATTCCCATAATTTCCTGAAGAGCTTCCTGAACCAGATCGACCATAGCTACGATTCTGAATTTCCACTCTTCCATCATTAACAACAGCTTGATTTCTTGTGTTTGAAGATGAACGTTGACGGTTGTTTGTTTTGTTGGAGAATTTGCTGAATGCACGAGCAATAAGAGCAAGTCCCTGATTCAACGTATGAAAGTCATCATCGTCATCATCATTGGAGTTGGAGTAGTACACAGCATCATTGTTGTTTGACGGAACAAGTTGAGTAGAAGAATCTTGTAGAGATGAATCATAAGGGATCATTTGGTTCGAGGTGGAAGATTGTGGATAACTAAAGTAGTTCTGCTCTTGAACATATGCATGATTTGACATTGGTGGTGGAGCATAGGGAGATTGAGCTACGAGAGCCAAAGAATTTGGTGTTGTTGTTGGTGTGTATCCTCCTCGTAGAGCTCTATCTTTTTCCACTTCAGGTTCATGGTGTTTCAGAAAATCATACAACAACCCATATGGAGCATCATGAAGATTCTTCGTTTGACGAACAAATGTCACATATTTATGCCAATCAGGGCCAAGACTACCCACAAATTTGGAGTTCACAGCGATCCTTGGTACAGTGATTTTGTGACGTTCCAGATCATTTACCACATTTGTGAAACGATGATAGTAGGACTCAAGTGACTCTCCAGGTTCAATTGTGATGTCAGTGTATTCCATGTAAAGCTTGGATTCCATGTCATCTTTGTTCAATTGAGTGCCTTCCATGAGGAGATGAACGTGTTCCCACATAGCTTTGGCTGTTTTCTGAGCATCGACACTGCGATAGATCGGATTAGGTATACCTTGAAGTATATAAGCCATTGCATACTGATCAGCTTCACGATGTAGTTTCTGTTCTTCAGAGAGTGAAGATTCTGGAAGGGGTCTATCACCAGGAGGACGTGGAGGATCAGCATTAGGATCACCAGCTTCAAATCGTGTTGGCCACTCAAATGGTCCTTCAAGTATCACTTGCTTTAAGAACTGCCCATGAGGTTTCTTTAGTTCAAGAAATCTTAAGAATCGACTTGACCATTGAACATAATTCCCAGGTGTTAGCATTGGAGGTGTTTCAAGTGATCCTGCCTCATGTCGGGATTGTTGAGTTGTAATAACTTCACACATTCTGTCAAACCAGTGAGGTTGTTTGGAGGAAAACTGAGTGGTTTGTTGTAGCACTTGATATGGTTGCTGTTGAGGAATGAGTTGTTGTTGCATCATTAGGTAATGTTGTTGTGGATTGTATTTAGGAGGTTGTTGATTCATTATGTGCGGAAGGTATTGTTGTTGCTGATACTGCTGATGCTGAGGTTGCTGAGACTGCTGATGTTGAGGTTGCTGAATATGAGGAAAGTAGTGATTCGGTGGCTGAGACATCTTAGAACACTTGTGTAGAAATGGATCTTGTAGAAAGTGTAGAATTAACCAATTATCGAGAAAATAAGCCCAACTTCAAATGAGATTTCGATAATATGTTTTCGAAACTTAGCACATTTTCGAGAAACATAGATTTCGAAAAACGTAGTGGATTTATCGAGAAAAGATTTCGAAACTGTTCAATGTTATCGAGAAATAAGATTTCGATAATAATAAAGAAGGTTTATCGAGAAATAAGATTTCGATAACTTTTCAAAAAAATGTTGAATTTCTCGAAACTTAGTTTATCGAAAAAATGTAGGATTTCTCGATAAATTTACTCGATAATTAAGCAGGTTTATCGAAAAATGTAGGATTTCTCGATAACTTTGCGAAACTTAGTTTTCGAAATTATACAATTTCGAAAACTTTCCCAAAAGTCGAAGTACTTAACTTTCTTATACAAGAAAGAAAATACCGAGTCCACACAAACGAAGTCGAGGTAGTGCACTATGAGAAGATCTCGAAATAGGCAAGTAGGAAGTTCTCGATAAGTAGTAACTTTTGTTTTTCAAAGAAAGCAATCCTTAAATTCGTTTTTCTTTCAAGATACTTGTACTTTTGTGTATAAAATGTGTAAATCTTAAGGAAAGTAGAAAACTTTAAGAAAAATTTCAAACTTGTAAAGATTTCGAAAAAAGTACAACTATCTAAAAGTCGAATAATTAGTAAAAAGTTTGGAACTTTTTGGTTTGTTTTGATTTTAAACACAAGTTTGTAAGCAAAGATGTGAGAAAAACCAAGAAACTAACAAAAAATTAAACTTTTTCAAACAATTCGATAAAAAAAAAAACGATTTATAAAGAAAGAAATCAATGAAAAAACAATAACTACACCTTCCTCTAGCGAATGATACCACTTGTTAGGTCACCATTTTAGTAAACACAAGTATAATGATAAGAGAAATGAGATGAGAATGAGAGTGGGATGATTATGAGAAATTTGAGAAAGTGAAATGCAAGAGTTTCCTTAATGTTTTCAAATAACCAACCAAGTATTACATAGACCTAAGGCTTCTATTTATAGGGAAGGAGCTAGGGCAACATTCCCACTCCTTCCTTACATGAATTCGTATGGGCTCAAGGCCCATGGACCATTATACTTAAGCCTAGTAAACTTGTAACATTACATAAGTGTAAGTAATAAATGACTAAAGCAACCTATTATTACAAATGACCGAGACTTGACAAAATAGTAAAAACTTAGGTTCCAACACACCTCGAGGTATGGTAATTGTTGAGCGTGAATATGCTCCATAAGATCAAATCGGAGACGAAAATGTGTGTTCTCATTTCGTATCTCGTCTAAGGCTTCGTCGTCAAACACCGGTTCGATCGGAGGATCCCGAATATAAACGGGGGATATTGCGTTACCAGATTCATGTAGAATCATGTTGTGCAATATCACACATGTATAAACCATTTTACTAATTCTGGCTACTGTGTACGGCCGTAAGGGTCGTCTCAGTACACCCCATCTTTGCTTGAGAACACCAAATGCCCGTTCAACATCCTTTCGAGCCGACTCTTGTAGTTTTTTGAACTTTCTCTCTTGCGGGTCGGTAGGAAATTTGAACGCTTTAACAAAAGTAGACCATGAAGGATATATGCCATCACAAAGATAGTAGCCACGCTTGTATGTATGGCCATTCACAACAAATGGGCACTTAGGTGTCGTATCATTACGCTCGGTGAGGAATAGCGGAGATTGCATCACAACATTAATATCATTGTTTGAACCCGGCGGTCCAAAGAACGCGTGCCATATCCACAAATCTTGAGACGCCACTGCCTCCATCATAATTGTGGGGTATCGATGATCACCCCTTTTATATTGACCACTCAATTCGATTGGACAATTCCTCCAATCGAAATGTGTGCAATCTAGGCTACCGATCATACCCGGAATGTGATGTCGAGCTTCGTGTGCTTCATACAAACATGCAATATCATGGCTTGTTGGCCTACGTAGGTAATCTCGACTGTATATCTGAATAATAGCATCACAAAAAAATTGAAGGCTTTCACGTGACGTTCTTTTAGCCATTTGTAAATATTCGTCAAACTCATCTGGTGGATTACCGGTTGCGAGTTGCTTAACGGCAGACACACATTTTTGTATGGCTGTGAAACTTTTTTTTTGTCTAGCATCATAACCTTCCTGAAAATACTCGAATCTAGCCTCAATAGCATGTGTGATTTTCAAAAATAAACTTTTAGGCATACGATACCTATCTTCAAACACTTGCTCGTTGTATCTTGGTTCTTCACAAAAATAATCACAATGCAATCTTTCTGCAGCGCTGACCCGATCACGTTTCACTGACGTACATGTCGACCTTGCCGTATCTTCCTCTTCATCTGCGTCAATCGCGTTTGCAAAAAACTCGAGAATACTATCGTTAGACCACTCACGTATTTAAAGCAAACAAAAAAGAGCCGTTTAAGGCATACGCTCCTCCTCCAACGTCTATTTTCTCCTCTCCCCGCATGCGTGAACATTCCCCGATTTTCACCTCCCCGTGCGGGGTTCCCCGCGAGGCGGCGGTGTTCCCGTGCGGGGGTTCACCTTCCCCGCTTCCTCCCCGCATGCACTCCCTCTCCTCTTAAGCATTTGTGCAGGGCTTTCGCTAGCCAAGCTACAACCGTAATCTATAAAAATCACCAAAATAAAGTAGAGTTTTGATATGGTTTGCAAGGGTGACAATTAAACAATTTATGATCAATATGGGTATCATAACATGTTCCACAAACAACTCCAACCAAAACCAACATTAAAATCACAGTGATGAGATTGTTGGATGAAAAGATACTTATGGACCTCTTCTCATTTGCATGTTCATTTACATCATCACTATACTTTTAGGTATTATACGTACTATAGTTATATGTCAATAAATTAATATATCGTGTGAAAGTTGTTGGTATTAAAGGATTAGGTTTAAAAATATTCTCGAAGTATTAGAGTCTAATGGTTATGCTTAATAAACAAAAACATATATAACTTGAGATATATAAAGCTGGTTGAAAAAAGTTAAGGCCGGTTGAAAATAGTTAAGGCGGACACTAGACAATTACTGTACTCTCTCCGCCTCAAAATTATTGTCAAGAGACAAACATCACAAATTTTAATAAAAGTGGGGCCTCTACAATTTTCAGCCAAGCAAATGGAATATTCCCCTACTAAGTTTTCTTATATTTGCTAAAAATGAAAGGTGGACAATTAATTTGAGATATCCATAAATAAAAATATGGACAATAAATATGAGACGGAGGGAGTATTATTGAAGGTACTGGACAATGATGCATGTTTTAATACTTTAACACAGTTTTTCTGAACCTTGATATATAGGCCTAATAAAGAGGCCTAATATTGGACCTAACGCTTTAAATGCTTGTACAGTGCACTGACTGTACAAGCATTTAAAGCGTTAGGTCCACCATTAAGCCTCTTTATTAGGTCCACCAAACATATTCCTTTCTGATTATTTATACACATTTTGGATTTTTTTTTCCCACAACCAATGAGATCTAATATATTGAAAGGCCAATCTTTTTATTTAATTGAGAATAAAAGTATCATCTTTTGTTACTCAAGAACACTGAAAGGGCAAGCTTTATACTAAAAGAAAATCAACTTTTCATCTTAGTTTTAGAAAGAGAAAATTATTGAAATACCCCAATAGTACACATGTGTGTACCCTAAATGCTCCAAGATTTTCCATCTTCCCTATATACCCCAAGGGCTACTCTCCCATAAAAATTCTTGGGCAACCCTTTCATAATTGTGACATGTGTCCATTTGATTGTCCCCACAATGTCCTTTCATACCAATTACCCTATTAATTCTTGGGCAACTGAGGCCTACATTCTTGGGTGACTTGGGTTTTTTATCTTATAGTTAAAAAAGTATTATTTTTATATTATTTAATAGTACACATTTCCTGAGCGACTAAGTCCCACTCTTGTGTATTCTTGAGCGACTATGTCCCACATTTTTTATAATAGTGTAAATTACATAAATAACCTCATACTTTCTTTTGTACTTATTATTTTAAAACTTGTACATTTTGATTATTGTACCCACTCAACTACCACCACTTACTCCGGCCACCACTAACAACTCCGACCACCACCACCCATATATTTCGGCGACAACCATTTATTCCGGCCAACTTTTCTTTTTTTTACGTCAAAAAAAAAAAAAAAAAGAAAAGAAAAAAGAAAAAAAAAGATCCTTCATTGGATTTAGATACTATCTACAAGCAATAAAAAGTGTGTAGGAGCAGTGAAACACAAACCGTACACACTGGTGTGCTAAAAAAGTAAAGCAAAAACAAAAGCATTTATAATGCATAGATCTTCCTGATCTTGTTAGATTTTCATCTTCACACAGCAAAAAAAAAAAAAAAGGTAGGGTGCTAATCGAAAATGCTTGATTTCTAAAAGGAGAAAACTCTCGATCTACCCAATCAAATACCCAGATCTTCAAAAACCACTTACTTTGACCACCACTTTTTTTCCCTAATCAAATACCCAGATCTTCAAAAACTTTTTTTTCCTAACCAAATACCCATATCTGTTAGTGGTGACGGGGTGGTTATGGTCGGATCTGTTACTTTGAATCTTGTGTTGTGTAGGATTTTTGGATTAGATCGATATGTTCAATCCATTACTCACCAGACGGCGACCGGACCCACCACGCGCCAGTACTGTTTGCCGGAATTTATTATTTTCCGGCGAGTTTAAGCAACTAAACTTTACCAGATCTCAAATCCATGTGGTTGGGTGATCGGTATCTGGATTTTGTGTGTGTGATTTTTAATGTGATGAGATGTGATTGTGTTTTGTGATAAGAGTGAAGATAGAGTGAGATGGGGTGTTGAGTGTTTGACTGAGACGGTGGTGTGACCGGAGATGGGGTGAGATGGGGTGTTAAGTGTTTGACCGAGACGGTGGTGTGACCGGAGATGGTGGTTGTTGACCGGAGATGGTTTTGTTGGTTATGATAAATTTAAAAGAGAGAGAGATAATATGTATGTGTGTGTGTGTGTGTGTGTGTGTGAGAGCGAGAGAGGATGGATTAATAAAAAGAGAGAGAGAGAGAGAGAGAGAAAGGGTATATATGTAATATACTATAGATAAAATAAAATAAAAAATTCTACCTACCCTGGACACTTGGCAAAATTTTAGGAGAGTTGCCTAAGAATTTTTGTGTGAGAGTCGCCGTTGGGGCATATAGGGAAGATGGAAAATTTTGGAGTATTTAGGGTAGACACATGTGTAGCTTTGAGGTATTTGAAGAATAGCTCATCATTGCCAACAAGCAATTTAATGTTTTTATACATGAGACCTAACGTTGACCATAATGCATTTTGACGAGGTCAAGTAGAATTTGCTTACTTATATAAGGAATTATTAATCCATGAGGTTATCAACTTACCATTTTAACTATTGCTTTATATGCACGAGTATGTGCTAACGAAACTTTTTTCTAAAAACAAAGATTCAAACAAATACTATACACATAACACGCATATGTAGCAAGTACTACGTATGACTTAAAACACGGAACGTGCCTCTTGGCGTCAACCATGTACCACTACTGAAACTGCGTATACCCTTGTATCAGTTTACGTCAACTTTATACGGGCTGAAGTTTCAAATGAATTCAAATCATACTTTCATTTGATCTCAACTCTAAGAATTAGGACTTATAACTAAATCATGTAAATGATCTGATTCAGTTAAGAGAATAGAAACCCTTGACCTAGTGAAGAGAATGAATTTAAATAATCTATACAAGATGAACATAAAATATGGCAAACAAGGGCTATTCAAATGATGTCAGATTTGCACTTTTCACCATAGCTGGAGCCTGCAAGGTAAAGAGTTATTTGAAGCACGAAAACGAATTTGCCTTTCAGATATTCTTATAATTATCATATTAACACTAAATATCTTCTAAAGAGAATGGAGCAAAAAGTATACAGGTTTGACCCGATCCGTACCAAAATGACCCATTTTGCAACCTCCATAGAGAAAAAAAGGGAGACCATAATTTTAACCACCAAAAGTAACTCTATTTTTTGTCTTCCAACTTATTTTCTCAATTGCTGTGTTTCAGCATCCAAATCAAATGTATACAAAATAAAAATAAAAAAAATCTAAAGGCTCCAAAAGAAAAAGAAAACAAAAGCAAATAAATGTCTACATTTCAATGTTCGTATACGACTTTTTCTAACCAGACGGCTTAGCTTGGTTCGGGTGCTAATACTTTGAGACTTCGCATCCATTCACAGAAGCTTGGTTCATCAAAGTGAATAAAACTGCTTTTCAACTTTGTTCTTTGTTCTGTAGTCAAAGTCCGAAGCTGCGGAAATCTTGCTTCCTGTCAAAACGTTTCCACTTACCCATTAGTTTATATCATGGACAGTAAAATACGCACGCTACGCATCTTGGCTAATGGTTCAGGTTCTAATACGAACTTTTTTTACCGAGTATTATTGACACATATTTAATAGAACAAACTGGAAGGTTGTAAATAGTACACTATAGATGATGTTTAGCCTGTTTTTTTTCCATTCTAACTCTAAATTTTTATCCATTTGACTCTTGGCAATAAAACATATCGCATTGCTAGAACGATAATCTAACTTTTGAAATACAACAATTTAGGAGGTTTTATTCAGTGTAAGCACACTTATGTGATTTCTGGCCCGTTTCAGCTATTCAACAGGTTTTCATCTTCACGTTTTTTACAAATTCTACCCAGTTTACCCATTAGAGGAAAAACATAACCCAAATTGACATGGTTATCGATATATGGGTAGAAAATGCCACCTCATTTGTAATTTTTCAGCAGAAGAACTTATACAAGAGTCATGGGAATTCAGCACACAACTAACGGTGAAACTTACTTGCTCATAGGGAGGGTCCTTGTGTGCAGGAATTAGCCGAGACACAAAATACCTTGCCTGAGAGCTGCCCTCCTGTTATGCACCAAACGCAACTCACATAAAGAGTCAAATCTCTTATATTTAATACTTTTTATAAATTATTAATTGAAATATGATTAAAATTTTACTTTGAATGCGAGAATTCTAGGAGCTGGGAACCTCGTCTCCGTCAGTTCTTCCGCCAACGTTCTGCAGGCTGCTAATGCTGCTGCACTTCTTCCTTCTTGAGCAGCAAGTTCAGCACCCTGAGTCCAATTCAACAACAGCATGTATTAGAGGATTAAAGGAGTGTTTGGATGTTCGTACTGAAAGTGCTTTGTTGATATTATTTAAATAATAATATAACGGCTAATCAGCGGTGGTAAAACGGGCACTTTGAGGCTGTTATTACCAGATAATTATATACTAGTGTTTGACAAATTATGATCTACATAAAATGACCAATAAGTTTATTGTAAAAAAAGGAAGACTTCTTAAAATATGAGACAATAAGTTTTATAAAAAGAAGGGACATTTTTAATAACTATTGATCAGAAACTTATATGACCAGTTTATCAGAAGTAATATATGATTTTCCAAACATTATAAAGATAATACTTTTCAAATCAAAGTGATCCGACAATCAGTTCCCAAAAAAGCAAATCCAAATACCACGGGTTAATGTAAATTACCAAAACTATGATTGTTATTTTATCAATGTTTGTCAAATATGACCACAAACTTATATTATCACAACAAGAAGCAGAATAAAACGATTAAAAAAAGATTTATGTACATAATATACACTTTTGGGAGGTTCACCATTTGACCCATTTCAGGTTCAGCTCAATCAAAAACTTTTTCCCATTTGACCCATTAGCAATAAAACATAATCCAAATGATCCATTCAAAATAAATGAATGGAAATTGTCAACACAGATTACTAAGTTAAGAATCTTACCAACCAAATGAAGACATCTGTTCCATGATCAAGAACGACAGCCGCATCAGATTGCATAGCAAGATCATGAGCTGGCAACTCCTCAAAAGTGCCTCCTTCACGATGCATAAGACATCTCGGAGCCACCATTCGTAAAGATAAGTCAAAAGAAGCATTCAAAAAAATATCCCGCAAAACAGATCTCTCGTCCTCATGACCAAGAATACTACCCAAAAGTGGACCCCTCCTAAGATGAAACAATATCTCAGGCATATGAGACAACTCCTTAGGAAACTGATATAGCTTTGATTTTGGCATTTGTGATCCAAATTTATTAGTAATATCTTTAATCCTTTCATCTACTGTTTTACGCACATCAATTGCTTCTGAAAAGTTTTTAGCTCTCAAAAGACTCCTTTTCGCGATTAAAACTGCGGCCACCTCATCTTGAACACTATCGAGATAAGCCGAAACACTATCCACTGTCGGTAACCTAACTGTTATTACCCTTGTGACATCCGCTTGATATAAATTCGAAAACAAAATTCCAAACTGAAGGTACACAAAATCACTTTTAATATTCCCACGTGTTTCCATCATTATTCCAAAACATTGTGTTTCTTCAACACTTAACATTTGTATAGCAACAGAGTTATCATTCTTAAAAGCTTCATTATTATCCGTCTGTGCTTCTTCACCCGGGCCTATAACTTGGGTCACATTTATATCATCTGAACACCGTATTTCCATCAAACCATGAGAACCCGCTGCACGAGTAGATGCTCTTTGAAGATTCACACCAAAAGCCTCACCAAAATCATCATGTAAAATCAAAATCCCACCAGAAGCTTTTACAAGCGGTTGTAAAACAGGAATACGGATCGGACATGTTCCCGCACACAAAATATCAATTAACGTATTACGCTTATGAGCCTCACGACCTAAATTTTCCATATACTTTAACGCAGTTTTCTCCATGTGGGGATAGTTTGGATGGCTTAAAGAATGCGGGACCGACCCAGGCCCGTATGTGTTGGGTCCACCCGCACACACGATAATTCTACTACTGCCACCTGGTTTTTTCACGACCCCTTGTGACATTTCGGCTGATGGTCCTTGAATAATAGCTAAAGCAACTTCAACTGCAGTCCCCATGCAACGATCTCTAGAAGCTTCCGAAAGATTCAATTTATACGGTCTAAAAGATGAAAATATAGAGTGTACAACAGGTAAAGACGCATGAATGGGTGACAAATAAACCCCAGCTCCATAAACCAGTTGTTTCAACGATTCTTGACTCGGCGAAACATTACCTGGTAGAAGATCAGCAGACGCGATCGATCCTTCGGAAAGATCGTATACTGAAACTGTTCGTCCGTAAGATACAATCCCGATTCTTGTTGTCGGTGAAAGCGAGTCTAGAAATGCATGCAATGAGCTTTGTAAATGTTGGAGATGTGGTTCATCTAAACAGTCATCGACAACAAGAACGATAGGTGCTGACATTCGAGAATCGGAAACCGGAACGAAACCAGGTCTTCGGTTACTCATTTGAACAAAATCAACCATTGGAAATGCTAATTCTGGTAGATTAAGAAGATCTTCTTTGCTGGGAGCTACATATTCGCCTTCACTTCCGTTCAGATTTCGGCATATCACGCATTGCCATTGCCCTGATCCAAGTAAGATGTTGCAATACAGATTTGCAAAAGCTCCACAATTTTGGCAACGATGTGGGTCCCGCTGAATTATTTGTGGACCCTGCAGGACTTCACGTCCAGGAGATACCAATGCTCCAAAACCCAAGCTCGGTACATTCATCAGTTTCTTTTGTTTCAGTACCTACATACAGAAATGGAACATGTTAAAACAGATATACTTTTAGCGTAAATCAAAACAAATTGGTCAGAAGCTTTATGTCATCTCTTAAATTTGAAAACATAAACAAAAACATAATAGGGTGATGTATGACAAAAACTATATTACAGTAACAACTCAAGTGCATGGAACAAAGAGATTTAAAAGGCTGCATTCATTTGAGTATATGCTAGGAAACTTTAGCTCATTTGACCCATTATAATTTTATCTAATATTTTAGTTTCACTCATTTGATCCATTAAATATAACTATACAAAATTAATCCAACTCCATCGACCCTTTTATAGGCAGATAGGCCACTGTTTCCATCTCAAATTTTTGTCGTACATGATAGTTAACTCAGAAGAAGGGAAAAACCGTAATAAATAAAACAAATATGACAAGTCTGGTCACTGAACTTTAATAGACATTGCTCAAGCAGTGATATGCTGGCAACATTTCATAATTCTAGAGCAGTTTCTGAAAGTCGGATTCTTTTTATGTAAATTTTATTTCCAGAAGTTAAATGGTTTTAGTAACAATTATACAAGCCAGTAGGCCCAAATAAGAAATGAAGTGAAAGACCGTTGCTATTTATTTCAGTCTACGCACATAAGAATAAATTAATAAAGAAGCACATAATTTCACTTTGTTAACAATTCACGACCAAAAAACCTGCCTTTAACATGCAGAAGAATTTGAATGGATTTATACTGATTCTACAAAGTTGGATGGGTTTGAGTCAGTTTTCGAAATTTTGATAGTTTTAGAAAATGATTATAACATGCATTTTTACTTTACGCAATTTACTTTCTTAAGAATGATAACTATGCTTTTACAAAACATCTCAAGATAATACATGGTGATATAAACAAAAGGATCTTGGAACACTAGTACTAAAGAAAGGAGCTTTATTTAAGGGATACCTTACGTGCTGTGAGTAGAACATTTGGTGCATCAGGCAGAGTCACCGTATCCTCAGCATCATTCGATACCTGTCGCTGATACTCATTAGTCCCATCTGAATAATTTGAAGGAGGTGAAGCCAACAATGACGGAGCTGCAGAAAAGGCAACCGGTTGAGGAGTTGATGGAGACGTTCTAAACGGCCCAGCTGCAGGTTGCACTGGTGAAGAAAACACAGGTGGTCCGGGTGGGGTGCTCAAACGTGGAACAGGGCTTCCTGTTCTAATACCATTCGTAGGTGAAGGGAACTGTGAACCCTTGATAGGAGGAGAATGCAACTGGTTGGGTTGTATGGTGGGCGGTGCAAATCTGGGACCTGAAGGTGGTGTAAAAGGGGAAGGACTAGGTTTTGTATCGGGTCTTCGTGATTGTGGCTCGGGAGTAGATGGGGTCATTCCAACAGAGTATCCAGCAGGAAAATTAGGTTGGTCGGCCATCAACGCTCATATATGAACCTAGCCCTTAGTAAAAAAATAACTAGTGAAACGTATGACCTGTTTTAAAATAACTGAAAGAATTAGTGCCAAGTAAAAAAGAAGTTAAAATAAATTAAATAAGTAATTAAATATGCTTGTTCTGGCGTTCTCAGTAAATTGAGTGATCCATTGAATAATATAATGCTAAAAAAATTAAATATTATCAATTCAATCAGAGACACTTCGTTCCATCTTGATCTAATAAACAAAAATACAAATCCTCAAAACCAAAACTCTCTAAATCACGATAACACATTTAAGACCAAGACATATGACATAGCGAGGAAATGGTCTTAACATTTCACACACAATGGTTTCTAGGAAAGCTTTCTAGCCATTTACTATGTTAACTTCCCTTGATCCCTTCACACTCATTACTAGTTGCACTAACCTTTATAAAGCATGGACTTGGCATAAGATATCCCCTAACATCTTGATCACTAGTTAAGATGATGATGTAATCCAAAAAACTAATGGCGGTTGAAAAGGCAAACCTTTACACCGCTATTTAACTTAATTCATGGCAATCCAAAAAACTAACAACAATATCTAAGCATATCTGATAAGATGAAAATATTTCAATGGAAGCAAATACTAGAAGAATCATAACATCATGTTTGCCAAACTATCAAATTCACACAGCAAAAAAAAGACACAATCTAACCAATAGTTTTTTTTTTCCTACTTACAACGGGTGCCGTTTGAATTGCTTATTAAAACTGTTTTATCTGCTTAATAAGCATTTCAAATTGCTTATTCAAAACACTATTATTTCACTCACATTAATGAGATAGTCCCAAACACCCACTAGTTGCATCAACACTCAATATGCAGATATTCTCATTAACAAAGAAAAATCAAAATACAAGTAATATCATAAATTAAGAAATTCTGCCCCTTCAAGAATAATAAAATCAAACATAAAATTCAGATATCAAACACCAGCATTGTAAATTCACCAATTCAATTATACATGATTACAAACAATCAGATCTTCAATCAAACAAAAACACGCAAACCCCTAATTACTTCATCATTACAAATCAACAATTAAACATGATCACCACAAAATCCAAACAATCAACACCTGCATTGTGAAATCCGTCAATCCAGTTACCAAATTACACACAATCAGATCATAAACTTTATCAAGATCTTGAAAAACAAAACCCCAGATCAAGAAATCAATCAAATTATGATCAATTAAATGAAATTAATGAATTTTATATCTTACAAGAAGCAATTGAACAAAACCCTTGAAGGAATTGAAGTAACAATTGATAATAAAAAAATCCCTAAAATTGATCAGCAAAACCCTATATCAATAAATTGATCAAATTAGGGGGAATTAATGGAAAATGAATAGACTTTATGTCTTAGAAAATGTAATTGAGCAAAACCCTTGAAGGAATTAGAGTAATAATTGTTAATAAAGAAAGCCCTAAAATTGAAATTGAAGGTTTTAGGTCTTACTTTTGGGGTTTGACAGATTGCTGAAAAGATGAAGACTTTGAAGGAGGTTGTTTTCAGTTTCTTGAGTTATGTCTATTATTATGATGGAGTTTTTATTAAAAATTGGAAATTAGGAAAATAATGGGTAACAAATGTGTGTCTTAACAAATTTACTAGTATTTCATTTTACGTTTGGATCTCTAGTTAGAAGGGTGTTTGGGATTGGGCCGAGTTTTTGATTCAAATATACGCGGTTTACATCATGAGATGTACATGTGATTGTTTTTTACTTTTTATCTAGCTATTCCCAACATGGGGATTGATACGTACACCGATAATTTTATTTCATACACAGAAATTTAATGTTCATTGACCATAATGCCCTTACTTGATTCAACCAAATCATTTTACTTTACCTTTAACAAACTTGAGTGTTGCTTATTGTTTCCTTTTCTTCCTCCCTTCACATGTCTTAGCAGCCACAGCCGGCCCTCTGTACTTAGATTTATGGTCGTGAACTATCTGGCCCTAGTGGTAACTTACTGAGAGCATTAGTTAAACGGGACATGGAAGATGAACTCTTTCCATAAAAAAAATACTAATAATAAAACTTCATAAATAAGCTTATATGTACTTGAAGAAGTCATAAAATATAAAAATCAATTTATTTACTTTATCGTGATTTGTTCAATCAAGAAGACCGGTGAACATCGGCGATGGAATTGATGGTCGAAGAGAAACAAAACATTTGTTGTTTTAGGGATTTGTAAAACTCAAAGCAAAGAAGCAGGGTAAAATAAGGTAGGGTATATTGATCTATGTACATCAAATTTTTATGCACACATCAATTCTTTCTGTGTACGTATCATCTACCATGTGTATTTAATGAGGTTTGTACCTAAAACCTTTTGTTAGGGTGCGTTTGGTTTGCATTTAGGAATCACTATTGGTATGTGTTTGATAGTATGTTGTAATGGGTGTGGGAATAGATTTATAAACCCACCATTCTAGGCAGGTATGAAGACACCCTTATTTGTGGGTTTCAATCCCAATATCAAAACCCATTTTCTCAACCAAACATCCATTTAACAATCCCATTCCCACACACTATTCCAAAACCCATGAACCAAACCTTAGAACATTAGATAGGCGTAATTGCGCGATGCACCACCCGCGGTGGTGCACCATCACACGCCGTCCACGCTACGCATATCCACCATCGTGCGTAATGTGGTGCAGACCACCTCACTTTTTTTTTTTGAGTGTGTGAGTTATGTTTATATTAAGTGTGATATTTGTATATGTTTAGTTAGGTGGTCACCCCTATGTTTGTAAGATGATAGGTTAGGTGCTTTGCTAAAACGTGATGCAACACTGGCTGAAGGTGATCGGTCAAATAACCATTATACGGAACCTTAGAATATCTAACCACTAAGGTACGTTGATAAAAGTAACTTAAACATAGTATCTAAAATCATTTAAATGTTAAATTTTTATGTGTTTCATCTCATATTATGCTCTTTTAAATTGTTTCTTTATATGCTTTATTTGAATAAGTTTAATACTAGTTTTGGCACACTTTTAAGGTTGCTTATAACCCCGATTTGATTCCATGTTGACACATTCTCCGCTCCAAAACAATTTAAGAAACTTGTAAGAAAATGTATCATTTTACCATTTTTAAGTTATTCACAAGAGTAAATCTTATTTGAATAATTTAAGAAACTTGAATAAGTTATTATGGACGATGACATGTGAGTATTATGAAAGGTCCTATGGTAATTTTGCTAATCACAATCCCCAAAAATTTTTTTCTTCTCAGCAATGCTTATGTAAGCTTATTACGAATTTAATAAGCTCCTAAATTTTTTAGGCTCATGCGTTCATTCATTTAAACTTACAAACTTTATAAGCTCACAAGCTGAAGTAGGTAAGCTCATAAAACTATAAAAGTAAGTAAGTTTACAAACTTGATAAGCCCATCAAATAAGCTATAAGTCATTAAACCCACAAAAGTTAAATTACAATACAACTTTATGTACTTTTATTTGTGCAAGGTTGAGTTCATTTTGTCATCCCCCATAGTAGTTCAAAACATAACTAGAGGTGTTAGCCGGGTGGGGATGGTTGGATTTCTGGCTCATTTAGGTAATGCTAAAAAACATACCGAACCCGACTCTATTAAAATTTTGGTTGGTTAGGTTAGGTTCTTTCGGGTTCGGATTAACCCGAATTTGAGCAATTTGATACTTTTTTTTACACTAAAGATAATTAACAAAATTATTATACAAAAAAAATGAAAGATATAGAAGATCTTCTTCGGGTTAATCCCGAATTACGATGGGTGATCGTATTATAAAATTATAAAACACTTATTACCCACAAATTACCTACAAAATTACATAATGTGCCTATAGTTGCTTATTCGGAGGTTGGATTAAGCTTGATTGCTAGTCAAGTGGGGAAACCGGTGATGTTGGATTCATTTACATCTTCTATGTGTGTTGACTCGTAGGGTCGGATTAGTTATGCTCGTGCGTTGGTTGAAGTGTGTTCAAATTCAGAATTGAAAAAGGAAGTTAGTATGGCTATTCCGTTGGATGATGATAGTGGTTATTTGACAGAAATCATTCGTGTCGAATATGAATGGACTCCTCCTCATTATAGTGTTTATAAGATTTTTGGTCACACACCTAGTGAGTGTCCAAAACAAGCGGAAGAGGTGGTTCATAAGGATTCTAATGTGGTGACTAATGCATCGACTCAGGTGGTTAATAACGATGAGGGGTTCAAAGAGGTAAGGAATCGTAAGAATAAAGGTAAGAATGTGGTTTCTACGTCTCAACATAAGCCAATTGGAGGGGTTAAACTATCTAAGCCTAAGGCTAATTTTTGGAGACCTAAAGTCACGACAACTACTAATCATGTTGATACCAAGAAAGATTCAGATCCTAAGGATCTAAAGCAGACTTCTACTTCTAATGTTAAATCTGGTAAGGACCCACAGTCTTCTAACTCTTTTGGTATCTTGGAGTCATTGGTGGATGAGGACGTTCTTGGTTTTGATAACAATGGTAAGGGGTCACAAAATCAGCCTATGAGTAACATGGAATCGCAGGTGCCGGTTGAGGCTTCTAAGTCATCTACTCTCCCATCTTCTAGTACTTTTGCAACAAAGAAGGCGTCTGAGTAGTCTACTATCTTATCTCTGTGTACTTCTGCAACGAAGAGAGGTAACCCATTTTCTAAGGTGGGTGAAGTAGTCGTTTATGAGAGTGATGAAGATGAGGTGTATGAGCCTAATGATTATTTGGGAGATGATTATTTTTCAGATGAATATGCGGCTCAGGTAAACGACTTACCGGGACAATTCAAGGAGTTCAAGCTTCAAGGCCGTGCTAGGAAGTAGTATTTTATTTTGTTTTCTTCATAAGATTGGCATGTCATCTTATGTTTTTTATTGGTTATTCTAGTTGTTGGTAGCTTTTGGTTAATTTATGGCTTGTCATAAATGATCTAGGGTAGTTCAAGCGATTGCTTGAAGTTAATGTGGCATTTCAGCCATATTCCATTGTACTTTAAACATTTTATTAGTTAATATATTTTACCAGGGTGGAAGTTCCCTTTTACCCACAAATTACCTACAAACCCATATACATGGGCAAAACCTCCGAGGCTAATTGTGCACCCACAAAATATTCAAACGGTAGGTAAATTTACCCACAATAACTTCGGTGGATGATCGTATTAAATTGTGGGTCATTTCTTTGTGGGATTTAATAAGGTACCACGAGAACACCCATAATCATAGTTGTGGGTTTAACGTGGGTAAAATTTACCACGGAATACAGTCTGCAACATGCCTCATATATAATTTGTGGGTGTGACTGAAGTAACCACACATATATTTCTATGGGTAGGTCATCGCTACATGTTCACAATAGTACAGCACTATAATGGATATATCTTAAATCTATGAGAAATTTGAAAGCATATATAATTGAAAATACAAATATCAAACCAAAATGCATTTTATTAATATATATTCAACTTCAATCTACAAATGGTTTTATCCATTATCCATTATACAAAAAACCACATAAAAGTGTAGCTACTTTTTGGAAGTATCGATAAACAATAACATAATCAACAAGTTGTCTATGTACAACACAAGCTCTCTATCTATGAGAACATCTTTCTCTGTGAGTGGATTGCTTAAACATGATGCCAAATCTCTCTATGCTTTGGTTTACTAAAATGCTACTATATACATCTCAAAATTATTGTTACTAAACAAAAAACACACAGTTTAACAAAAAAAAATACATTTATTACAGCTTTGATTATTGCAAAAGTCATAAAAAGACACTTTTACCTTTTGACAATTATTTAATGTTTTTATATAGTTTTGTAAATAACAATTTTGATTAAAAGTAATATAGTAAACTTAAGCAAATTCAGCTACTATCTATATTATAAAGAAAACATTGAAAATAAAAAACTTAAATGTATTAAAGGAAACTTAGATAATTAAAGTAACTATCGAAAGCTATAAAATAATTAAAGTAACTATTGAAGACTGGAATGCAAAGCTGGAAACTATTGAAGAAAACTTAGACATATTGAAGAAAACTGAAAACTAAAAACTTAAAACTTGTGGCTGGAATTAAAATGCATGATTTTCTGGACACGAAAAGTATTGAAAGGCCGACTTCTTGCCAGGCGGGAAAATTCAAATTTTCCATTACCTCTATTGATGCAAGATTTCTGACCAGGTTTTAATATTTATATACGTCTCATCTACCTATGATCTACCTTATGCACTCACGGGCAGTGTACCCAATCGTGTGTAGTGTAGTATTCAGTAAAACCGAGTTCGTCCCAAGAGCTATGCGTATCTGGATTATAACTTAAGTCTATGTCACGTTTTAAAGGGGTTTATGATTTGTTTGATTAATTAAACTAATAAACATAAATGAAATGCGGAAATTAAATAGATTTGAATGTAGTAGGGAGAAAGTGTACTAGCCTAGTTGTTCATCCTACATTGCTACAACTATGTTTTTTAGTTAAGCTTTCTATTGCTTCAAGTGGGGCATAAGATTCACTAGATTCTGTAACACCCCCATTTTCAACGATAGCAACAGAAGCTAAATCTGGGATATTACATCTTGATACACAGTCACAGTAATAGAAAACGACTCAAAAAGAGACGTTTTGAAAAGATATGTTACCATTCATTAAAATATCATAGTTTTACAAAAGGAGGTCCCAAAATCTATGTGAAACATAGAGTTTGAATGATAACAAGTTTGAAATTCCTTCAAGTCCAGTGCCACACCGTGCCATAAGTTGCTCAGTTACCTAGGATACATGCTTAAAAGAGTCAACACAAAGGTTGAGTGAAATTCATAGGTTTTAGTTTTGTAATGGTTTGAATACAAGTTCCACTAGCTTCAGTTGTTACACCCATCAAGGAAAATGTAGTATTTGTGATAATTGCAATGCATTTACAATTATCATGGAAAAACAGTATTGTTGCAACTAAGCTCATGACACCTCACGTTAACATGTCCAGGTCAATGGGGCAATGCAGACTAAACCACGATGGGACGTAAGGTTAACCTTTTAGTTCTCAAATATAGTGCTAATTGGTACCCGGCTAGGGCAAATCAACGGGAGTTGTCAAACTCTTAATAGATCTATTCACTATACTCATGTTCACTCGCAAGTGATTATGGTTCATGAAATTTGTTATATAATGGTGTCAAAAAGGTACTCATGTAATAACGAATCAGGAGAAAAAGACTTGTATTCGGTTTAAAGCATGAATCCCCCTTACGGGTTTGTAAAGCATTTAAAAAGTGAGCTATAAACTCACTTGAGATTAGGGAAATTTGATTGATTTCAAAAGTAAGTCAGATATTAGACGGCCTACTCACGCAACCTGGTGTAGTGTGTATGTCAAGTCTTAGTGGGTTTGTCTAAGTTTCAACACTTTGTTTCCTAAGTAAGTATTTCTTAGGGTTTACTAGATTTAGATATAATGTAACATCGTTCGGGCCATAATAATCCAGAGGTCATGTAGTAAACGTCTGAGGAGCCAGGGCACTTTAACTCTTAAACCTAGCAAACTCGTCAAAACGAATACCCAAATGAAACCCCTCACATGAAGCTCCCTAGTATTATGATACGTTGTTAAATAAAACATGGGGTTTTAGTTTATATGAAAATATTTCATTTATATCCTCAAGTTTGAAAGTTGGCAATATATACCCTTTAGTTATAAGCTTTTACGAAACTAATCCTTTAAAACTTTACAAAATAGGTCCTTATACCTAGTACTTCTAAGAAATGACAAAAACATCCCTTGGACTTAATAATTTCATAAAGTTACAATATTACCCTTATGCATGGAAACTTTGCAAAACTAGTCCAAAAACCATGCAAACTATATTTTTATGAAACAAAAGAGTTTTTAAGCTTATAACTTATTAATATAAGCATATTTAAGTAATCTTGACCAGCTTATAGCTTATGACAAGGACTTATAACATAAAATATTACGAAAGTGCAAAATTGGGGTTTATAAATGGAAACGAGCAAAACGAAATGAACAAGGCTTAAGCAAGGGTTCCTAAGTAATCTACTACAGCTAATAAGCATACTAGAACTAAAAGAGAGCTTATTGAACAAGATTAGAAGCTTATGTGACCTAGAAGTAGGTTAGCGAGGGTTTAGGGTTTTCTCGGCAAAGTAAGGACTAGGCGAGGGATTATAGCTTGATTCTCTTGGTTCCTTGGCGTCCTAGGGACTCTTATCTACTGCTAGTACTAGTGAATTGAAGTTGGGGAAATGAAGAGTGATGGTTTGAAATGTAGGAGGTAACAAGGGTATTTATAGGGTATGGTTGGAGTTTTCTCCAAGTTATAGGTGGTGTGGTGTCGTGAGGAGGAGGGGTGATTCATGGAAGCTATAGGTGACTAAGAGAATCTAGGGGAGGGCTAGGAGGCGGTGAAGAGGTTGTATGGTGGTGGTTTGGCCATGTAAAGCTACTAGGTGACAAGTAGGTGCATCACCTACTTATAAGCTACTTGTGAGGTGTTAGGGTGCTTGCTTAGGGTGACAAGGAGGTGGGTGAGCTGCTGGTAAGCTACTTAGGGGTGGTGGTGCTTGGTTGCTAGCTTAGTTTAAGATTATTCCTAGTTTAGGGTTAGTTTAGGACTTAAACTCGATTAGGATTTTATACCTAGATTAAGGTTTATTAAGTGATTAGAGACTAAGATTAAGGTTTAGGAATCATGTCTTAAGTGATTATAGCTTGTACTAAAGATTTGGTAAGGTTTTGACCTAGTTTCGGGGTGGTACGTAAGGATTGCACCAGGCTTTACCTCTCAAGGGATCTTGAGAAGCTTACAAACCCCACCAGGCAGTGTACCTGATCGATGTAGTATAGTATAATGACAAGTACCGGGGGATTGATCGTTCAGCTAGGAATAGTGTCGCTAGGATTAGAAAACCTAAAGATTAAGTCTAGAGATGAGGGATGATTCTTTTTGTATTTTTATATTTTTAAGAAAGCAAGTAAATATCTCGGGTTTGAAGGATTTGAGTGGAATTAGTTGCTAGTCAACTAACCCAATACTAAGATGCAATCAAAATAAAATACTAAAAATGAAATTAAACTATATTAAACTAAAGTTGTGAGCAATAAGTGGGAGAAATGTGTTTACTTAGATTTCACTACTCCCTAGATATCTTTTACACGTTAATTACTTGTTATAGTTGCGTGGATGACGGATTGTATTCCTTAATACCATTCATGGGGTGGCGTACTTAACTCCCCAATCCTATGAGTGCCTACTTCACTCCTATGTCGAGCCGGCTAAGAAGCTCCTAACATGGGATCATTAGAATTTACTCATGCATTAAATACAACCAATAAAACCTAGTACATATCGGTTCATGTTTCCTAAGACGTTCAAGCATGTTACTAATTGGAGATCTGCCAGTTTTCTTAAGCCTAACATTGAAATCATTCATCCAATACAACCATAAACAAGTAATCAACACATAATTAACATCTAGGTTTCATTAGATCTAAGCAAACACAAGATAGATCTAGCCTACCATGGTGGAATCAAGATAAGCACAAGATATAGACAACCAACACATAGACATATTGATTGAATTAAGAGAATACTTTTCTCAATAGCACATGTAAGGGTTCAAGGGCTGAAAACCCTTGAAAAAGCTGTAAAATTCGTACAAGGTTCGGCCTTAGGGTTTCTCCAAACTTCTTCCTCTCTAATGAATAAAAATTAGAAAACTATATATAGATTATAGAAGGTGACGGCGTCAAGAACAACTGTGTGACACCGTCATCTCGCCGCCAAATAGTTCCTCAGACTGCCTAGATCTGGGTTTGACGCCGTCATGTGTACTCCTTATGCAGGCCGTCATGACTTTAACTCTTGACGCTCTTCATGTGACGCCTTCAGGTTTGTACTGGGTCGTCATGGACTATACTCTTGACGCCGTCAAACACTGTTATCAGCTTGAAAATTTAAGTCTTTGGCGTTTTCTTCACTTTTATGCTCCAAAAACGTCCGAATTGCTTCCTTTTCTAGATTTCACTCCCAAAGTACCTAAAATCACAAAAGGAACGATTTAGGGCAATATTTGATCAAATAAATTCAATTCCGGGCTTAAATGACCCCCTAAAAGTGGTTCATTTTTGGCCTCATCATATACCCTTACAATTGAGATTTGCTTGTCCTCAAGCAAATGCGCTTTTATTCTAATCAAAATACAAGTTAGGGGTCATTTAACACTAATATAAAAGTAATTACAACAAATAATCGTTCCACTAAAGACCAAAGACAAGCACGGAGGTCATACACTAGCACCTCACAAATAGTGTTTAGATACTCACATCTATCGGGTGTAATAAAGTATAAATTACAATATGGAAACGGAAGATATCTCTCAATACCTGTCATAGCAAAATAGATTACCATAGGCTTGGGAAAGGATCAAACCTCCACCACATGGCGTAAGCACCTAGGATAAACTATCAAAGAGGTATTTTAAAGGGTTGTGACGTTAGGTGTAGGGATATGAAATACACGGTTTTGTTGGATATAGGCAGTCTTTACTGGTGGCGAGTTAACAATCTTGGTTAATTACATGTACAATATGGCTTTGCTAAGCCAAGACTAGACTCGACTTAAGCTAATAAATGAAAAATAACAAAAACATAAAATAAACATAGAATGAAAAGGGATGGTAGTCCGTATGTTTTTTCTCTTTTCTTTTTCTATATTTTTTTTTCCTTTCTATTCTTGTTTTTTCGATTTTTTTTTTTTTTTTTTTTTTTTTTTTTTTTTTTTTTTTTTTTTTTTTGCATACACTCTTACCCTACCATCCAAAATAATACATCATAGGGAATGGAAATTCCCCTTACACTTGAATTTTTACATACTTTACAATAAACTAATCTAATGACTCGAATTAAGAAAATCAAAACACTTGGAGTACTTTTAAGATTAACGTACATATGGGGGTAATATATGATGTTCTTCCCCATTATTCCATAAAATAAGTACTTTACCCAATCGTCCCAATCGTCCCAAAACAATATGTACAAGGATATGACTCGACTTAGCAACCATGTAATCAATTAGATAGTTAACTTAGGGTTTAACAAATAACAATAATACACTAAAGATGAGCGCATACACGGAAGGCTAAGGCGATTTGGGTATACATTTAAGTGGGGTGTAACAAATTCTTCCTTTAAGTAAGATGCTTAAAGTTAGAAACGAAAAGATAGGCACGGAGGGGTGTACTAGGGGTTTCGTGTACTAAAAATGAGTACAACGCTAAGGGTGTGGGAAAAATTAGTTGACTTAACTAGCCAAGTAATATGACTTAAATGGTCAAGTAATTATAATACGGGTTTAACACAAGGGTGATCCTAATGCCTCTTATCATGTAGTAAATCCTACCACACGAATGTAGTCTCACTAGCGGTCTCGGGATGCATCACTAACGCAAGTTCTAGAATCTAAATGCTACCGGTACACTCATAAGCACTAATAGTAAATGCTTTTCCTATCAAATCTAAAGGCGAACCTCACATATTTGGGTGGAAAATTTTTCTGAATGATACGGTTATGTGCTAGTCATACAATATCCTATCCATGAGACGCTTGCTATGGCCAAAGTTTCACTCCTAAATGTTGTAAAAAAATTTAAATTTGGCGCTAAAATTGCACTAACAAGTATTTCTCATAGTTTTATTACACATCTGCTATCAAACAAACAAACTCAAGCGAAAGTGTATCTATAAGGTATCATCATTTTACCCTCCCCTTACACTTAAGATGAATATTGTCCCCAATGTTCAAGTAAAAAATGTAAAAGTGAAATAAGTAAAAAGAATGAAATCAAATACTCCCCTGATTCGCTCGGTATGGATAATAGGTTGGCCAGGTTAAATCTTCCTCCAAGAAAATGAACAATCAAAGCTTCCCTTCGAGAAAAATAATCATCTTCTTGTCATACATAACCTGTAAATCCTGAGAAAACAGACAAGGCAACCTCGCATAAAATCGGCGACAATCTACATATGTTACTAATTCCTAGAAAACAAAATAAGATATAATGCTTGTGGAATGAAGTTTGCAAATTTCCTGGAGATTATAAAACTTAATAATTCAACAAAAATTTTAAGACTCCGTTAGAAAATCAAAACTGGTAAAATTTCCAGATTTCTACACGTGACGCCGTCAAGAGCAAGCTCATGACGCCGTCAGAAGTGACCTGCAGAAATTCTTATGTTAAGTTTCCGGAAAATTTCTAGAAAAACTTGGTTCTACTTCTTGGAAAATCCTGCAAAACTTCATTATGACTCGATACAAGCATTTGACTCTAACAATTACGAATATACATGTTCACTTTAATATTTTGGAGAATCATGATCGGCTTGTTTCTTAAAAACATATTTGGGGTTTCCCCTTACACTTATCTTTTGCAAAAATACCTTTAGGTGAAGTTAAGACTAGGCCGAAACAACAAAGTAAAGTATTTTCACTATTTAGTTTTGAAACATGATATACCAACAATAAAAATAAAGTATGCATACAGAAGCAAATAACAAACAAACAAAATAAAAATCACACAAAACATTGGTTGCCTCCCAAGGAGCGCTTGTTTTTGTTCGAGTCACGAGCCTGACTCTACCCTTATTTAATGGAAATAGGGGAGGTTTTCCCTACACTTAGGATTAAGTGCGGGTGGAAGTAGCGATACACACCCTTAGGGTGGAAATATGCCTCGTGAGGAAAGTGTGGTGGATGAATTATATGCTCAAAGGGGTGTGCTCCTATCATCATAACCTTACCAAATTCAATCGGGTTAATGGGTGGATTAAGATTTTCTCCTAGAAAGGGATCATTTTCTATCAACTTCAAGAGACTCCTAGTTGGGAATCCATCTTGACCTAATAAACCCGGTTTAAACCCATAATGTTTCTTGTGATCAATCATAAATGGGTGATGTAAGCATGTAAGGTCATTTTCCACTCCTATATTGGCTTCCTCTCTACAAGGCTTAGAGTCTACTACCTTTATCCGAATAAGTCACGGGCGGTGTATATGCCTCAAATGATGGTAGGACTTGTGGGGTACTTGGTGGGTTTAAATTTTCAACTCTATCCTCCATCTTATCAGGATTACCAATGTGCTCAGCTTGTATTGTGGTGAAATCAAACTACCCCGTGTGCCCAGTTATCTCATCTATAGGTTTATCCCCAAACAATCTTCTTGCTTGTTCCCTTAAACTTGCTATCAATTGATCCGTAACAACGTTTGTTGGGTTGTCCATTTTTTTGGCAAGTATGGCACAATTCTCTATGGTTTCCCATGCTTCATCAACACTTAATCCCCAAAGGTCCCCATCTGCGGCATGGTCAATGTCCATTTTGGTATAGTGGTCGACACAAAGGTAAAATATTTCAATTTGGGACCACAGATCGAAATTATGATGAGGGACTTTTCGGAGTAAATATTTAAAATGAGCCCATGCATTATAGATAGGTTCATCCTCATGTTGTTTAAACATCAAGAAGTCATTTGGAGTGGGTGAATTTCGTGGTTGGTAGTATAGTGGATTCGCGTTCTCCATAATGGCCAACGGAATAGTCAATGGAAATGTTTTTTACAGACAAAGACACAAAGAAAATATAGACTAAAGAAAACCTAAAAATAAAAATAAAGTCTTACTAGAAAGGAATCTAGCAAGTAGACCTAATAAAAAGAGATTCTAACCTAGACAATAACTATTCCCCGGGCTGCAGCGCCAAAAACTTGGTACGTAGGGATTGCACCAGGCTTTACCTCTCAAGGGATCTTGAGAAGCTTACAACCCCCACCAGGCAGTGTACCTGATCGATGTAGTATAGTATAATGACAAGTACCGGGGGATTGATCGTTCAGCTAGGAATAGTGTCGCTAGGATTAGAAAACCTAAAGATTAAGTCTAGAGATGAGGGATGATTCTTTTTGTATTTTTATATTTTTAAGAAAGCAAGTAAATATCTCGGGTTTGAAGGATTTGGGCGGAATTAGTTGCTAGTCAACTAACCCAATACTAAGATGCAATCAAAATAAAATACTAAAAATGAAATTAAACTATATTAAACTAAAGTTGTGAGCAATAAGTGGGAGAAATGTGTTTACTTAGATTTCACTACTCCCTAGATATCTTTTACATGTTAATTACTTGTTATAGTTGCGTGGATGACGGATTGTATTCCTTAATACCATTCATGGGGTGGCATACTTAACTCCTCAATCCTATGAGTGCCTACTTCACTCCTATGTCGAGCCGGCTAAGAAGCTCCTAACATGGGATCATTAGAATTTACTCATGCATTAAATACAACCAATAAAACCTAGTACACATCGGTTCATGTTTCCTAAGGCGTTCAAGCATGTTACTAATTGGAGATCTGCCAGTTTTCTTAAGCCTAACATTGAAATCATTCATCCAATACAACCATAAACATGTAATCAACACATAATTAACATCTAGGTTTCATTAGATCTAAGCAAACACAAGATAGATCTAGCCTAACATGGTGGAATCAAGACAAGCACAAGATATAGACAACCAACACATAGACATATTGATTGAATTAAGAGAATACTTTTCTCAATAGCACATGTAAGGGTTCAAGGGCTGAAAACCCTTGAAAAAGTTGTAAAATTCGTACAAGGTTCGGCCTTAGGGTTTCTCCAAACTTCTTCCTCTCTAATGAATAAAAATTAGAAAACTATATATAGATTATAGAAGGTGACGGCATCAAGAACAACTGTGTGACGCCGTCATCTCGCCGCCAAATAGTTCCTCAGACTGCCTAGATCTGGGTCTGACGCCGTCATGTGTACTCCTTATGCAGGCCGTCATGACTTTAACTCTTGACGCTCTTCATGTGACGCCTTCAGGTTTGTACTGGGTCGTCATGGACTTTACTCTTGACGCCGTCAAATACTTCCTCTTGACGCCGTCAAACACTGTTCTCAGCTTGGAAAATTAAGTCTTTGGCGTTTTCTTCACTTTTATGCTCCAAAAACTTCCGAATTGCTTCCTTTTCCAGATTTCACTCCCAAAGTACCTAAAATCACAAAAGGAACGATTTAGGGCAATATTTGATCAAATAAATTCAATTCCGTGCTTAAATGACCCCCTAAAAGTGGTTCATTTTTCGCCTCATCACGGGGCCTAAATGACCTAGTTAGGGTTTGGTGCTTAAATTCGTCTAGGGTTTACTCCCTTCAAAGTTGCACACAATGAATGAAAACTAAAACTATATATAGATTTTACATCCTGACGGCGTCAAGAGTTAGGTCTGACGCCGTCAACTCGCTGCCAAAATAATACTCGTATTGCCTAGATCCACTTCTGACGCCGTCACTCTTTATGTACTCTGGGTCGTCACTCTTTATGTTATACGTGACGGCCTTGGCGACCCAAAAGGGTGACGCCGTCATGAACTCTTTAGAAAACTCTCTGGCGCGTCACATGTAATTGATTTATCCACCTCTTTGTCAAGGCTTGACGCTGTCACTAGCAACTGTGACGTCGTCATGTACAATTTCCAGCATGATTTTGAGACTTTGTCGTTTTCTTCACTTTTTCGCTTCAAAAACGTCCAAAATGCTTCCTTTTGTAAATTTCCTTCCAAAAGTACCTAAAATGACAAAAGGAACGATTTAGAGCAATATTTGATCAAATAATCTCGACATTGGCCTTAAATGACCCCTCAAAAGCGGTACACATTTCGCTTCATCAGAGAACAAAACAATGCCTTGGATAAAGTGGGATTTAGTGATCTCATCGTATTAGTCGAGGGGGCTAAATATTGTATCACGTAAAGCAAAGAATTGGGCTTTGGTCCGGAAATGGTGGTGGCGGGATATGGTTGAAAGGGGGGGGGGGGCTCTTTGGGTTAGGGTTGTGAAAAGTATATATGGTCGAGAGGGAGTGTTGGGTGAGTTTGTGAGGGGGTGATGGCGGCGGAGGTATGGGGGGATATTGTAAGGGTGGGGAAGGAC
Source organism: Artemisia argyi (assembly GCA_030686995.1). Lineage (NCBI taxonomy): Eukaryota > Viridiplantae > Streptophyta > Magnoliopsida > Asterales > Asteraceae > Artemisia > Artemisia argyi. The sequence goes on from CM060696.1 coordinate 106,365,157, forward strand.
ATAGATAAATTGGGTATTGGGTTCTCATCATCTTTTGTTAGGAAAGTGGGAGATGGGTCGTGTATATCATTTTGGGGGGATAGATGGCTAGATGGTGGAAGGTTTATGGATATATTTCCTAGATTGTTTCACTTGGATTGGTGTAAGGAGGGTGTAGTGGCGGATAAGGGGAGATGGGAAGCGGGAACTTGGAGATGTGTATGGGATTGGGTGAAGGAACCGATGGGTAGAGTAGTGGGGAATTTGGAAGCATTGGTACAAACTGTGAGCAATACTAACATCACTTTGAATACCAGGGACGCGTGGAAGTGGGTACTTGATGATAATGGTGCTTTTTCATTCTAGGCTTTATCACACTTGGTAGAAGAAAAGTGCATCAATAATATTGGGAATCACAATACCTAGACGATTTGGAATAAACTTGTTCCCAAAAAGGTAAATATTTTTGTTTGAAGGGCGGTTCGTGGTAAACTTCCTGTTCGGGTAGAACTAGACAATAAAGGGATCGATCTCCACATGATTTTTATGCCCACACTGTGATGAGATGTGTGAGACTATCGATCATAGCTTGGTCCTGTGTAATGAGGCAATGAAGGTTTGGGAAAAAGTTTTCGAGTGGTGGAATTTATAGAATGTAATTGTATTCTCTATGAATGAGATGTTAAGGTAGAATGGTGGAACTGCAATTTCAGCAAGTACAAGAAATTGTGGCAATCTGTGGTGTGGACTACAGGATACTATATATGGAAAAATCGTAATTGTCGAGTTTTTGGGAAAAAGGTTGAAACGTTTGTAAATTTATTTCATGAAATTCATTTGAGAGCATACGAACGGATAGTTAGAAGGTCCAGTAAATACAAAGTAAACTTGGAGCAGTGGATTGCAGAAACTGGTACATGTATGGGACATGGTTCCGGTGATCCTAGTTCGTGTGTAAGATAAGCAAGCTTCCAAACTAGCTTTGTTGGTTCTGGTGTGGTCAACAGTGGGTATTTTGCTGGTGGAAATTGAGCAAATTTGAATTTTGGAAGTTGATTTATGGTGTGAGGGGTCAAACCTTATTGTTGGCTTAAAAAGTTATTGTTTCCTTCTAGCATCTCGTTTAGAGGATATCATTATGTTTTTGCCATTTCTTTTCTATGGTCAGTTTAGTCCCAAGTAGGGCTGAGCATCGGGCCGCTCCCGACCCGATCCTGACTATCCCTAATCCCGACAAGCCGGAAAACACAAACCGAGTCCCGACCCAATTAAGCTTGGTTCGGTTTCAGGATAGTCGGAACGGGACGGGATCAGTCGGTTTTCTCAGTTTTGTTTGTTGTTTTTTAGTTTTTGGCCCGTCCCGACCTGATCCCGACTATCCCGAATCCCGCAAAAGGAAAACACAAACCGAGTCCCGACCCGTTTGAGATTGGTTCGGTTTCGGGACGGGATTCAGGAGTCGGTCGGTTTTGCTCACCCCTAGTCCCAAGTGGGGGTGGTGGACTCATGTCCTTTTGTTTTGTATATTCATTGTATTCGGTTTGTGGTTTTAATAAAGTGCCGTTTTTGAAAAAAAATTATTTATTAAGTTTATACTCCCCCGTCTCAAAATAAATGTCTAGTTTGACTTTTCAGAGTCAAACTGGTTTAACTTTGACCTTGTCTATATGCAAAATATATGAATGAATTGGATTTTAAATGTAATTTTAAATTGGTATAATTTTTCATAAGTATTATATAATACAAAAAAAATATTTAAGGTAAAAGTTGAAACAGTTTGACTTTGAAAAGTCAAATTGAACACTTATTTTTGGACGGACGAAGTGACAAGTACCTATATCATGTACTTTATACAAGAAGATACGAAAGACTTTGTAGGCAACCCATACATACATCCCCATATCTACATATCCGGCCATTAAGCCCGTTTTAAAAAATAGGCTCGGTCAAATCAGCCCAAGATGAAAAGGTCAATTTTCTTTTCAATTTAAATTCCATTCTCACTATCGCCAAGTCATTTTGATTATGTGCCCTTATAAGAGCGTTAGTGTATGACTTATTCCGATCATGATTGGATAAAAAAAGGATAATTCCATTCCATCAATTGTTACCTGCAAGTCATAATTTCCTGCATCATGTTGTACTTCTTCAATTCTTTTCAATGATTCAACAACAGAGCGGCTTCAGTAGTCACTTTTGATAAGCTCAAGAGTTGGAATGTCCCCTATTTCACGTGGTATCTCTTTAAGAAGATAAAATTTCACCAACTGTAATTGTTTCAAACATGGAAAGTTGATACTATAAGCTTCCCACTGCCTGATATTTAACCGCTCGAGTCTCAAGAATTTCAGTTGTCGAAATTGCGCCTCATCTGTCTTCCACAGGGACCCCTCGAAGGCATCCTTACTTAGTTTGAGAACCCCAAGGTTAGGTAACTATTGAATGATTGACATATCACTCCAAGGTAGATGACACCTTACTAATGTAAGAAAAAACCTGATAGTATGCAAATACAGATAACGGTCGACAAACAAAACACTAAATGAATTCAAAAAATCTGCCTAACCAAACGAACCAATCTTCAACGATATTTTCTTTCTTTTATTCTTCATGACTAGAGGAACCTGGTTCTTATACCACTTGTTGGTAATTCAAAGACGAAACAAATAAACGAAATCGACAAACGAAACGTATTCTTTACTCAAAGTTAACAAACCAAAATCAAATGTACCAAACACAAAATTTTAATTCAAATGTACAAAGAAAACTTGTGTCATTAATCTCTCTATTCATAAGAAACCAATGACCTAATTCCCAAATTCTAATCCGAATCGAATTAGGAAACATAAAAAAAATTAAAAAAATAATAATAATAAAAAGGAAATCGCACAAAAAGGTATCACACTTAGATCAATTTGAATTTCAAGAATTCAATTTTTTTCCTCGATTTAAATTAGCGAATTTATATTTTGTGTAATGTAAGGTTTTTTTTATGTTTCGAAAGGCCATAATTTTAGCCGAAATGAATTTTTGTTGATCAATTAAAACGATACATACGTCTTGTTGATTAACCATTTCATCTGAAAAAATGACTTGTAATATCTTTCAAAGAGTCGTAAGAACCTGCAAATTGATAGTGTGAAACCTTTTTAGGCTATTCGCCAAATTACGATAGGATAAATAGAAGGATAATTCCAATCCATCAACTTTTATCTGCAAGTCATAATTTCCAGCATCACGTTGTTCTTCTTGAATTCTTTTCACTGAATCACCAACAGAGACACTACAGCCATCAATTTTTATAAGCTCAAGAGTTGGAATGTCCCCTATTTCAAGTGGTATCTCTTCAAGATCACGACATTTCACAATCTCTAATTGTTTCAGACGTGGGAAGTTGATACTATTAGCTTCCCACTGCTTGATTTTTAACCGCTCGAGTCTCAAGAATTTCAGTTGTCGAAATTGTGCCTCATCATCTGTTCCACAGTGACCCCTCGAAGGCATCCTCACTTAGTTTGAGAACCTCAAGGTTAGGTAACAATTGAATGATTGACATGTCACTCCAAGGTAGATGACACCTTACTAATGTAAGTTGTTTCAATGTCGTAGGGAGATTATTTCGACAGTTTCTTCCATAGATTCCAGTTAACTTCAAGGTTTCAAGGCATGAAAGTAATTCAAAGTCATTTCCCTCATCCGAATTGAGAATCAATGACATCTTTTTCATGACTGGAAAGTATTTCTGGAAATTTTCTACCAAATCTCCCAACTCCACCTCTGAAATGGTTTGCAAGTTCATTGGCCGATTAATAGAAGGAAGATAAAACTTCTTGTTACTCGACAAATGCCTCAAGTTTACCAAATCTGATATGTTACTTGGTAAAAGTAGAGAGCTCCGACTTGTTTTAACAATGAGGGTTTGAAGGTTCGTTAAATTCAATAACGAGGATGGAAAACCTGATAAATGCCAGATTGCAAGGTACCTTAAGTGGACTAGTAATGATATACCCTCAGGAAAATGAATGAGTTCACAGTTTTGTAGGTCTAGCACCCTAAGAAGCGCAAAGGAAGGGAAATGATCAGCAATGTCATAAGTCCAGGATACGGTTGTGAGAAAGCAAAAGAGTGTTCGCAAGCTTGGGGTGGGCAGATGAGCAAACTTCATAATGGGAATATCTTGATATGTAAACAAACGATGTTTATCTGATACAATAAACTTATAAGACTCTGTCGAGTTTATTCTGTGGAAGAATTTTTCTTCTTGTGCTATTCTCAGGCATAGCTCCCTCAAAAGATCATGGACTTTAAAAGATTTGACACCACCATTGGATCTCCTTTCTGCAACAATTACAAGGTTTCTGCCGACTAGATCCAAGAGGTAAGCCTCCCCAATATCCTCAAATCTTTGATTTTCAGCTTCTTGTATAAATCCCTCAGCCATCCATAACCCAATCAACCATCGGGCAGGGAACTTAAAATCTTCCGGGAAGCCTCCTAAGTAAAGAAAGCAATCTCTCAAGTGAAGAGGTAGATGATTGTAACTTAAATCCAGTGTTTCCATGTGTTTATTCTCGTCACTAGCAATGTATGACCCAACACTGCAAGAAATCTTTTCCCACGAATCTTTGTTCTCTGGTTCTTTTGCTAGAAGTCCTGCTATGACAACCACCGAAAGTGGTAGCCCCTGACATTTGTTTGCAATTTGCATTCCATGTTCAATCAACCATTCAGGGCATTCTTCACCATGAAACACCTTTTTGCACAATAACTCCCAGCTTTGTTCTTTTGTTAGATAACTCAAGAAATGGACAAGCCCGTTTGGTTTTGATTTGGCATGTAATCCAACTTCATTGAGGCGACTCGTGAGGAGAATTCGATTGCTGGTGTCATCATGGGGGAAAAGTACTTTGAGGTCATCCCATGCCTCTTTGCTCCAGATATCATCAATGACAATCAAATACCTCCGACGCATTAGACTCTTGTGCAACATTTCACGAAGCTTAGAGTTATCAGTGTTTTCTATATCTACTTGAACACCCAAAGATGCCAGGATTTGTTGAACATACGAAGATGCCAGGATTTGGATCAACACATCACGCCTTGTGTATGTTTGAGAGACAGTAACCCATGCACGGATATTAAAAAATTGCATAATATAAGGATCGTTGAATACTTTGGTAGCCAGGGTAGTCTTACCAAGTCCGCCCATGCCAACGATGGAGACGACATCTAGCTGCCTTTGATCTTCCACAAGTTTATCGCGTATGACTTCAACATGATGATCAAGCCCCACAACAATTTCATCGAATACTTTCTTCGATCCTAGTGTACTTCTGCTGTTGGAAGTTCCAGCAGCTGCACACTTCATTTGCTGGCTTTTAGTCCTCTGAGACGAATCCATCTTCATGTTATTCATGCTTGTTTGAATGAGTTCTTCCTTGATGGACTTGAATGATCTCATAACATGATCAAGATTCAAGAAGGTTCTAAAGACATCAGATCTAGGAGAGTATCCTATTTTTCTGCAGTGAACACCAGATACAAATAGATCAATGATATCTTGAGCTTCTTCTGCTGTGTTTTTGAATCTTCTCTTCAGATATTGCAGTTCTGTATGTTCGCCATGAAAAAGGATCTGGATCATGGAGTCAAGCTCTTCATAAAGAAGCTGCAACTGAGGCCTTTCTAATAGAATTGATGGGTGATTGCTAATGAGTGGATTATCGTTGGAGTAAATTAGCTGCTTCAAGTTTTCCATGAACAATTCCAAGCCTGTGTATGTCATTTTTAATCTATTTTTCTCTGTATCTGAACAATGTGTGTGGTGTTTAATTCAAGCTTTTCTGTATGCGAAAAACATTTGACTTAGTTTGGTTTGAATTAATTTAATTGATGGTCGTTGGCTATCTGCTTTCAGTCTCTTTTTTCTATTCCAATAAGTGCAAATGGGCAACTTAAGTTATAAAAAAACCTATACATTCAAAAGTGTGGATATTGAGATAGTTTATTATTGACTTTGTTCGCGTTTTTGTTCTGAAGTATTATGATCACATTATACTTTTAAAGAGATTTTACTTTACATGATAAATTTTCAAAGCTTATAACCATTTTGTTATTATATATTTTTCATCGTTTGTTCATTGTTTTAAGCGTGTCGTATGCTTAAATAGTATGCAGAACCTACTAACCAACTCATTTGCTGTAGTGATAATATATTATTAATAATTCTGTAATATTCATACTGCAATAGGAACCGAGGCCTTTCTAATAGAAGTGACGTGGTGGCGGTTGATGAGTGGATTATCATTGGAGTAAATTAGCTACTTCAAGTTTTCCATGAACATTTCCAAACCTGTGTATGTCATTTTTAGTCTCTTTTTTTCTACGTATATCTGAAGAACAATAGAACTAGTCTGATTTGAATTAAGTTGGTTTAAATTAATACTCCCTCCGTCCCATTTTTATTGTCTAATATTGACTTTTTTAGTCTTCATTCTTTAACTTTGACCTTAAATATTTTTGTGGGTGTTATATAATATTTGATGCAAAATATATAAATGGATTGAGTTTTAAGTGTACTTTTCAATGGTACAATTTTTTCATCAAGTATTATATAATAAAAATATATATTTATGGTCAAAGTTGAACCGGTTTGACTTTGAAAATTCAAACTGGACAATAAAAATGAGACGGAGGGAGTAGTTGAAGTGGTCAATAATGCAAAGCTGTGATTGATGGTTGACTATTTGTTTTCACACTCTTTTTTATTACGGAGTAGAAAATGTCCATTTGGTGTTTTACGCTACAATAATACTTGACTTCATAAGCTATGTTTTGCGCATAAGATTGTTAAGATATTATGCTTATTTTTTCAAAAAATAAGCTATTTAAAAAATAATCTTTGTTTGACATACATAACTTATAAGAGATTCTAAAAAAAATAATCTTCCATAATCTCTTAAAACCAAAGGTTACTTCATGTAGCTTATAAAAATAATCTCTTTTTATAATCTCCAGCACCAGCACCATCTCCAGTTCTAGCACCATCTCCAGTTACTTTCGCCAAACATACCATTAATGGTGTATGTAAATAGAATTTCGGCTTCGCATATGACATGCTAATAAACAAGTATTAGTAAAAACATAGTTCACTAGAAAATAAACGAATTTCAGTCTAAACAAGTGCCGGTCTAAACAGACAGTTTATTAAAAAACCATCAAACAAAACTAAAATTGATTGCCATAGTTACATAATAAAATTAATATACTTATGAAAATAAAAAATTAGCAATAATATGACAATATTGTTGCGCTTTAAGTATTTATGACGTTATTTAAAAAAAAAGAAAAAGAATGCTAGAACCATAAACAAACTTCCACAAAAACATCCACAAAATGACGTGTGTGTGTGTGATTGGTTTAATCGGAGAGAGAAATTGCCACAAAATACACCAATCATCTGATAACACGTCATTTTGTGGATGTTTTTGTGAAAGTTTGTTTGTGGCTCTGTCATTCAACACTTTTTCAACAATAATAAAAATAAATATTTTAGTACATAAAGTTTATATATGCAAAGAAAAAGAAAGAATCACTAAAACACGCTAACCGAATAGTTAGAGATGCCGTAAACAAAGATCATATAGCCTAATTGACTATATTATAATGGATATAATTGAAAAGAGAAATCCATAACTAAAATTAAAATAACACGACAACTAGTAGAGATATGTACACACTGCTTTGAACACCATATACACAAACATATATATTGAATTATTAAATTTATAATAAATATCTATATCATGTACTTTAGACAAGATACCAAGACTTTGTAGAGGCAACCCATACATGCCCATGTCTACAACACATCGCCCATTATGCCCGTTTTAAAAAATAGGCTCAGTCCAAATCATCCCAAGATGAGAAGAGCTTGCTCCAATGCCCGTACTACTAACTAATTCTCTAGAGCTATCAATTAATTTCTCATTCAATTCTATTTCTTTGAATTATATTCTTAACTTCATTTCTAATCTCTAAAATTACCTCTGGGAGTGCTTTAAAGCCCTCAAGTATTTTGCTCTCGAATGAACAAAAAAAGGATAATTCCATTCCATCAACATTTATGTGCAAGTCATAATTTCCTACATCATGTTGTTCTTCTTGAATTCTTTTCATTGATTCAACAAGAGGGCGGCTCCAGCTATCAAGTTTGATAAGCTCAAGAGTTGGAATGTCCCCTATTTCAAGTGGTATCTCTCTAAGATAACAACATTTCACAATCTCCAATTGTTTCAGACATGGGAAGTTGATACTATAAGCTTCCCACTTTTCGATATCTAACCGCTCGAGTCTCAAGAATCTTAGTCGTTGAAATTGCTCCTCATGCCCACCTGTTTTCCACAGTGTTCCGTCGAACGCATTGTCTTTTACTTTCAGAACCTCAAGGTTAGGTAATGATTGAATGATTGACATGTCACTCCAAGGTAGATGACACCCTACTAATGTAAGTTTTTTCAATGTCGTAGGGAAACTAATTTGATTATTTCGACAGTTTGGCTCACCTTTTGACAGTTCTGGCTCAATTAGTTTTCTTCTGAAGATTCCAGTTAACTTCAAAGTTTCAAGGCATGGAAGTAATTCAAAGTCATTTCGCTCATCTGACTTAAGAATCAATGACATCTTTTTTATGACTGGAAAGTATTTCTGGAAATTTTCTACCAAATCTCCCAACTCCACCTCTGAAATGGTTTGCAAGTTCATTGGCCGATTAATAGAAGGAAGATAAAACTTCTTGTTACTCGACAAATGCCTCAAGTTTACCAAATCTGATATGTTACTTGGTAAAAGCAGAGAGCTCTGACTTGTTTTAACAATGAGGGTTTGAAGGCTCGTTAAATTCAATAACGAGGATGGAAAACCTGATAAATGCCAGATTGCAAGGTACCTTAAGTGGACTAGTAATGATATACCCTCTGGAAAAGGAATTAGTTCACACTTTTGTAGATCTAGCACCCTAAGAAGCGCAAAGGAAGGGAAATGCTCAGCAATGTCATAAGTCTGGGATGCGGTCGTAAGAATGCAAAAGAGTGTTCGCAAGCTTGGGGTGGGCGGATGAGCAAACTTCATAATGGGAATATCTTGATATGTAAACATACGATGTTGCTTATCTGATGCAATAAACTTATAAGACTCTGTCGAGTTTATTCTCTGGAAGAATCTTTCTTCTTTTGCTATTCTCAGGCATAGCTCCCTCACAAGATCATGGACTTTAAAAGATTTGACACCACCATTGGATCTCCTTTCTGCAACAATTACAAGGTTTCTGCCGACTAGATCCAAGAGGTAACCCTCACCAATATCCTCAAAGCTTTGATTTTCAGCTTCTTGTATAAATCCCTCAGCTATCTATAACCTAATCAACCATCGGGCAGGGAACTTAAAGTCTTCTGGGAATCCTCCTAAATAAAGAAAGCACTCTTTCAAGTGAAGAGGTAAATGATCATAGCTTAAAGCTAGAGTTTCCATGTGTTCATTCTCGTCACTAGCAATGAATGACCCAACACTGCAAGAAATTTTTTCCCACGAATCTTTGTTCTCTGGTTCTTTTGCTAGAAGTCCTGCTATGACAACCACCGAAAGTGGTAGCCCCTGACATTTGTTTGCAATTTGCATTCCATGTTCAATCAACCATTCAGGGCATTCTTCACAATGAAACACCTTTTTGCACAATAACTCCCAGCTTTGTTCTTTTGTTAGATAACTCAAGAAATGGACAAGCCCGTTTGGTTTTGATTTGGCATGTAATCCAACTTCATTGAGGCGACTCGTGAGGAGAATTCAACTGCTGGTGTCATCATGGGGGAAAAGTACTTTGAGGTCATCCCATGCCTCTTTGCTCCAGATATCATCAATGACAATCAAATACCTTCGACGCATTAGACTCTTGTGCAACATTTCACGAAGCTTAGAGTTATCAGTGTTTTCTATATCTACTTGAACACCCAAAGATGCCATGCCAGGATTTGGATCAACACATCACGCCTTGTGTATGTTTGAGAGACAGTAACCCATGCACGGATATTAAAAAATTGCATAATATAAGGATCATTGAATACTTTGGTAGCCAGGGTAGTCTTACCAAGTCCGCCCATGCCAACGATGGAGACGACATCTAGCTGCCTTTGATCTTCCAAAAGTTTATCGCGTATGACTTCAACATGATGATCAAGCCCCACAACAATTTCATCGAATAATTTCTTCGATCCTAGTGTACTTCTGCTGTTGGAAGTTCCAGCAGCTGCACACTGCATTTGCTGGCTTTGAGACGAATCCATCTTCATGTTATCCATTCTTGTTTGAATGAGTTCTTCCTTAATGGACTTGATTGATCTCATAACATGATCAAGATTCAAGAAGGTTCTAAAGACATCAGATCTAGGAGAGTATCCTATTTTTCTGCAGTGAACACCAGTTACAAATAGATCAATGATACCTTGTGCTTCTTCTGCTGTATTTTTGAATCTTCTCTTCAGATATTCCAGTTCTGTATGTTCACCATGAAAAAGGATCTGGATCATGGAGTCAAGCTCTTCATAAAGCAGCTGCAACTGAGGCCTTTCTGATAGAATTGATGGGTGATTGTTAATGAGTGGATTATCGTTGGAGTAAATTAGCTTCTTCAAGTTTTCCATGAACAATTCCAAGCCTGTGTATGTCATTTTTAATCTATTTTTCTCTGTATCTGAACAATGTATGTGGTGTCTAATTCCACAAGTTTATCTCGTATGACTTCAACATGATGATCAAGCCCCACAATAATTTCATCGAATAATTTCTTCGATCCTAGTGTACTTCTGCTGTTGGAAGTTCCAGCAGCAGCTACACACCGCATTTGCTGGCTTTGAGATGAATCCATCTTCATGTTATCCATGCTTGTTTGATTGTGTTCTTCCTTGATGGACTTGATTGATCTCATAACATGATCAAGATTCATGAAGGTTCTAAAGACATCAGATCTAGGAGAGTATCCTAATTTTCTGCAGTGAACACCAGATACAAATAAGTCAATGATATCTTGTGCTTCTTCTGCTGTGTTTTTGAATCTTCTCTTCAGATATTGCAGTTCTGTATGTTCGCCATGAAAAAGGATCTGGATCATGGAGTCAAGCTCTTCATAAAGAAGCTGCAACTGAGGCCTTTCTGCCTGAATTGATGGGTGGTTTTTAATGAGTGGATTATCATTAGAGAAAATTAGCTGCTTCAAGTTTTCCATGAACAATTCCAAGCCTGTGTATGTCATTTTTAATCTATTTTTCTCTGTATCTGAACAATGTATGTGGTGTCTAATTCAAGCTTTTCTGTATGCGAAAAACATTTGACTTAGTTTGGTTTGAATTAAATTAATTGATGGTCGTTGGCTATCTGCTTTCAGTCTCTTTTTTCTATTCCAATAAGTGCAAATGGGCAACTTAAGTTATAAAAAAAACTATACATTCAAAAGTGTGGATATTGAGATAGTTTATTATTGACTTTGTTCGCATTTTTGTTCTGAAGTATTATGATCACATTATACTTTTAAACAGATTTTACTTTACATGAATACATGATAAAGTTTCAAAGCTTATAATTATTTTGTTATTATATATTTTTCATCGTTTGTTCATTGTTTTAAGTGTGTCGTATGCTTAAATAGTATGGAGAACATACTAACCAACTCATTTGCTGTAGTGAACAAAAATATAATACAAACAAAAATATTTACGGTCAAATTCGGGCCCGCGGACAATTAAAATGGGACGGAGGGAGTATTAATAATTCTGTAATATTCATACGGCAATAGGAATTGAGGCCTTTCTAATAGAAGTGACGGTTGATGAGTGGATACTGGATTATCATTAGAGTAAATTAGCTGCTTCAAATTTTGCGTGAATATTTCCAGGCCCATGTGTGTCATTTTTAGTCTCTTTTTTTCTGTATCTGAAGAACAATAGAACTAGTCTGAGAATTAAGTTGATTTAAATTAATAATTGAAGTGGTCAAATAGTCAATAATGCAAGGCTGTGATTGCTGGTTGACTATTTGTCTTCACACTCTTTTTTATTACGGAGTAGAAAATTTCCATTTGGTGTTTCACTAGAAAATAAACGAACTTTAGTCTAAGCGGGCGCCGGTCTAAACAACAGTTTATTAAAAACCATCAAACAAAACTAAAATTGATTGCCATAGTTACGTAATAAATTAATATACAGTAGAAACCCTATAATATAATACACTTGGGACTATCAAAATTTATTAATTAAAAAAGTTATTAATTAATCGATAAATTAATAATTATTAATTTATATATTAATTAATATTTTATTAATTTATAGTAGAATACTTAGTTTACAAACATTTTTCAAGCTTCCACTTAATTATTGTATACAATGCATGTATATCAAATGAACGGCCAATTTGAAAGAAACCTCCAGAATTTGATCAAAGAGTTGGATTATCGCAATGCAATGGATGTCGAAGATGTTCTGACTCACCCAGAAGAAAATGTAGTTGCACAGTTGTTGACTGATAAAGAAATTATTGAAAGCGTTATTGGAATTAATAAAGATGATATCGATGAAGAAGATGATGAAAGTTCTACAATGGAGCCCCCTTCGCGAAACGAAGCTATTAAAACGGCAATCACATTGAACAATTTCTTGTTGAGCTATGAGAAAACAACACCAGAAGTTCTTACCATGCTAAGGAAAATTAGAGACAAGATTCAAGGGGAAATTGAGTTCAACAAAAAACAAAAGACAATTGAGTCATTTTTCAAGAAACCTTCATAAATCATTCATGTAATATGCTATATATAAGGAATTATTAATTTATATTTTATATGGGGTCTAAAGAAATTATCAAAAATGTATTATCTTATAATTTTAGCGAATTATTAATTTAGCACCCTATTCCCGAGTCGAGGCCAGAAAAAAATATTATCTTAGAGAGTTTATTAAATAATCGAGTATTAATTTATCGAGTTTCTACTGTACTTATTAAATTCAAAACTTAGCAATAATATGACATTATTGTTGCACTTTAAGTATTTATGACGTTATTTAAAAAAAAAAAAAAAAAAGATGAATGATAGAACCACAAACAAACTTACACAAAAACATTCTCTATGATGTTTCAGCGAGTGATTGCTTTAGTCAGAGAGATAAGAGAAAAACTACCACAAAATACATCAATCGCATGCTCACACGTAATTTTGTAAAAGTTTGTGTGGCTATGTCATTCAACACTTTTTCAACAATAATAAATATAAATATTTTAGTATATAAAGTTTATCATATAAGCAAAGTAAAAGAAAATAGACTGACTTATTACGATCATGATTGGATAAAAAAAGATAATTCCATGGGATATATTTTTTTTCCCAATAAAACAAAACCCCTTGGTAATTTTTCATTTCAAAAAAATCAATTCATTCCTTATTTAGTAATACATTTTTTTAATTAGATTTTTATTTTTAGATGTAAAAAAATAATAAAAGCTAATTATTTCCTAATTTACCTAAATTTTTTCTAAAACCGTTTTTTCCCACATTTAACTTAATGAATTTGAGAAGTTTGTTGCCTCTCAATCTACTTTAAGGCCCACCCCAGCAGCTCCTAATCTTGAATCCAACTCACTCACTTCTCCCCGGTGGATACCCCCCCCCCTCACGGTTGTTCGGTGAAGTTAAATTGTGATGCTGCATTCAAGGATCCTAATGTTGCTTTTGGTGTTGTAGTCCGTGATTCTGCAGGTTGCCTCAGTTATGTCCTTGGCAATCGTTGCCACGCCATATCTCCTCTCCATGTCGAGATCATCGCGGTGCATTCTGCTTGCTCTTTAGCATTTAATCGTGGGTAGTTTAATGCTATTGTGGAATCTGACTCCCAAGTGGCTATCTCGTTATCATCTTTAGAATCTCCTCCGCCATGGAATTTAGCTGCTCTAGTGGATGAAATTCGTTTATGGGCAAAAAATATGCATATTTCCTTTTCGTGGGTTAATCGAGATAGTAATCAAGTAGCTCACTGGGTTGCCCGTTATGCGTTTTCAAACACTTTAGAGTTTAGTTGGGATGTCACTTTCCCTGTTGAACTTTCCTCTCTTTCGATGAGTGATATGTATGGATGTTAGTTTTTTCTTTTAATGAATGTTTAAGTTCAAAAAATAAAAATAAAAATGAACCACTGAAAATACACATGGGCTTTTATGTATTTTTTGAATAATTGTAAACCAAAAATGTAATTTTAAAAAGAAAACCGGAGTCCCATTGAAAGGTAGTATTAGATATTTGCATCCATTCGTATACTTTAACTCAATAAGTTTTCCTTTGCAGAATCGCTACAAAGGGTTTCAATACTTTATATCCATGTCTTGATTGGTCAATCAATCTTCAGTGCACTCTATCCCAAGTTGTTGAATCGGTGTGCAAAGGGTTTCGTTTCAAGACTATTTTCTTATATCTTATATCGAATATGCCAGTTGTTGAATCGGTGTGCATAGGTATAGAGAAGCAGCTCAAAAAGGCGCTTGGTCCAGGATGTTCTTGATCTACACTAAAAGAGGTTCGTTATATGCCCTTTAATGATTTAAATATAAACGGCATTAGTGATGTTAAATATTTGGTAAATACATGTTTCATCAACATATTACATATAGCCATCATTTATCTTATGGATTATCTACTAATAAACTACTACGTGCTAAACATCACTGTGGATGCCATTGTTCATGCTAAATTTTTTTTAGCTTTATTTAATTATTTTAGTTCCGTATGTATAACAATCGACTACAATTCATCTGCTGAGACCATTGTTCAAATTTGTACGATGTTTAAAGTTATAGGTTTTGTTATATGCGCTTAGGTTTGTGGGTAAGGAATATAATTTGCTAATAAATGGACCATTAGGTATGTGTTTGTTTTTCTATTATACGTATGGTATTTGAGTTTGGGTGTAACATTTTCCTGTTGGCGAGAGCTATTTTCGGAGGCTTGATTGTATCATTATCTTTTCCTAAATTAGCTGCTACTACCTCCGTCCCATTATAAGTGTCCACTTTGACTTTTTTTAGTCTTTCTTATTCAACTTTGACCATAAATATTTTTATTGATGTTATATAATACTTGATGAAAAATATATGAATGGATTAGGTTTTAAATGTATTTTCTATTGGTATAATTTTTATCAAGTATTATATAACACAAATAAAAATATTAATGGTCAAAGTTGAACAAGAAATACTCAAAAAAGTCAAAATGGACACTTATAATGGGACGGAGGGAGTATTTCATAGGCGTATGTATAGTAAGTTGTTAGCCTCTTCTTGTATATATATTCATGTACTCTCTATCAAGTGATATACAGAAAATTGGAAGAATTCTTCCACCAAAATCGTATCTCTACTTTATACATGGTATCAGAGAATTCTCTGTAATACCTCGAATCCATGTCTGAATCATCAAATCCCTCGCAAGTCATCGTCCAGAATGTTCAAGATGCCCCTTTCCCCGCTGGGGTCATTCTCGATGACACGAATTACCCGTTGTGGTCCCAACTAATGGAGATGCATATCGGAGCAAGAAACAAATCCGGATTTATTACAGGCAAAACCCCGAAACCCACCACGAATGAAAAGCAAATCGAAGCATGGCTGATCGACAACAACAAAGTCAAAAGTTGGCTTATTGACTCGATGAATCCAACCCTAATCCGCCGCTTTATTCGCCTTCAAACAGCAGCCGAGATCTGGGAGGCCGTTCGGAAGACCTTCTATGATGGATCTGATGAAACCCAATTATTCGAACTAAACAGAAGATCTTTCACTACTCGCCAAAACGGACGATCCTTACCAACTGACTACAATGAGTTGGTAAGCATCTTCCAGGAGATTGATACCCGTTTAACAACCGAAGAAGACACTGTCGAACAAACGGTAATGCTGAACAAAACCCTCTCACGTTTCCGTGTTCATATCTTTCTAGTAGGTCTAGATCTAGACTTCAACCAGGCTAGGAGCGAAATCTTGAGAAAAGATCCGCCCCTAGACTTGGAATCGTGTTATGCCTATATCCGGAAGGACCAGAACCAAAGACAAACCATGGAGGAACCCAAACCCGAACCAGATAGCATGGTCCACATGGCCACTCGAAGCCGACCTCCAAAAGCCAAAAACCAGAATGGAAAAACATTCACATGCACTCACTGTGGAGAGGAGGGACACTCAAAGCTTAGGTGCTATGAAATCATTGGGTATCCGGACTGGTGGGACTTTACAAAGAAACCGAGGAAGAAGATTAGGCAAGCATCTATTGCCACATCATCACAAACCGAAGCAGTGAACACTCCAATGGCGGCTCACACTTCTGCTAACTCTGGTACGTTAAACCCTCACAACAATTGGATAATTGATACAGGTGCAACCGACCATATGACGAATGACCCCATGAAGTTAACTACATCTCGTACCCCAAAACAATTAAGTATCCAAACAGCCAACGGAGATATAGCACCTGTAACGAATGAGGGGTCTGTGAGAGTTACTAACTCTATAGATCTGGATTGTGTACTTGTAGTTCCATCCTTATCAGCAAATTTATTATCCGTTAGTCAGATTACAGAAGCTCTAAACTGTTATGTGATTTTTTGGCCAAATGATTGTGTGTTTCAGGATATGGTAACACATCAGATTCTTGGCTATGGTACTAGGAGGGGGCGGTTGTACTATCTTGAAGAACACCATCGAAGTCAAGCGTGTCACACAAGAGTAGCTCAAGAAAATAAGTCCATGGCAATGTTATGGCATCGTCGACTTGGACACTTATCATTTACTTATCTTAGGAAGCTTAAACCCAATTTATTTTTGAATGTAACGGATACGGATTTCAAGTGTGGTATTTGCGAATTAGCTAAAAATAAAAGAATTTCTTATGTTTCTAGCAATAACAAAACTACAACACCTTTTATGAAAATCCACTCTGATGTGTAGGGTCCTGCTCTGATTCCAACTCTTAACGGGGCTAAATATTTTGTTACGTTTATCGATGAATGTACCCGGATGGTGTGGATATCGCTCCTTAAAAATAAAGGGGAGGTTTATAATGCTTTCAAAGAGTTGCATCATATCATAAAGACAGTTTACAGAGGTGAAATTCAGATTCTTCAATCTGATAATGGTGGGGAGTATATAAACAAACAAATGCAACTCTTCTGTAAAGAACACTCAATCCACCATCAAACTTCGTGCGCTAGAACACCTCAACAAAACGGGTTAGCTGAGAGGCGTAATAGACAAATACTTGAAATTGTTCGAGCTTCCCTCTTTGACATGAACGTACCTCGACAGTATTGGGGTGAAGCGGTACGGTCTGCAGCATATCTTATGAATAGAACACCTTCCCAAGTAATAGAATTCAAAACTCCTCTTCAAAAATTACACGAACTAGTAAATGTATCAATTCACTCTGACCTTGAACCTCGAATATTTGGGTGCACTACTTTTGTCCATCAAGATGTTGGAAAATTAGAACCAAGGGCAATTCGATGTATGTTCTTGGGATATGCAGACCACAAGAAAGGGTACAGGTGCTATGATCCGGTTGAAGATAAAGTCCATGTAACTCATGATGTAACTTTCCATGAAACTATTCCATATTTTGGTCATGAGTGTACTCTTTAGGGGGAGAAAAGCCAAGAAGTGAACACACATGACCAACCACTTGAAGAGTTGGGTAGTTATGACATTAACAACGAAGAGATAAGCGGGGTTGATATAAACATTGAAACACCAGAAGTTGCGCAAGATAGTACACCCCCTCCGGGTCTTAGTGACTTCGAGCCTACTGGTCCTAGCCATAGCCACCATGGAGTTAACCAAGATTCTAACTCCCCAGATCTTGAATCTGGATTTGAATTTGTTGTGTAGGAAACAGATGGTGAAGGTGAGGAAGTAGACGAACACAATGAGCCACGATATCCTGTGAGGATGAACCGAGGAGTCCTGAAAAAACAATACCAAGCAGATTTGAAGGTGAAATCAAAATATCCAATCAGCAACTATGTGTCAAACCACCGCCTGGCAAGCTCTCATGCACTCCGTGTAGAAAAATTGTCCACTATATCCATACCCCGTAACGCACATGAAGCCATGAAGGACGAAAAATGGAAAAAAGCGATGAATGAAGAGATGAATGCATTGCAAAAGAATGGAACTTGGGATCTGGTGTATCTCCCTAAAGACAAGAAGACTGTCGGATGTAGATGGGTATATACAGTCAAACTTGACTCAGAAGGGAATATAGTTCGATACAAAGCCAGACTAGTGGCGAAGGGATACACGCAAAAACATGGGATAGACTACGGGGATACATTTGCTTCGGTGGCGAAAATGAACACAATTAGAATCCTAATCTCCATTGCAGCAAATAGAGACTGGCCCCTAAAACAGTTTGATGTAAAAAACGCGTTCTTAAACGGATACTTGGAGGAAGAAGTGTACATGGATCCACCACCAGGAGTGGAAAGTAACGGAAAAGTATGCAAGTTAAAAAGGGCGTTATATGGGCTAAAGCAATCACCTCGTGCGTGGTTCGGAAGGTTCTCAAGCTTCATGAAGAAGGTCGGGTATAAACAAAGTGATGCAGATCACACTTTGTTTGTTAAAAATAATAAGGGTATGGTGACAGCTCTCATTGTATATGTCGATGACATGGTAGTTACAGGAAATGATCCGGAAGAAATAGTGAAATTGCAAAAAATCCTTGCTGCTGAATTCGAACTGAAAGATCTGGGACAACTAAAATATTTCTTAGGTATTGAAGTTGCTCGATCTAAGGCGGGGATTACCATGTGTCAACGGAAGTACGTACTGGATCTGTTGGCAGAAATAGGTATGTTGGATTGCAAGCCAATAGACACTCCAATTGAAACAACCCATAAGTTGGCAATTCACCAAAACCAAGTTCCAGCAAATAGGGAAAGATACCAAAAATTAGCGGGAAAACTCATATATCTGGCTCACACCAGACCAGATATAGCCTATGCTGTGAGTGTGGTAAGTCGGTTCATGCACGCTCCTAGCAAGGAACATATGAAAGCCGTTTATCGGATATTGAAGTATCTAAAGTCCTCACCGGGAAAGGGTTTATTTTTTGGAAGAAACCAAGGACTTGAAGTTAGTGGATACACAGATGCGGATTGGGCTGGTGATCGTATGGATGGGAAGTCTACCTCTGGATATTTCACATTTGTTGCTGGTAATCTAGTTACATGGCGAAGTAAGAAGCAGAAGGTCGTGTCAAGGTCGAGTGCAGAAGCCGAATTTCGAGGAATGGTTCATGGAATATGTGAACTTCTGTGGATAAGGAGAATACTTCGAGATCTGGGGATAGTCCTAACTAAACCCATGAAGCTGTACTATGACAATGAGTCAGCCGTAAAGATTGCTAACAACCCTGTACAACATGATCGAACGAAGCATGTAGAAATTGATAGACATTTCATCAAAGATCATCTCGAAAAAGCAACAGTTGAACTCCCACATGTTGCTTCAGCAGAGCAGCTTGCGGATATGTTAACAAAGGCAGTTTGCGGGAGAATTTTTCAAAGCTCTCTTGACAAGCTGGGAATGATGGATATACATTCTCCACCTTGAGGGGGAGTGTTGGCGAGAGCTATTTTCGGAGGCTTGATTGTATCATTATCTTTTCCTAAATTAGCTGCTATTTCATAGGCGTATGTATAGTAAGTTGTTAGCCTCTTCTTGTATATATATTCATGTACTCTCTATCAAGTGATATACAGAAAATTGGAAGAATTCTTCCACCAAAATCGTATCTCTACTTTATACATTTCCCACGTCATTATTATTCAAGTACACAAGGGGATAATGTAAAAGATGATGGTTATGTAGTTTTAGATTGCCAAAGAATCACTTTCGTATCTTTGAGTTTAGATTCATTTGATAGTTGATGTTCATTAATCTAAATAGTATCAGATCCAACTATTATGCTTGATTTAGTCTTAAGATAAAGGATATATTAGTTTTTATAGTTTATTTGTTGTATGTTGTTGAATAATGACTTAAACTTTAGGGGTTATTTGGTAATTTATGTTACTTGTCCTGCAAGTTTATTTAGCCTATAAATAGGGATTGATTGTATTAGTTTTCTTTGTACCTTTTGAATTAGGGTTTGGTATCTTTGAATTAGAATTTGTCTTTGAATTTGGTTTTGTAATTTGGTTTGTTATTTGAATAAAGCTTCCGCTTCGTTTGTTCGTATTTGTTTGTTTGTTTCGTACTTTGAATTATCTACAAGTGGTATCAGAGCTAGGTTTGTTTAGCCATGAAGAAAAAGAAGAAGAAGAAAAAATAATCGTTTAGGTTCGTTTGATTAGTGTTCGATTGTTCTTTGTTTGAATTATCGTTTGAATGGCTTTGAAAACCGTTTGGTATTTACTGATTTTGGATTGTAGTATTTGTTCCATTGTTAGGAATTGTTTATTCGATCGTAAGTTTGCCGTTGATTCGCTTCTACTTTGGTATTTTGAGTTGGGCTTTTTTGTTAGTTTTGGGCCTTTAGTTATAGTATCTGGAAAATGGGTGTTGGAACTTTCGGTAATTAGCAGTTGAAGAGTTATTTGAATTAGAAATATTGTTTGGGGTTGTTTAGTATTTGGAAAATTTGTAATTGAATTTGGACCGTAATTCTTATCGTAATAAGTGGGTCATTACAATTATTATCATGTATCATATTTGGAGCGTTTAAATTATTAGAGCCCGTTCGTCAAGTAATTTATTAACTTGAATTTGGTTGATACCTAGATAATAAGTTTGAAGTTGGACCGTAATTCTTATTACATAAGTGGGTCATTAGAATTTGAATTTGATATTTGGGTCGTAATTCTTATTGGATAAGTGGACCATTGGAATTTGAATTTGGTATTTGGAATTGAAGATCGATTTGGTGTTTGAAGACTTGGTTCAAGTCGTTTGGAATTTGTTCGATCGTTTGGAATTTGACAATTTGGAAAATTTGAGATCTTCGTTCGTCGGGCTTTTGAAGTTGGTTGTCCGAATTTGATTGTCTTTGTTGAAGATCATTTGAGCCGATTTGTTTGTTTGGTTGACCGAGTTTGAATTTGTCGGTTGACGTTTGATTGTTCGTTTTGAAGTAATCGGCATTTGCTTTGGATCAAATTTGTTTTGGGTTGCTTTTGGTAATCGATCGTTTGATTTGAATTTGGCTAGCATTTCTGGCATTTGGAATTTGGAATTTGGATTTTGGATTTTGGAATTTGAAATTTGGCATTCAGAATTTGGAACTTTGAATTTGATTTGAAGCAGGTGGAGGAGTTTAAGTCACGGTGGAAATTGTTGAATAATGACTTAAACTTTAGGGGTTATTTGGTAATTTGTGTTACTTGTCCTGCAAGTTTGTTTAGCCTATAAATAGGGATTGATTGTATTAGTTTTCTTTGTACCTTTTGAATTAAGGTTTGGTATCTTTGAATTAGAATTTGTCTTTGAATTTGGTTTGTTATTTGAATAAAGCTTCCGCTTCGTTTGTTCGTATTTGTTTGTTTGTTTCGTACTTTGAATTACCTACATATGTAAATAAGACAGCAACTTTTAAGATCAATGTTGATGTTTGTAGGGTGCTCGTGATTGATTACTAAGAACATTAATTTTTTATTTCACTTCCAACTAATTAGATAGCAGTTTGGATTTGAGTTTGGGATTAGCGGTAATAAAATATTCAAAAAAAGTAAAAAAAAAAAAAAAAATAAAAAAAAAAAATAAAAAAACACTCTTAGATATATAAGGATTTATGTGGGTATAGTCCAAAAAAGTTATATACATTATAGTATAAATAGATTTCAAAATGCATCAGTCACTAAGTATTGAATACTGAAAGTAAGGATGGACTTTTAAGAGTCTTATCATTTGTATTTTGTTTAATATCATGAAACTGTTTATTGTTGTCCGTCCTAATTAAAACATTTGGTATTGAACAAGAGACAAACAAAGATTTTAGTGTTACCGCGACCTTATAGATGATGTAATGTTTGAGGATCGCTTTGCTGTACAGATAGAATGCTTATTTTGTAACACTCATTTTTGTATTCATTGTATGCAAGTTGTAGGCGAATAATGGATAACCAAATAACAAACTCGAAATGCACACCTTGAACTTGCTCATGGTTGGTACTGTATTATGGGCGCTTGATTCAATCATAAATTCATGCCAAATTTATAGACGCCCGATGGGCATGCTCAGGTCCTGCAACTAAGTATGCACTCTTCGTTCTCCACATGAAGCTTCTTATTCAGAGTGTGAGCAAGTTGGACATTCACATCATAGTCAACATCTATTGGTATGTATCAGAAGGTTACCAAGTAATATTCAACTGAACTCGCGAAACTCATAGCTAAGTGAAAGCCTTTATCATGTTTTCACACACACGGTGTTAACCCATTGACATGCTAATACATGAAATGATATTTAAAAGAGGTGGTGAGATGTGTAGATTTGGGTAACAGGAAAAAACAAATCAATTTATTGTTGGTCAATAAATTGATTTGTTTTTTCTACCCAAATCTACACATCTCACCACCTCTTTTAAATATCATTTCATGTATTAACAAATCAATTTATGTACGGGTCAAAACAGGTTGGTTGGGAAGACCCATAAACCAAGAAATTTTTTGTAAGGAAATGTGGATTGTATTTTTTTTAACAACTACAGCGCTTAATCTTACTTTAACTGGGCCATTACCTTATATAGTATATTATAAAGTACGGTTTTGTCCATACAATAGCTGTCTACTTTCTCAAATGTCCTGATATGGTACATGTACTATTTTTCGTACCAGTATAGAAGGTCTACTTTCAGTTTCGTGCTAATATGGCCACTTTTTTACCTGTTACCGGTTGGCAACCTGTAAAATAGGTACAAGTTTTATTTTATTGATTTTTTGGACAAAAATGGTCCCTAGTGATTTGTTTCTTTTGCAAAATAGGTCCTTTGCGATTTTTTCAAAAAAGGTCCTTTGTAATTTGTTTCTTTTGCAAAATAGGTCTTTTCTGATTTTTTTTTCAAAAATGGCCCCTTGTGATTTGTTTCTTTTGCAAAATTGGTCCTTTGCGATTTTTTCAAAAATAGTCTATTGTGATTTGTTTCTTTTGGAAAATAGGTCCCATTCGTTATCTTCTCTTCTTATAAGTTTTTTTTCGTTTTATCCGAAAAAAAAAACAATTCGATTTTTTAGAAAAAAAAAATGTAAAAAGAAAATTCTAAAAAAAAAATCTACAAAATCTTTTTTTTTTGTGAAAAAACTTTTTTCCGAAAATAATTTTATAGAAAAAGATTTTTCTTATTTCATTTCTAAAAAAAATTTGAATAATTTTTTTTCGGAAAAAAGTTTTTCAACAATTTTTTTCTAATTTTTTTAGAAAATTTTTATTTGGATTTTTTTTTCTAAATTTTTTTTTTGAATTATTTCGTTGGAAAAAAGTTTATCCACAAATTTTATTTTATAATTTTTTTCGAAATCTTGTTTTGTTTTTTTTTGATTTTTTTTTTTTTTTTTTTTTTCTAAAAAAAATTTTCGAAAGATTTTTTTGGATAAAAAGTTTTTCCAAAAAAATGTATAAAAATGAACGAAAATGTATAAAAACTTTTTTCTTATGAAAACTCTCCAAATGCCAAGTTTTTCGACTAATTTTTTCTAAAAAAAATCTTTATAAAATTATTTTCGGAAAAAAAGTTTTTCCACAAAAAAATAAATAAATAAAATAAAAAAATAGATTTTTTTTGAATCTTTTAAAAAAAAATAGAATTTTCTTTTTACCTTTTTTTTCTAAAAATAATCGAATTGTTTTTTTTCGGATAAAAATGCATGGATGAAAACGAAAAAAAAACGGATGAAAACGGATAAAAACAAATGAAAATAGATGAAACGAATAAAAACGGAAGAAAACATATAAAAATGGATGAAAATTTTGCAAGTCAAAAAGTTGTTTTGAAAAAATTCGTGCTAACATACTTAATCACAAGGGACCATTTTTGAAAAAATCACAAAGGACCTATTTTGCAAAAGAAACAAATCACACGGGACCATTTTTGCTCAAAAATCACCTTTTAACATGTTTTGCAGGTTTTGCAGGTGAAAAAGTTACTCACGTACCATATTAACACGAAACTGAAAGTAGACCTCCTATACTGGTACGAAAAATAGTACACGTACCATATCGGGACATTTGAGAAAGTAGACAGCTATTGTACGGACAAAACCCTTATAAAGTATGATTTTGGTGGTCGATCATTCGAAAATCTTAAAGATTATCTACATACAAACTTTGAGATCTTTTGGTGTCGTGTTTGTTCTTTCCATGCATTTCGCTCAACGTCTTAACGGACGAACACGAACAACTAATTTAACAAAAAGTTCGTCAATGTGTTCGTGTATGTTAATTTGTCAGATTAAACTCGAACGAACAAATGTGAGCAAGACTCCATTCGTATTCGTCCAGTTGTTTTACAAACATAACTATATTTTTATAAGCAAGTTCAATACACGAGATTGTATATATAACAATAATTTATGCAATATATTAATTAACAATATATTAATTTAAAATCTTCACACACGCCTGTAACAAATCCAGAATAACGACTCTTACACGGGATTAAATTGCAAAGATTCATTAAGTATTTTTTATCTACATTTCTAAAGTTCAAGAAATTATACTTAATTTTGAACCCCGTGCGTGCACGTGACTTATAACTAGTAGGACCCCTATAGTCAATCGTACAAACCGCGAAGTGCACAATACAACACCACGATGCACACAGTACAACCCTTTATGCATTGCTACTGTAGCAACCCCTACTTGGGGTCCCTATATCACGCCCCTAATTCCATTCCATCAACTTTTATCTGCAAGTCATAATTTCCAACATCACGTTGTTCTTCTTGAATTCTTTTCATTGAATCACCAACAGAGACACTACAGCCATCAATTTTTATAAGCTTAAGAGTTGGAATGTCCCCTATTTCAAGTGGTATCTCTTCAAGATCACGACATTTCACAATCTCTAATTGTTTCAGACATGGGAAGTTGATACTATAAGCTTCCCACTGCTTGATATTCAACATCTCAAGTCTCAAGAATTTCAGTTGTCGAAATTGTGCCTCATCTGTCTTCCACAGGGACCCCTCGAAGGCATCCTCACTTAGTTTGAGAACCTCAAGGTTAGGTAACGATTGAATGATTGACATGTCACTCCAAGGTAGATGACACCCTACTAATGTAAGTTTTTTCAATGTCATAGGGAAACTAATTTGATTATTTCGACAGTTTGGCTCACCTTTTGGCAGTTCTGTCTCATTTAGTTTTCTTCTGTAGATTCCAGTTAACTTCAAGGTTTCAAGGTATGGAAGTAATTCAAAGTCATTTCCCTCATCTGAGTTGAGAATCAATGACATCTTTTTTATGACCGGAAAGTATTTCTGGAAATTTTCTACCAAATCTCCCAACTCCACCTCTGAAATGGTTTGCAGGTTCATTGGCCGATAAATAGAAGGAAGATAAAATGTCGCGTTACTCGACAAATACCTCAAGTTTACCAAATCTGATATGTTACTTGGTAAAATTAGCGTAGAGCTCTGACTTGTTTTGACAATGAGGGTTTGAAGGCTCGTTAACTTCAATAACGTGGATGGAAAACCTAATGAATGCCAGATTGCCAGGTACCTTAAGTGAACTAGTAATGATATACCCTCTGGAAAAATACGGCACTCACAATCACGTATATCTAACACCCTAAGAAGAACGAAGGAACGGAAACACTCAGCAGTGCTAAGTAACAAGCATCTGGACTTGTGAAAGTAAATGAGTGATCGAATGCTTGGGGTGGGCGGATGAGCAAAGTTTACTATGCAAGTATTTTGATGTGTGAACAAACGGCGAATTTTGTATGATGTAAGAACCTCAGAATGCGCATAACGTGCTGCCGAGTTTATTCTCAGGAAGAATTTTTCTTCTTGTGCTATTCTCAGGCATAGCTCTCTCACAAGATCATGGACTAAAAAAGATATGACATCACCATTGATCGTCCTTTCTGCAACAATTACAAGGTTTCTGCCGACTAGATCCATTAGGTAAGCCTCTCCAATATCCTCAAAGCTTTGATTTTCAGCTTCTTGTATAAACCCTTCAGCCACCCATAACCTGATCAACCGCCTTGCATAGAACTTAAAGTCTTCTGGGAATCCTCCTAAATAAAGAAAGCACTCTTTCAAGTGAGGAGGTAAATGATTGTAGCTTAGAGCTAGTGTTTCCATGTGTTTATTCTCGTCAACAGCAATGTATGAAGCAACACTGCAAGAAATTTTTTTCCACCAATCTATGTTCTCTGGTTCTTTTGCTAGAAGTCCTGCTATGACAACCAACGAAAGTGGCAGTCCCTGACATTTGTTTGCAATTTGCATTCCATGTTTAATCAACCATTTGGGGCATTCTTTGCCATGAAACACCTTCTTGTACAATAACTCCCAGCTTTGTTTTCCCGTTAGACATCTCAAGAAATGGACAAGCCCATTTGGTTTTAATTTGGCATGTAATCCAACTTCATTGAGGCGACTCGTGAGGAGAATTCGACTGCTGGTGTCATCATCGGGGAAAAGTACTTTCAGGTTATCCCATGCCTCTTTGCTCCAGATATCATCAATGACAATCAAATACCTCTGACCCTTTAGACTCTTGTGCAACATTTCACGAAGCTTAAAGTCATTAGTGTTTTCTATATCTACTTGAACACCCAAAGATGCTAGGATTTGGATCAACACATCCCGCTTTGTGTATGTTTGAGAAACAGTGACCCATGCACGGATATTGAAATGATACGTAATAAAGCGATCATTGAATACTTTGGTAGCCAGGGTAGTCTTACCAAGCCCGCCCATGCCAACGATGGAGACGACATCAAGCTGCTTTTGATCTTCCACAAGTTTATCGCGTATGACTTCAACATGATGATCAAGCCCCACAACAATTTCTTCAAATAATTCCTTCGATCCTAGTGTACTTCTGCTGTTGGAAGTTCCAGCAGCTGCACACTGCATTTGCTGGCTTTTAGTTCTTTGAGACGAATCCATCTTCATGTTATCCATGCTTGTTTTAATGAGTTCTTCCTTGATGGACTTGATTGATCTCATAACATGATCGAGAATCAGGGTGGTTTTATAGACATCAGATCTAGGAGAGTATCCCTTTTTCCTGAAATGAACACCAGATACAAATAGATCAATGATATCTTGTGCTTCATCTGCTGTGTGTTTCAAGCTTCTCTTCAGATACTGAACTTTTTGGAGATCATGCAATTCTGTATGTTCGAAATCGAAAAGGATTTGGATCATGGAGTCAAGCTCTTCATAAAGAATCTGCAACTGAGGCCTTTCTGATAGAATTGATGGGTGGTTGTTAATGATTGGATTATCATTGGAGTAAATTAGCTGCTTCAAGTTTTCCATGAACAACTCCAAGCCTGTGTATGTCATTTTGATCTCTCTTTTTTTCTGTATCTGAAGAACAATAGATCTTGTTTTATATGAGTTGACTTGGTACAAAGTGATAATTGAAGTAGGCCAAAAATATAATGCTATGATTGATGGCTGGCTCTTTGCTTTCACACTCTTTTTTATTATAAAACTAGTTTAATACCCGTGTAATACGTACACGGGTTGTTCAAGAACCTTAATAAATTCAACAATGATAAGTTAGTAATATTATTGAAAAACAGTGTTTGTGTGTATATCAATTATCAATGAACTCTCCAAATAACATGCTAAACAAAAATAATGAGACACATGATTGTCGCTAAATGAATAGTTGTAAACCTCAACAATGAAACTATAAAAGAGTATTAAACTGAGTGAGAAACACATGGACTCTCGAGAGGTGACTTGATAATCAAATATTTTTGAGTTTAAAGTTCTGCAATATTAGCTTATTTAACATTTTGGTTTAGCTTATGCAACATTTGACTTCAGTTACATTCAAACAACATTTCGGTTTACCTTAAACAACATTTTACATTCAAACCTTGAGGTTCATGTTCACCTTCAATTCGTAAGCTTTATTTAAGGATAATCTCACTTAAGACCCTTGCTTAAACAATTATAGCTTGAGGACTTATTTGCACAATTGTGGATTCGTTAGAGTAGCATTATAGATTTTACTAATATAACTCATGAAATGTATGTTTGCTAAAAAGTATCCTTGATATATTGGGTGTCCAATGTTATCAAAGCCACAAACGTTCAATTTCCATAGGTAGCAAACAAACCTATCTTCTTAAATGAAAGACCATAGATGAAGACATTTATTAATAAACAATGGTCTATCAATGAGAAAAACAAAAGAATGAATAGATTAAAAAGAAGACTAATTATTTGTACCAAGCTTGTCAGGATCGAGATCCTACCTCGGATTATTTTCGGTTTTTAAAATCCTGATTATAGGATTGGATCGGGATCGTAAGATCCTATGAAAATATATATATATTTTTGTATAGGAGTTGTAGTTTTATATTTTTATATAATATTTCATATGATAAACGAATCTAAATAGATGATAAAAGTAAATTTTAAATGTTCAAGTACCGTAGTAATAGAATATTAGATATATTACAATGCTCACTTGCACAAAGTTACTCTATGCGTGCACCTACTTCTTGTTCAATGTTTTTTATTATAGGTTTTTCGTGATAACATTTAAATTAAAGGATAATTACCAAAATAGATCGTTGACTTTTTGACTAGTTACTTTGTATACTTTCAAATTTCACTTTTCAAAATTAGATCAGAGCAACTTAAAGAATGAGCAACTCAATATAAACGTGACACGTGTCCTTAAATTTTTTTAGTAAAGTACAACAAGTGTAAATGTGTGTAAGGTATGTGTAAGGTATTTCGTATAGTGCAACTTGTACTTATCGGGCAACCGTACTATTTGAGCAACTTTATATTTTTTGTCTTTTAGTATATTTTAAATATTGATTAAATATTTATTAGTAGAATAGTTAACTAATAATTTTGAGCTAAGTTATAATTAATTTTTTAAACAAGTGATTAATGAAAATTAAACGCCTCTAAATCATCATCTTATAATAAACAAAACACCACAGAACATTCATATCACAAAACATTCTCATCTTCAATCATCACCATCACTACCACCACCACCCCCAGAACTCCCGCCACCAACGGACCCTCCATCACCGGATCTCACCACGACCGGACCTCACCACGACCGAGAAGACCACCGACACAAACGCCAGATTGCAAGGTACCTTAAGTGGACTAGTAATGATATACCCTCTTGAAAATGAATGAGTTCACAGTTTTGTAGATCTAGCACCCTAAGAAGCGCAAAGGGAGGGAAATGATCAGCAATGTCATAAGTCCAGGATACGGTCGTGAGAAAGCAAAAGAGTGTTCGCAAGCTTGGAGTGGGCGGATGAGCAAACTTCATAATGGGAATATCTTGATATGTAAACAAACGATGTTTATCTGATACAATAAACTTATAAGACTCTGTCGAGTTTATTATGTGGAAGAATCTTTTTTCTTGTGCTATTCTTAGGCATAGCTCCCTCAAAAGATCATGGACTTTAAAAGATTTGACACCACCATTGGATCTCCTTTCTGCTACAATTACAAGATTTCTGCCGACTAGATCCAAGATGTAAGCCTCCCCAATGTGGTTATCAGAGGGTCAAGTAGCAGAAGCACAAAACAAGAACACGACACAAGGTATTGCTGCCAAACACGCAGATTTTATTTATTGAAAAAACTAACACAAAACTCCAATAAGATACAATGAGAATCCCTACCCTCCACGGTATATATAGACTAACCTAAACACATTAGACTATAACTAGGATTACATTAAACATATCCTAACTCAACAAGGACTACTCCACTTTAGGATAAACTAGGACCAGTTGGACTAGCACTCCAACTCCTATTTTCTGAAACCTGATCCACGCTACAACCACAATCAGACTTCAACTCCAACTAGGAATACTATCACTGACTCTGGTACACGCCTTAGCCACAACCAAACTTAGGAATTCTCCAACAATCACCCCCTGAATTTCTGAGTCGAATAGGGTAATTCTTGCACACCAAGTAACGATCTCATCTCCTTGAACTTTATACGCGCCAAGGCCTTCGTTAACGGGTCTACTCTTTGATTCTATCTAGATACATGCTCAACAATTACCTGCTCATTCTCAGTCACTTCCGCCAATAACTCCCTAAGCCAAATTGCTTGACACGCAGCTGTAGTGGCTGCCATGAACTCAGCTTCACACGAAGATAACGCGACGGTATTTTGCTTTTGTGAGCACCATGTAATGGGCGATGTATCAAGGTAGAAAACATGTCCAGTAGTGCTTCGTCCATCATCAATATCAACATTATGACCGCTATATCCCACTAGTCTCATGTCATTACTACGATTGTATTTAATACCAAACGAAGTCGTACCTTTAAGATAACGTAGAATTTGCTTGATAGCACGAGCATGTGATTCTCTTGGACTTTGCATATACCGACTAACCACTCCAATCGAGTAAGTCAAATCTGGACGAGTGTGCAAAAGGTAACGTAAGCAACCCACCACTTTCTGATACTGGGTAGCTTCAACTTCTGGTTCATCTTTTGCTTTTGACAACTTGAGTCCCGGTTCTATCGGACATAAAGTTGCATTGCAATCTTCCATACCAGCTTCTTTCAAAATTTTCCTTGCATATCTCTCTTGTTTGATCTCCACGTAATCTTTTTCTTGTGAGACTTCCATACCTAAGTAATAAGTTAACTCACCAAGATCCGACATTTTAAATTGAGACACCATTCTCCTTTTGAACTTGTTTATGAGGTCTAAGCTCGTCTCAGTCATGAATAAATCATCCTCATATACCGTGACGATGATACATTCTCCATTGGGAACCTTTCTATAGACCGCCTTTTCGTGCACGCATTGTAGAAAACCCATCTCTTTTAAAGTACTATCGAGCTCCTTTCGATCACCATTTAGAAGAGCCGTTTTCATATCCAAGTGATGAATCTTCCATCCTTTCCCGGCTGCGAGAGCAATCAAAAGTCGTATGGTCTTGAGTCGAGCTACCGGTGTGAAGACTTCATCACATTCATCACGAACTAATTCATGTTCATCATCTACTGTAGCATGAACATTAACAGGAGGTACTGTAGCATGAACAGTAACAGTAGGTACAGTGCTTGTGTCTTGAACACTAAAGGGTTGTTCATTTGCAGCAACTTGCGAGCTTGCTTCTTCATTCAAAACCTGATTGGTAGTTTCATGTATTTCATCCCGGAAAACAGTAAACATACCTGGTTCGTTTTCGTTTCCAGCTTGGTTCAAAGCTTCTTTACCAACTTTTAGTTGACTCTTATAAAGACGATTTGCACTACGCAGAACCTTTATAAGCAACCTTCCATAACTATCTCGCATGGTTAAGAAATCACCTCGTATCCTAGTATCACAACCGGAAATAGTAGCTTGTCCAAGACTTATCACATTACTTCGAAGAGCGGGAATATAATAGACATCTTTCAACAATTTTTGTTCTCCATTCTTACCTTGGAACAAAATCGAGCCTTTTCCCTTTATGCTCACACATGAACCATCTCCGAACCTAACACGTCCAGTAATATTTTCATTTAATTCATAAAAGTAAGAGCAATTACCTGTCATGTGATTGCTTGCACCATTGTCAAAATACCATACATCATCTTCATCGGTATTTGGCTCGCACTTTGGTGGAGTGTACTTTTCTTCATTCACGAAAATCGTTTCTTGAACCAGGTTCATCATAAAGAACGTATGATGAGACGAAAAATGATCCGTTTTTAGGGGGTCATTTAAGCCCGAATCCGAATTTATTTGATCAAATATTGTCCTAAATCGTTCCTTTTGTGATTTTAGGTACTTTGGGAGAGAAATCTGGAAAAGAAAGCAATTCGGACGTTTTTTGAGCATAAAAGTGAAGAAAACGCCAAAGTCTTAATTTTCCATGCTGGGAACAGTAGGTGACGGCGTCAAGAGCAAAACCTTGACGGCGTCAAGAGCAAATTTCATGAATTTCCATGACGACCCAGAACAGATTTGACGGCGTCACGTTGGAAGGGCGTCAAGAGTAAAAGAGTCATGACGGCCTGGAAGTGTATAAGTCTTGACGGCGTCAGAAGTAGATCTAGGCAGTCCGAGAAGAGTTTTGGCGGCGAGGTGACGGCGTCACAGTGTTTGTCTTGACGCCGTCAAACCTATTTTTCTATATATAGTTTTCTAATTTTCACACATTAAAAAGAGAGAAGTTTTGGAGAAACCCTAAGTACGATTTTGGTGTAACTTTACAGGTTTTTCAAGGGTTCCAAACCTTTGATACCTTGCATGTTTAATCAAGATAAGTGTTCTTCTAATTCAATCAATATGTCTATGTGTTGGTTGTCTATATCATGTTCTTGTCTTAATTCTATCATGCTAGGCTAGATCTATCTTGTGTTTGCTTAGATCTAATAAAACCTAGATGTTAATTATGTGTTGATTACTTGTTTATCTTTGTCTTGGATGAGTGATTTATATGTTAGGCTTGAGAAAACTGGCAGATCTCCACTTGGTAACATGCTTGAACGTCTTAAGAAACATGAACCGAGGCGCACTAGGTCTTTATTGGTTGTATTTAATGCATGAGCCACTGTTTATAATCCCTATAGTTGTGCTGGGCATGGTGTAGGAGGAGATAAGAGCTCATAGAATTGGGGAGTTATGTGTGCCACCCCATGAATGGTATTAAGGAATACGATCTGTCATCCATGCAATTATAACAAGTAATTAACGTGTAAAAGATGTCTAGGGAGTAGTGAAATCTAAGTAAACACATTTTCTCCAATTACTGCTCACAACCTTAGTATAATTAGTTTATTTTCATTTCTAGTATTTTATTTTGATTGCATCTTGGTATTGGGTTAGTTGAATAGCAACTAATTCCGCCCAAATCCTTCAAACCCGAGATTTTACTTGCTTTCATAAAAATATAAAAATACAAAAATAATCATCCCTCACCTTTAGAACTAGTATTTAGGCTTTTTAATCCTAGCGACACTATTCCTAAGCTGAACGATCAATCCCCCGGTACTTGTCACTATACTATACTACAACTATCAGGTACACTGCCTGGTGGGGGTTGTAAGCTTCTCGAGATCCCTCGAGAGGTAAAGCCTGTTGCGATTCCCACGCATCAAGTTTTTGGCGCCGCAGCCCGGGGAATAGTTATTGTCTAGGTTAGAATTTCTTTTTATTAGGTCTACTTGCTAGATTCCTTTCTAGTAAGATTTTATTTTTATTTTTAGGTTTCTTTAGTCTATCTACTTCTTTGTGCTTTTGTTCGTAACTCTTTACCATCCGACATCATGGAAGGTGGTAACATCTTTGAACCCGTCATCCCACCACAACAAAACCCACCATTAGAACCCCTTAGGCCCCGAACCTTAGGAGAGTATTCCCGACCTAGCCACCAAGGCTACCGAAACACCATTGAGCTCACCGGAGCCAATGTGACCCCCTTGTGATCCGACACCATCCGGTTGGTGCAAAGCGGATGTGCATTCCATGGACTTCGTTCCGAAGATCCAAACCAACATCTTAAGGACTTCCTCAAAATCGTAGATTCCATAGACCTAGGTGTTGAAACTAGAGAGACAACCCGATTACGCCTATTCCAATTCTCTCTACGGGATCAAGCTAGTCAATGGCTTGAGCGTTTACCCGCGGGATCCATCACCACATGGGATGATCTCACCACTCGTTTCCTTGCTCAATTTTTCCCACCAGGGAGAACTACTAAGCTTAGAAATGACATCTTGATGTTCCAACAACGTCAAAATGAATCTCTTTATGAAGCATGGACTCGTTTCAAGGACTTACTCCAAAAAGTCTCTCATCATGGCATAGATCTTTGGCTCCAAGTCCAAATTTTTTATGACCATATCGACATCTCCACGAGGCGAGCCATTGACCAATCGGCCGGTGGTAAGCTACGTGATCTAAGTGCAGAACAATCATGGGAACTCATAGAAGATCTTGCTCTCTATGACAACGAAAGTTGGAATGATCCCCGTGACTTGAACAAAACGGTCAAGGCAATATCTTTGCCTTCGAACAATTCTAGCACTCCCGACCGTAGGATCATGGAACTTGAGGACCAAGTCAAGTTTCTCATGAAATCTTACGAAGCTCCTAAGCCTTCAAGCCAAGTGAACAAAATCACTTCTTCATGCGAATTATGTAGTGGTCCCCACGACACTCGTGATTGTGTGGAACTCCCCGGAACAGCTTTTGCGGACTACGCATCCACGCGTACCGACGAAGCGGGAGATAAGTGGTACACTTTCAAGCCTGAGCCAAACACATACGGTGATTCATACAACCCCTCATGGAAAAATCACCCAAACCTTAGGTGGAAACAAAATCAACCCAATTCTTCCAATCCGCCTAACCGTTACCAACCAACCGGTCCACCATCCAACCGTACTTTCAACAACAATCCTTCTAACAACTATGGTAGTACCAACAATCTTGAAGGATTGATGTCAAAGTTTATGGCATCTCAAGAGGCTCGCATAGCTAGGTTTGAAACCGAATTCAGCCAACAACAAACGGAGATAACCAACAAGATTGACAACTTGTTGAAAGCCCTCAACAACCAAGCATTAGTCACACCTAGGAAGGACACTAGGGACACCAATAACAGAAACCAAATTAAGGATCCCTCATCATCTAAACAGGTCCACTTTGTTAATGTTGTCACTATTAAGCCGATAGATAAGGAGATAGAAGAGAGTGACAAGAATGAAGTTAGGATAGAAGCCGAGACTAAGGATGAGAATAGGGAAGTTGAGGTTGATAGTAGAGAGGAATTAGAGGAGGTAGAGCCTATAGAAGAATACTTTGATAAGTTGCCAACCAAGGAAGAACGGGAATACCATAAGGATTTATTCGATAGTCCCGAGAGAACATATATCTTTGGCGACCCCCTTATCAAAATGGGAGACCCCTCTAACATTAACATCCCATGCAATATCGGGCACATGCATATATGGAAAGCTTACATCGACCCTAGATCCCCCGTGAACATCATGACTAGGACTTACTACAATTGGGTGATGAAGAAGCAACTTAATTTTAGGATGATGCCTAATAAGAACCTGATAAGTAATTTTGCGGGAAGAGTGAAAGGATTGCATGTGATTATAGGGAATCTCACCTATGAGATCGATTTTATGATAGTTGAGGACACTCGTCCGGTGATAGATGCTTGCCTAAGCCAAATAATATTTGGGAAACCATTTGTTGAGGCCACTAGGATGAGTTATGATCCGACTTTAGGGATAGTTAGATTCAAGGAAGAGAATGATGAGGTTGCTTATCAAATGCCCTACAAGATTGAGCAATACCGCCTTCTCTCTAATTTCGAAAAGGAACACAAGCAAGCGGCTTATTATAGGAATGAGGAGGATAGACGTAGAGGAGTAGAGTATGTGAGAAATAGGATGCTTGGTTTCTACAAAGAGTGCTTGCAACTAAGTCCGGAATACAAAACTGGTTTAGAAGACGACCTAGAGAGTGGAACCAATAATGAGATCACGTAGTAACCCATGACCTTGAGTCTAGCTACAAGACTCGCAAATAAAGAAAAGCGCTTCTTGGGAGGCAACCCATGTTTTGTGTGATTTTATTTGTTTGTTTGTTATTTTCTTCCGTATGCATGCTTAATTTTTATTGTTGATTGATCATGTTTCTAAACTAAATAGTAGAAATACTTTACTTTGTTGTTTTGGCCTGGTCTTAACTCCACCTAAAGGTATTTTTGCAAAAGATAAGTGTAAGGGGAAACCCCAAATATGTTTTTAAGAAACAAACCGATCATGATTCTCCACAATATTAAATGAACATGTGTATTCGTATTTGTTAGAGTCAAATGCTTGTATTGAGTCATAATGAAGTTTTGCAGGATTTTCCAGGAAGTAGGACCAAGTTTTTCCAGAAATTTTTCGGAAACTTAACATAAGGATTTCTGCAGGTCAATTCTGACGGCGTCAGGGGTTTACTCTTGACGGCGTCAGGAGTTAAAATCTGGAAATTTTACCGATTTTGTTTTTTCTAACGGAGTCTTATGGTTTTTGTGAATTATTAAGTTTTATAATCTCCAGGAGATCTGCAAACTTCATTCCACAAGCATTATATCTTATCTTGTTTTCTAGGATTTAGTAACTTATATAGAATGTCGCCGATTTTACGCGAGGTTGTCTTGTCTATTTTATCAGGTTTTACAGGTTATGTATGACAAGAAGATGATTTATATTCTGGAAGGGAAGCTTTGATTGTTCGTTTTCTTGGAGGAAGATTTAACCTAGCCACCCTATTATCCATACCGAGCGAATCAGGGGAGTATTTGATTTCATTCTCTTTACTTTTTCACTTTTACATTCTTTACTTGAACATTGGGGACAATGTTCATCTTAAGTGTAAGGGGAGGGTAAAAAGATGATACCTTACATATGCACTTTCGCTTGAGTTTGTTTTGTTTGATGGTAGATGTGTAATAAAACTATGAGAAATACTTGTTAGTGCAATTTTAGTGCCAAATTTAAAATTTTTTACAACATTTAGGAGTGAAACTTTAGCCATAGCAAGCGTCTCATGGATAGGAGATTGTATGACTAGCACATAACCGTATATTCAGAAAAATTTTCCACCCAAATATGTGAGGTTCGGCTTTAGATTTGATAGGAAAAGCATTTACTATTAGTGCTTATGAGTGTACCGGTAGCATTTAGATTCTAGAACTTGCGTTAGTGATGCATCCCGAGACCGCTAGTGAGACTACATTCGTGTGGTAGGATTTACTACATGATAAGAGGCATTAGGATTACCCTTGTGTTAAACCCGTATTATAATTACTTGACCATTTAAGTCATATTACTTGGCTAGTTAAGTCAACTAATTTTTCCCACACCCTTACGTTGTACTCAGTTTTAGTACACGAAACCCCTAGTACACCCTTCCGAGCCTATCTTTTCGTTTCTAACTTTAAGCATTTTACTTAAAGGAAGAATTTGTTACACCCCACTTAAATGTACACCAAAATCGCCTTAGCCTTCCGTGTATGCGCTCATTTTTAGTGCATTATTGTTATTTGTTAAACCCTAAGTTAACTTTCTAATTGATTACATGGTTGCTAAGTCGAGTCATATCCTTGTACATATTGTTTTGGGACGATTGGGACTCATGGGTAAGTACTTATTTTATGGAGTAATGGGGAAGAACATCATTTATTACCCCCATATGTACGTTAATCTTACAAGTGCTCCAAGTGTTTTGATTTTCTTAATTCGAGTCATTAGATTAGTGTAAATGTAAAGTATGTAAAAATTCAAGTGTAAGGGAAATGTTCATTCCCTATGATGTATTATTTTGGATGGTAGGGTAAGAGTGTATGCAAAAAAAAAAAAAAAAAAAAAAAAAAAAAAAAAAATCGAAAAAATCAAGAAAAAGAAAAGAAAAAATAGAAAAAGGAAAAAGAGAAAAAAAACATACGGACTACCATCCCTTTTCATTCTATGTTCATTTTATGTTTTTGTTATTTCTCATTTATTAGCTTAAGTCGAGTCTAGTCTTGGCTTAGCAACGCCACATTGTACATGTAATTAACTAAGATTGTTAACTCGCCACCAGTAAAAACTTCCTTTATCGAACAAAACCGTGTATTTCATATCCCTACACCTAATGTTACAACCCTTTAAAAGACCTCTTTGATAGTTTATCCTAGGTGCTTACGCCATGTGGTGGAGGTTTGATCCTTTCCCAAGCCTATGGTAAACTATTTTGCTATGACAGGTAGTGAGAGATATCTTCCGTTTCCATATTGTAATTTACACTTTATTACACCCGAGAGATGTGAGTATCTAAACACTATTTGTGAGGTGCTAGTGTATGACCTCCGTGCTTGTCTATTGGTCTTTAGTGGAACGATTATTTGTTGTAATTACTTTTATGTTAGTGTTAAATGACCCCTAACTTGTCTTTTGAGTAGAATAAAAACGCATTTGCTTGAGGGCAAGCAACTCTCAAGTGTAAGGGTATATGATGAGACGAAAAATGATCCGTTTTTAGGGGGTCATTTAAGCCCGAATCCGAATTTATTTGATCAAATATTGCCCTAAATCGTTCATTTTGTGATTTTAGGTACTTTGGGAGAGAAATCTGGAAAAGGAAGCAATTCGGACGTTTTTGGAGCATAAAAGTGAAGAAAACGCCAAAGTCTTAATTTTCCATGCTGGGAACAGTAGGTGACGGCGTCAAGAGCAAAACCTTGACGGCGTCAAGAGCAAATTTCATGAATTTCCATGACGACCCAGAACAGATTTGACGGCGTCACGTTGGAAGGGCGTCAAGAGTAAAAGAGTCATGACGGCCTGGAAGTGTATAAGTCTTGACGGCGTCAGAAGTAGATCTAGGCAGTCCGAGAAGAGTTTTGGCGGCGAGGTGACGGCGTCACAGTGTTTGTCTTGACGCCGTCAAACCTATTTTTCTATATATAGTTTTCTAATTTTCACACATTAAAAAGAGAGAAGTTTTGGAGAAACCCTAAGTACGATTTTGGTGTAACTTTACAGGTTTTTCAAGGGTTCCAAACCTTTGATACCTTGCATGTTTAATCAAGATAAGTGTTCTTCTAATTCAATCAATATGTCTATGTGTTGGTTGTCTATATCATGTTCTTGTCTTAATTCTATCATGCTAGGCTAGATCTATCTTGTGTTTGCTTAGATCTAATGAAACCTAGATGTTAATTATGTGTTGATTACTTGTTTATCTTTGTCTTGGATGAGTGATTTATATGTTAGGCTTGAGAAAACTGGCAGATCTCCACTTGGTAACATGCTTGAACGTCTTAAGAAACATGAACCGAGGCGCACTAGGTCTTTATTGGTTGTATTTAATGCATGAGCCACTGTTTATAATCCCTATAGTTGTGCTGGGCATGGTGTAAGAGGAGATAAGAGCTCATAGAATTGGGGAGTTATGTGTGCCACCCCATGAATGGTATTAAGGAATACGATCCGTCATCCATGCAATTATAACAAGTAATTAACGTGTAAAAGATGTCTAGGGAGTAGTGAAATCTAAGTAAACACATTTTCTCCAATTACTGCTCACAACCTTAGTATAATTAGTTTATTTTCATTTCTAGTATTTTATTTTGATTGCATCTTAGTATTGGATTAGTTGAATAGCAACTAATTCCGCCCAAATCCTTCAAACCCGAGATTTTACTTGCTTTCATAAAAATATAAAAATACAAAAATAATCATCCCTCACCTTTAGAACTAGTATTTAGGCTTTTTAATCCTAGCGACACTATTCCTAAGCTGAACGATCAATCCCCCGGTACTTGTCACTATACTATACTACAACGATCAGGTACACTGCCTGGTGGGGGTTGTAAGCTTCTCGAGATCCCTCGAGAGGTAAAGCCTGTTGCTATTCCCACGCATCAACGTACCTTCCTCATGATACACATCTTTCTCTTACGTCTCATTAAGGTTAACTTCATGGTTTCGGTTTCGTTCAGGGCATCTTGAAGCAAAGTGTCCATACTCATCACAACGGTAACACTGTATATGTGAGAGATCACGTTTCTCATGTTGCTTACCCTTTTGTTCATTATCATCATGGTTTTTCGAGGAGTCACGTTGACCTTGGTTTTGATTGTTGTCACGTCCACTACCTTGACCACGACCACGGCCTCGAGAGTTTGAACCACGTCCTCTTCCTCCACTTGAGTCATTATTCCTTTTGGAATTTTCGGTCCTAGTATAAAGCAAATTCTCTTGAGCATCGTTTGCTTTATCTTCTTCCTTGACTCTTTCTTCGTATGCTTTCAATCGTCCAACCACATCCTCAAACCCCGTTGTTTTAAGGTCTAAAACTTGTTCTAGGGCTGCCACGATATGGATAAACCGTCTAGGAAGACTTGTGAGAAACTTCTTTACCAGCTTGTGTTCTGACATGATTTCTCCAAGCGTGGATGACTTAGAAGCAATACCCGATAACTTTGCAGCATATTCGTCTATGGTACCGTTATCTGACATCTTCAGATTCTCGAACTCCGTAATTAGGGTTTGAAGCCTCGCTTCCTTCACACGATCAGCCCCTAGGTTACGGGTTTTTATTGCATCCCACATCTCCTTCCCGGTTTTCAAATTCCCGATTTGCAAAATCAAATCTTCTGGGATCGATTGAAACAATAAGCCTTTAACTATATTGTTTTTCTTGGCATCGTCTGAGCCTGGATCTACCACATCCCATACTCCATGAATTCC
The DNA here is from genome assembly GCA_030686995.1 of Artemisia argyi. Lineage (NCBI taxonomy): Eukaryota > Viridiplantae > Streptophyta > Magnoliopsida > Asterales > Asteraceae > Artemisia > Artemisia argyi. Next base: position 106,405,651 of record CM060696.1, read on the forward strand.
AAGAAGAACTTCCATATGCATCCTCCATATGGTATAGTTTGTTGACGTTAACAACGGACACTGAAACGTCAAAGTGGTATCCTTTACAGGCGGTTGTGAGCTTTCTCTTACCACCATCCTTCTTCTAGTTCTTGATCGTGTATACGTTTTTAATGGTGAACTTTCCAGCCCTTATATCATGGCTAGAATTAGTTTAAAAACAGTGAGACAATCAACAGTTTTGAAGACTGTTTCCAACTTACTGTATAAACTAAAAAGAAATTAATTCAGTTTACTAAACTGATTAATTACACACGATGGGCTCCAATCTGTTTGCAAAAGAAAAGAAAAGTGGGCTGCGATCAAAGTGGGCTTCAATCACAGTGGGCTGCAATTTCGACCAACCAACAGGTTCACAAGTTTAAGTCGATTGTTTTAAGGTTTCTGTAACCCTAAAATAATTCACGTCTAACCACAAGATCACAGGTTAGAAACGATCTTTTCCAACCCTAGGTATTGTAACCCTTAAACGCGGATACAAATCACAAGAACTTCTTCACAAGCTCTGGATACCAATTGTGGTTATCAGAGGGTCAAGTAGCAGAAGCACAAAACATGATCACGACACAAGGTATTGCTGCCAAACACGCATATTTTATTTATTGAAGAAACTAACACAAAAAATAAGATACAATGAGAATCCCTACCCTCCACGGTATATATAGACTAACCTAAACACATTAGACTATAACTAGGATTACATTAAACATATCCTAACTTAACAAGGACTACTCCACTTTAGGATAAACTAGGACCAGTTGGACTAGCACTCCAACTCCTATTTTCTGAAACCTGATCCACGCTACAACCACAATCAGACTTCAACTCCAACTAGGAATACTATCACTGAATCTGGTACACGCCTTAGCCACAACCAAACTCAGGAATTCTCCAACACCCAATATCCTCAAATCTTTGATTTTCAGCTTCTTGTATAAATCCCTCAGCCATCCATAACCCAATCAACCATCGGTCAGGGAACTTAAAATCTTCCGGGAAGCCTCCTAAGTAAAGAAAGCAATCTCTCAAGTGAAGAGGTAGATGATTGTAACTTAAATCCAGTGTTTTGATGCGTGGGAATTGCACCAGGCTTTACCTCTCTAGGGATCTTGAGAAGCTTACAACCCCCACCAGGCAGTGTACCTGATCGTTGTAGTATAGTATAGTGACAAATACCGGGGGATTGATCGTTCAGCTAGGAATAGTGTCGCTAGGATTAGAAAACCTAAATACTAGTTCTAGAGATGAAGGATGATTATTTTTGTATTTTTATATTTTTTAGAAAGCAAGTAAAAATCTCGGGTTTGAAGGATTTGGGCGGAATTAGTTGCTAGTCAACTAACCCAATACTAAAGATGCAATCAAAATAAAATACTAGAAATGAAAATAAAACTAAATTAACTAAGGTTGTGAGCAATAAGTGGAGAAATTGTGTTTACTTAGATTTCACTACTCCCTAGATATCTTTTGCACGTTAATTACTTGTTATAGTTGCGTGGATGACGGATTGTATTCCTTAATACCATTCATGGGGTGGCGCACTTAATTCCCCAATCCTATGAGTGCCTACTTCACTCCTATGTCAAGCCGGCTAAGAAGCTCCTAACATGGGATCATTAGAATTTACTCATGCATTAAATACAACCAATAAAACCTAGTGCACGTCAGTTCATGTTTCCTAAGACGTTCAAGCATGTTACCATTTGGAGATCTGCCAGTTTTCTTAAGCCTAACATCGAAATCATTCATCCAATACAACCATAAACAAGTAATCAACACATAATCAACATCTAGGTTTCATTAGATCTAAGCAAACACAAGATAAATCTAGCCTAGCATGATGGAATTAAGACAAGCACAAGATATAGACAACCAACACATAGACATATTGATTGAATTAGAAGAACACTTATCTCAATTACACATGTAAGGGTTCAAGGGCTGAAAACCCTTGAAAAACCTGTAAAATTCGTAACAAGTTCGGCCTTAGGGTTTCTCCAAAACTTGTTCCTCTTTTTTTTATGAATGAAAATTAGAAAACTATATATAGGAAATTGAGGCTGACGGCGTCAAGACCAAATAGGTAACGCCGTCATCTCGTCGCCAAAATAATTCTCGGACTGCCTAGATCTACATCTGACGCCGTCATGTGTTAGGTTCTTCCAGGCCGTTACGTGTTTTACTCATGACGCTCTACTTGTGACACCTTCATGTTTGCACTGGGCCGTCATGCAATTTACTCTTGACGCCGTCAGGGTGTTGCTCTTGACGCCGTGACCTACTGTTCCCAGCAAGGAAAATTAAGACTTTGGCGTTTTCTTCACTTTTATGCTCCAAAAACATCCGAATTGCTTCCTTTTCCAGATTTCACTCCCAAAATACCTAAAATCACAAAAGGAACGATTTAGGGCAATATTTGATCAAATAAATTCAATTCCGGGCTTAAATGACCCCCTAAAAGTGGTTCATTTTTCGCCTCATCATGTTTCCATGTGTTTATTCTCGTCACTAGCAATGCATGACCCAACACTGCAAGAAATCTTTTTCCACGAATCTTTGTTCTCTGGTTCTTTTGCTAGAAGTCTTGCTATGACAACCACCGAAAGTGGTAGTCCCTGACATTTGTTTGCAATTTGCATTCCATGTTCAATCAACCATTCGGGGCATTCTTCGCCATGAAACACCTTTTTGCACAATAACTCCCAGTTTTGTTCTTTTGTTAGATAACTTAAGAAATGGACAAGCCCGTTTGGTTTTGATTTGGCATGTAATCCAACTTCATTGAGGCGACTCTTGAGGAGAATTCGACTGCTGGTGTCATCATGGGGGAAAAGTACTTTGAGGTCATCACATGCCTATTTGCTCCAGATATCATCAATGACAATCAAATACCTCTGATGCATTAGACTCTTGTGCAACATTTCACGAAGCTTAGAGTTATCAGTGTTTTCTATATCTACTTGAACACCCAAAGACGGCAGGATCTGTTGAACATCCGAAGAAGCCAGGATTTAGATCAGTGTATGTTTGAGAGACAGTAGCCCATGCACGGATATTAAAAAATTGCATAATAAAAGGATCATTGAAGACTTTGGTAGCCAAGGTAGTCTTACCAAGCCCGCCCATGCCAACGATGGAGACGACATCTAGCTGCCTTTGATCTTCCACAAGTTTATCGCGTATGACTTCAACATGATGATCAAGCCCCACAACAATTTCATCGAATAATTTCTTCGATCCTAGTGTACTTCTTGTTGGAATTATAATATCATGACAATCATATAAAATAAACCAAACACATCAAGTGAGCATAGCGGAAGCAATTATAACAAGATCATATAACATGTAATTAATTAATCAATAATAAATAGTAAACGTACCGTAGTGATTCTAGCCCAAACAAGAATCAAATGCAATCTTCAACTCAAGAACCCTAATTAGGGTTTATGTGGATTATAAGAATTACCCCTTACCTCTTTTGTAATTCAATCCAAGAATCAATCAATAGTGTGATTGTATCACGTTCTTGTACACACGTACTATTAGCGATTCGATGTGAATGCTAGTTCTTGATCACAATAAATTTACCAAACACTTTGTAATGTTCAAGGTTACTCGCAAATCCCTTTTCTTGGGGTTTCGCTCATTGTCCTATGAACAATAGAGGAAAAGAAGAAGTTTGGCCTTCTATTGAAATCAAGTGTACCAAAGGATGAATACATGGGGATGTATTTATACCTTTATGATAGATATCAAGTTTTCTATGGTTTCCGATGTGGGATTCCATAGTTTTGACCAAAACAAGCTCAAGAGAGGATTTCTAGAACCTTCTCTTGTCTTGTTTTACTTTCTTCGTATCCCGTTGACATTTACCAACCGTTAGTCAATTTCATTAATTACCTAACGCTCTTTAGTCGTTTATTGTGAATTAAATAATTAAATATAACATTTTATATTAATTATCTAAACATCGAGTCTCATACGTAAAGTGTGCAATCCCGTGATCTCGAGTTCGATCCTAACATACGACTACTAAAATAATGTCCATAAACTAACAGCTCCCACTTGGACATATTTTAATAGTGTAATCACATCGGTTAGCGTCTAGCAACACTTTGATGCCTCTAGTACAACTCGAGTAAGGCTCCTGGAAAAACCTTTTAATGATTTCTCATTATTATTATCCTTTTGTTTATAATACCACGTTAATAAGAATATGGATCAAAGTCATTCCTTAATTAACCATTCTGTTTCTCGTTGTTAGTGAGTGATCAAGATTACCAAATCATCTGAACATATTCAGGGAAGATCTTGGGCACGGCCATGCAAACATCTTGACAACCCTACGAGGGGCCCAGCAGTATTAAACTCCAAAACTAAATTTGAAGGAACAAATTCTATCTTGACTACAAGCAAAACCCACAAACTTTGTAACACTTTCGAAAACAACCCTTATGACTACCAGTTACGTATAGCGTTAAGTTGTTCCACAAAAATGTACTACATTCATGACACTTATCTTGCATCTCAAGTCTGAGGATAACTTCTCATGATTTACTTAATAACAAAATCCATAAAGTAACATCATGTAGTTGAGATAAGTCCTATATTCGGTATCATTGAATATCATCTGAAATGGCATGACTACGCATCAATATACTTTAAGTATATTATACCAACCTTCAGATTTGTCTTGATTTAATAATATTCCTATATTATTAACTGACAACGGACAATTTAGAATAACATTTATTCATGGATTAAACATACAAATATAGATACAATATATTATAAATTAAACATACTATGTATTTCAATTTATCATAATAATTGTTTAACATCCCTTATCTAAATACTAAATAGATCAATGCATGATAACTCTTGTTGATGAATTATGTCTCAAGCAATGACATTCATACTTGTTGACAAGACATAAATCATCCAACTTTGATCTATCGGAATTTTAAGAATACTTATTTCAAGAATTCAACTATTGAAATTCTTATATGTGCATTGTCAACTATTTTGATAATGCCATATTTCATAAAAATGTGAGACATCCTTAACCACCAATTTATAATAATTAAACTTCCAAACATTTTAAAGTTTAAAGTATTCTTATTCTCTTAATGTATAATGCAACTTATGCTTTTAGTAAGCACACCTAGTACATATAGCAAAGAACGAAATCCTTACCATAACTAGTATTGAGTGTCATCTCAATTTCAATAACATCATTGTATGCAACAACAATATACTATTAAAACTTTCCGTAAACATTAATATCGATTGTGTAATGTTTGATGCCCTTCAAACTTTCAAGTTTGTTGGCTATGACAATTTTTACAACAATTGAAAAATTGTTCATCTATAGAATTTGGAAGCTATTCCAGATTTAAGATGTGATTCTATAATCAAACATATTCTTTTAGAATATTACACAAGTTATCTAATAACTTTTAATTAGATATTAATATTTTCAAATCATCTTGAAATCAAGCATGATACAACAAAACATGATGTTCATGAAAAATCTTTGAGTCATACTTAAATTTTATTCATATTGTACATATCCATTTAGACTTTCTAAATAATATATCATGTTATATTAGATTTATTTACCGCACATGTTTCAACAATAAACATTCATTCCAAGGTTGTATGTCTTATTTCCTAAATCTTTAAAGTTTCATTCCAAACTAAGACTTAACTTTTAACTTATATGAAATGTTACCTTTTATATGTTCTACAACATATATGATTTAAGAAATTGAACATAATACTCCCACTAGCTTTTAGGAATACTTAAAAATTATCTTATTTCAATTATAAATCAAAACATGAATTTAATAATTAAACATAAGAGTAATCTTCTAGATGCATGCATTTATCCATCCATGGATTATTGCACTTTGTACACTTCCAAAGATTTATTTGAATTCATAAACTCCTTTTGATTACTTATCGTCCTCGCTCAAGTAATCACTCAAGAAAGAGTTTTGATATTCTATTGTCAATTTCATAAATATGACAATCATAATCTTTATATATTTAATGTGTTTAGAAAAGAATATTCAATCACAGTTAATTGCTTAAGTGTGATTAATAATCTTGTCATAAGACATGCATTAAATATGTGCACAATATTGTCCATGTGATTTCTATACAAAGATCTAAACCACAAGAATTACCTACTCTTTGAAGAAACTCATCTTCATTTTCTAGTCTAACTATTAAGATAAACCAAGTTTCTAAAATTGATTATCTTTATGGACAGCATCTTAATCATTCATATCATGTATACTTTACCCAATTTCATATTTGGTAATGTATCATAATGATTATCAGGTTTACAATAATCCTGTAAATCATAGTCATCAGCATATTAATCAAATATCTGAGATATATTACTATTCTATGAATGATAATTCACTACTACAAAAAAGCCTATAAAAACCCCTTAATAGAGACCGGTTATAAAATAACCGGTGTAATATAGGAAAAATTAATAGGCATCATAAATATAAAGACCAGTTTTTAGAAATAAACATGTCTCTGTGATATAATTTCCATAGAAACCGGTCTGTTCAGGTAAAATCGGTCTCTGTACATTGTTAAAAGACACATGCTTTTTAGAAAAGACAAATTTTTATGTTTTATGTTAGAGAAATTTGGTTTTTGTATACATACGTGTTGCCAAAAGTCCTTTTATGCTTTTTAAAGACCTTTGAACAAACTTTATTTTTTAACCGAAACAAAAGTGATGCTTCATATAATAATAGTAATATATTATTGACTTATGAAAATCATAGACGTACGCAAATACACAAATTACAAAAGCATTTATTTTATTAGGGTGTGTTTTTTTTGGGTAAAAGGTCAAATGACCCGGTAAATATATTACTCCAAAAAACGTTTAAGTACAATAGATATGAGTGAATCCCATATCTCAGCCCGTTACATAGGCGAAGAGCTTACATAATAAAATACTTCCTATTTTCAAACAAGAAAACAAACTATAAATCACATGATAGTAGTGACTCTGACAAAAGATAAACTACTTCTTACGACCTTTGAGATTAACACCATAAAAGGTATTAAGAGCATCCAATTCTCCTGAAAGATCATAAATTTGCTTCGAATAATCATCATAGTCATACTCATCTTCACGCTCATGACCACCACCAAAAAGATTTGCTGATTCGTCCAACGTGTTAATAACCTCTTCCTCATCACTATTAGGGTGTGTTTGTTTTTAAAAAAAATCTTACTAGCCCTTTTACTCTTATCAGTAAAAGGTGGGCAAACGTTTTATTTGTTTATTTTTTTTCTTTTCAGTCAGACTCATTTAGACATATAACATCTTACTCAGTAAGAGATGAGAGACTTGTCTTATTGTCTATTACTCGATAAGAGATTGAAGACTTGTGTTAATATAATATATTTGATAGTTTATTAACTATGTTATATTTATGATAAAAAATCTTGTTTCATATTTACATAAGTTACTTAAATAAACTAAAAAAACGAGCACTTAAAATCATTCGGACAATTATAAAAAATAAACAACATTATTTCGTTCAGATTTAGACTTTCTAAATATCTTTTACTGGTAAGATGTGATAGTCAGATTCAGGCCTAAAACATGTTAATGAAACAAACAGTGGCGGAGCTAGAAAAAAATTCTTTGGAGGGTTGAACCAAAATTTTTTCTGAAAGAACATTAAATGGGAGGGCCGAAACAATTTTTTTTCTGGAAGAACACATGAAATCACGAAAAAAATACATTAACGGGCTTAGGCCTAGGGGGTCGGGACCCTTCCTGGTCCCCTAATAGCTTCGCCTTTGGAAACAAACACACCCTTAATTATTGATCGTAAACTCATTTGTGTACACTTCAATTTCAATATTATGCATGTAACGAGAAATGTTAAAGAACATGCGTTGCGGCTACATTTAACATACTAGTTGGATATTCACGTATAGCGGTAGCGATAAATATAGTTATATTATAAGTAGCAAGCGAGCGGCTTGACTTGTAAAAGGTCGTTAGAGAGGGTTGGTTTCCATTTATATTTGTTAATCTTTTAATCATTTATAGGTTATCTACTTATATATCAAATTAAACTATACTCCGTATATATTATTTTGTATAAACTTGATCACTAAAACAATATACATACATTTACGTCATAAAATATCAACGTACTTTGTTAATTGTCCCGTTTGATACGTAAATTTTAAAAAGTATTAGTAATATAACAAACTTTCATAAAGATATTCAAATTTAGAAAATTTGGTTTATCTTAATTCTTAATAGTTAGAGAATGATGATGAGTTTATTCAAAGATTATGTAACCCTAGTGGTTTAAATTTTTGTGAAATAATCATATGGACAAAATTGTACACATATCTTAATGCATGTCTTATTACAAGATTATTAATTATACTTAAGCAATTAACTATGATTGAATACTCTTTCCTAAGCACATTAAAGATACAAAAATGCTTAATTGTCATATTTATATGAATATGAAATTTGACAATGAATATCAAAACTCTTTCTTGAATAATTACTTGAGCGAGGACGATAAGTAATCAAAAGGAGTTTATGAATTCAAGAAAATCTTTGAAAGTATACAAAGTGCAATAATCCATGAATGGATAAATGCATGCATCTAAGAGATTATTCTTATGATAAATTATTAAATCTATGTTTAGGTTTATAATTAAAATAAGATAATTTCTAAGTATTCCTGAAAGCTAGTGGGAGTATTATGTTTGATTTACTAAATCATATATGTTGTATAACATATAAGAAGTTACATTCCATATAAGTGAAATGTTAAGACTTAGTTTGGAATGAAACTGTAAGTGAAAGATTTAGAAAATAAACCATACAACCTTGGAACAAAAGTTTATTATTAAATAAACATGTGCGGTAAATAAATTCTAATAGAACATAATATACCATTTTAGAAGACTAAATGGATATACATATTTGTAAAGATCAAACATGAATAAAATCTAAGTTTGACTGAAGGATTTTCATGTGCATTATATTATTGTTGTATCATGCTTAAGTGCTTAATGATTTGACAATATTTGATATCCAATTAAAAGTTATTATATAACTTGTGTAATAGATATTCTAATGGAAAATGTTTGAAATTAGAATAATGATCCTCAACCTGGAATAGCTTCTAAACATTACACTATGGATATTAAGTTTACGAAAATTTTAAAGAGCATATTGTGTTTAATATACAATGATGCTGGGTTAATTGAGATGACACTCAATAACTAGTCATGAAGGATTTCATGAGAACTAGTTGTGCTCAACTAAGAGCAAAATTGCATTAAACATTAAAAGAATTAGAATACTTTAAACTTTAAAAGGTTTGAAAGTTTGATTGTCATAAGTTGGTGATTGAGGATATCACACCATTTATGAAAAATTATGTGGCTATATCAAGATAGTTGGATTTACACATACAAGAATTTTAATTATTGAATTCTTGAAAGAAGTATTCTCAAAATTCGGATAGATCATAGTTAGATGAAATAATGCCTTATCAACAAGTATGATTGTCATTACTTGAGGCATAATTGTCTTCAAGTTATTACTTGAGGAAAATTCATTAACTAGTATAATCATGCATTGATCTATTTTGGTATTTGGATAAAGGACATTAAGCAATTATTATTTATAATGAATTAAAGTACTTAGTACGTTTGTTTTCATTAATAATAAATTGTGTCATATATTTGCATGTTTAATCCGTGAATAACTTAATGTTATTCTATATTGTCCGTTGTCAATTAATGATATGGGAATATCATTAAACTAAGGCAAATCTGAGTATTGGTTAGAATATACTTGAAAGTATATTGATGCGTTGACATACCAATTTCACATGATATTCAATGAATTGAATATAGGACTTATCCCAACTGCATAATTTTACTTTATGGATCTTGTCAGTAAGTAAATCATGAATTTGTTATCCTCAGACTTGAGATACCAGATAAGAGTCATGGATGTAGTGCATTTCTGTGAAGCAATCTACCGCTCACCGTAACAGGGAGTTATAAGGGTTGTCTTCAGAAGTGTTGCAAAGTTCATGGGTTATTCTTGTAGTCAAGAAAGAATTTGTTCCTTCAAATTTGTTTTGAAGATTAATACTGCTGGGCCCCTCGTAGGGTTGAAAAGATATTTGCGTGCGCACGCCCAAAGTCTATCTGGAATACGTTCAGATGTTTTGGTAATCTTGCTCAATCATAAACAACGAGAAACAGAATTGTTAATTAAAGAATGACTAAGATCCATATCTTTATTAACGTGGTATTAGAAATAAAAGGATGATAATAATAATGATGAATCATTATAGGTTTTTCCAGGAAACCTTCCTCAAGTTGATCTAGGGGCATTGGCGTATTGCTAGACGCTTACCAATGTCATTATGTTATTAATAGATATCCAAGTGGGAGTTGTTGGAGTTTATGGATATATATTAATAAACGTATGTCTAGAATCGAACTCGAGACCTCGGGATTGCACACGTTACGAATGAGTATCAAGAAATAAATAATTAATGTATATTAAATGTTATGTATATATATTTATTATTTGGACACAAGATAAGGACTAATGATCGTTAGTTGTTAACGGTATGGACTAACTATCATTAAATATAAAGGGAAAGGACTAGATTGTAAATAAGATGACGAGAAGGTTCCGGAACACCTCTTGGAGGTGTATGGCCGGTCGATCACAAGGGTAGGGATACCCTTACCCTAACTTGTCCTCCAAGACTACTTCTAGTATAAATATAAACACAAGGGGTCATTGTTTTGACAAGCTTTTGTACACACATTATCTCTAAGTGTTTTCTTCTCTTTTCTCTTGTCCCTAAACGATCGACCATAATCCCTAGGGATCTTGGATCGATTTTTATGAGCATCAAAATCCTTCTTGTGTTTTTACTAGCATAAACTTGATATGGTTTAATTCGTGTGTACAAGAACGAGGTAACAACACACTATTGTTGTTATCAAGGGATCGATTAACAAAACGGTAAGAGGTTAATCATTGATCCATATAAACCCTAATTAGGGTTCTTCATATTGTTAAAGACAATTGCTTTTGATTCTTGTTCGGGCTAGAATCACCACGGTACGTTCCTATTTATGTTTTAGTTAATCTTTGTATGTGTTATTCTTGATCCTAGCTTCCGCTATATGTGTACTTTGATTATATTATTATAACAGTGTTTTTGAATCTTCTCTTCAGATATTGCAGTTCTGTATGTTCGCCATGAAAAAGGATCTGGATCATGGAGTCAAGCTCTTCATAAAGAAGCTGCAACTGAGGCCTTTCTAATAGAATTGATGGGTGATTGCTAATGATTGGATTATCGTTGGAGTAAATTAGCTGCTTCAAGTTTTCCATGAACAATTCCAAGCCAGTGTATGCCATTTTTCTCTGTTTCGGAACAATGTATGTGGTGTCTAATTCAAGCTTTTCTGTGTGCGAAAAGCCGAAAACATTTGACTTAGTTTGGTTTGAATTAAAGTAATTGATAGTGGTTGGCTAGCTGCTTTCAGTCTCTTTTTTCTATTCCAATAAGTGCAAATGGGAAACTTAAGTTATAAAAAAATTATCTATACATTCAAAAGTGTGGGCATCGAGATAGTTCATTTTGTAAGTGTATCGTATGCTTAAATAGCATGCAGAACCTACAAGCAACTCATTTGCTGTAGTGGTAATATTATTATAAATAATTCTGTAATATTCATACAGCAATAGGAACTGAGGCCTTTCTAATATGAGTGTCGGGTGGTGGTTGATGAGTGGATTATCATCGGAGTAAATTAGCTGCTTCAAGTTTTCCATGAACATTTCCAAGCCTGTGTATGAACCACTTAATGTGGGTGCAATCCTTTAATCTCACTTAACGGAGAGACCCACCAAAACTTTATCCTCGATCCCCTTTAAGAGGCTAAGTGGTTCATATGAAACTAATTAATTTGGTAAAACACCCTTAGTCTCTTTTTTTTTTGTATCTGAAAAACAATAGAACTATTCTGATTTGAATTAAGTTGGTTTAAATTAATAGTTGAAGTAGTCAATAATGCAAAACAGCCATTGATGGTTGACTATTTGTTTTCACTCTTTTTTATTAGAAAATGTGCATTTGGTTTTTTACGCTACAAAATACTTGAGTGCTTGGCCTTTCTTAAAAAATAAAAAATAAAAAATAACTTGAGTGCTTAATGATGTATGTAAATAGAATTTCGACTTCGCATATAACATGCTAATAAACAAGAAAGAAAAGGTATCATTTTAGCATTTTAACTTATTCACAAGAGTAAAATTCTTAGAGTTATTGTAGTCGGATGCTATGTATGAACTAAGGGTGAGCAAACGGACCGGATGGACCGGACCGACCGACAAAACCGACCGGACCGGACCGGACCGGACCGACCACATTCGGTCCGGTCCTCGGTCTAGGCATTTTGGCTAATTCGGTTCTCGGTCCGGTCCGGACCGACCAAAAAACCGAAAAAACGTGTCAAAATATACCTAATTGGACCGGACCGACCGAAGACCGGACCGGACCGAACCGGACCGAGACCGGACCGACCACATTCGGTCCGGTCTCGGTCTATGGTTTTTCCGGTTCTCGGTCCGGTCGGTCCGGTCCGGTCCGGTCCGGTTTTTGGACCATGCTCACCCTTAGTATGAACTTATAAAAGATGGAAGCCAATTAGCGTTATAATGGACGATGACACGTGAGTATTATGAAAGGTCCTATGCTAACTTTGCTAATAATAATCTCCAACTTTTTTTTTTTTTTTTTTTTTTTTTTTTTTTTTTTTTTTTTTTTTTTTTTTTAATATATATCTTAGCTTACTAAAAATTGGGAAAATCACCTAAAAATGTAGTAAACTTACTAATTTTTCTAGTTATGTGTAGCCATTTATTTTTTATTTTATTTTTCTTGTATATACCCTAAACCTTTTTATTTCAACTTTTGTGTTTATTTTTCGCATGTAAAATGGCTATTTTACCCTTCATTCTCAGTATACATGCGTAATGCGCACAAAAGTCGAAATTCAAAAGTTTGATAATAATAATAATAATAATAATAATAATAATAATACATGGCTACATACACTTAGAAAATAGGTAAGTTTACTACATTTTTAGGTGATTTTTCTTCAAAATTTTAATAAGCTCGTAAGTTTAATTTTTTAATCTCATGAGATTATTCATTTAAACTTACGAACTTTATAAGCTCGCTAGCCGAAGTTGGTAAGCTCATAAACCTATAAAAGTAAGTAAGCTTACAAACTTCTATAAGCCCATCAAATAAGCTATAAGTCATTAAACACATAAAAGTAAGATTATGATACAACTTTATGTACTTTTATTTGTGCAAGGTTGAGTTCATTTTGTCAACCCCCATAGTAATTCAGAACACAACTAGAGGCGTTAGCCGGGTGGGGATGGTTGGATATCTAGTTCATTTAGGTAAGGCTAAAAAGATACCAAACCCGACTCTATTAAAGTTTTGGTTGGTTGGGTTAGGTTCATTTCGGGTTTGGATTAACCCGAATTTGAGCAATTTGATACTTTCTTTTTGGTTAATTTTATACACTAAAGATAATTAACAAGATTATAAAAAAAGGAAAACATATAGAAGACCTTTTTCGGGTTAATCCCGAATTACTGGGTGTTTGTTTTGGCTTATAGCCAGCTTATGATTTATTTGGTTTTGGGCTTATGTTTTATAAGCTCGTTTTTTGTGGCTTTTTTTGAAACTTTTCGATTTATATAAGTTTATTATGTCATTTTAAATTTATATAAGCCAAAAAGTTTCAAAATAAGCCACAAAAAGCGAGCTTATGAAATATAATCCCAAAACCTAATTATATAAGCCCAAATAAGCACCCCTTTTAGCCAAAAATATTTAACATCGGTACCCAAGCCTATTTAGAAGTCCGATGACTTTTTCATTTTAACCACTTCATTTTATTATCTGAAAGGAATCATAATTCCAGTTCGTGGATGGGAAAATTATAGACTGAATCCAAACATGTATGTATCTGTGTGTCATTAGGGATGAGAAACTTCATGTATGTGCAGTTTTGGAAGCTCAAGTTAAAACAAAGAAATTGCAGCACATAGGTGATAATGTATATGGTATTTGGACATTGACAAACAACATGAGATATTGTGATAAGGGTTGTAGGATCATGGTAGGATGGAACAATGTAATGGTTAATGTCAGCATTATACATATGGCAAAACAATCCTTATTATGTCAAGTGGAGAATGTCAATGGGGGTACTAAGGTACATGTTGCTTTTGTTTATGCTGCTAATGGATGACTTGAAAGAAGAAGCTTATGGCAGGTGTGGAAAACTAGAAGGGGGGTTGAATAGTTTTACCTCTTTTTCGTTTTATAAAAAGGTTAATTTCAAAATCTTCAATTAAAGTTTTCCTTTTTAAAATCTTAAAACGTTTTGTATCAAATTATCGATTAAGTTAAACTCAACATGAGAAGTGTGAATAATGCATCTAAGTCCATTTCATACAGTTATACATACAATCACAATATTAACTTGTAACTAAAACACAATCAATCATCATTACAATATAAGCAACAATCAACACATATTTACAAGCATGGATATAAAGCGATAAATGCAAGAATAAATGTAAAGAGATAAGAGAAAGAAAATGCAAACCGGACACGATGATTTATAGTGGTTCGGCTACAAGGACACCTTCCTTGCCCTACTCCGCTCCCCGAGTCACCTACTCGAGAGTTCACAACACTACTCAACAAGCTCCCTTTTGGCGGAGAAAACCGTACATACTTTCGCTTACACCAATTTAACGACACAAAGCTAAATGTCGAGTTCTAATCCTAGCTAGAACCAATCTCACACCACTAGTCACTACACAACTTCTTCACTACTTAGCACTACTTATTAACGCCACTACTTCTTCACGACTACACTACTTCTTCACGCCACTACTTCTTCACGACTACACTACTTCTTCACGCCACTTCTTCACGCCACTACTTCTTCATGACTACACTACTTCTTCACGCCACTACTTCTTCAAGACTACACTACTTCTTCATGCCACTACTAATATGATGAAATAATCAATGTGTGTGTGTTTTTTTTTTGATGCTTGCAAAATCACCCCAAGAAGTTAAGAAAATGAGATCTTGGAATATGCCAAAGAATATTCCAAATCATAAGGAATATGCCAAAGAATATTCCAAAGCATAAAGAATATGCCAAAGAATATTCCAAAGCATAAGGAATATGCCAAAGAATATTCTAAAAGAATATTCTAGAGCATAAGGAATATGCCAAAGAATATTCCAAAGTATAAGGAATATGCCAAAGAATATACCATCCATTCCCTCCTAAATTCAAATTTTGAATTTTGAATTTTCCATTTTCCCTCCATGTTCTAGAGGCTTCTAGAAGCATTGTTGGGTCTTGATGGGCTGGTTACTATTAGGCCCCAAATGGGCTTGTTTGTTTGCTTGGCCCGTTCCATTTAGCTAAGTTCATATGCATACTTGGCCCGATCCAATTAACTAAATCCATATGTAGAAGTCTTGTATGCTTGGCCCATCCAATTATCCAAGTCAATAAGAGCCTTGAGATGATGATTTGTAGTTACGAGAGACTTGTGCATTTTACATTTTGTACTTAAGTGATTGTCGAAGCATACTTGAGACATGAAGAGCCTTGAGATGTTGATGTATGAATGAATAGATAATTTGTGATCATAAGTAACTTAAGCACTTTACGTTATGTGTTGTAGCTTACATCTTTGTCATCATCAAAACATGAAGAGGATGTTTAGATTAAATATCGTAATATTTATGCCAACAATCTCCCCCTTTTTGATGATGACAAACTATGTAAACTATAACTCATAGTAAAATGTATAAGTTACTTGTTTACACTTATTCTCCCCCTTTTGTCGAAGCAAAAAGGTGGACTCCAAGACGAGACCTCCACTACACTTGAACCTTTGAGATAGAATGTATAAGGCGAGCTTGCATCATCATAAGTGAAGCCTTGATAGGGATGAAATACACATAGACAATGCTCCCCTTTGGTGTATACTCTCCCTTGATGTACACTCCCCCTTGGTGTATGCTCAAAACTTGTTTTGGCTACCAAAGAATCGAGCGATGAAGTAATCCTACAAAACAAAGTTAGTAGACAAGTGCACATATATATAATGATGATGATAGATATATGCATGACACTAATAGGGGAACAATATATGGACATATTAGGTATATGCACTAAAAAATATGACACATGCAATGATTGTTTTAAAAACAATAACCTAAATACCCAAAAAAAAATAACATGACCAATGCTTAAGAAATGACAATGATTAGGACCTAATGCAAAGATTCAACTGACTTATGCAAAAGAAAAATGAAAATAAGAATGGTACATTCTTTTAAAAACGTAGAAAAATGGAGAAGGATGACCATGAATAGAAATGGAAGTGATGACACAAGGTTGGAAAATATGGTTTAGATTAATATATTATTTATCAAAGGTGGATGATTGGGAATTATGGAATTTTTCAGGTGTTTTGTTGGTTGACGACTAAAGGTGGATATGTGAAATGAGGTGGTTGAGTGAGGGTAAGGATGTTGGATTAATGGAGGTATATTTTTGGGTGCATGGATGTTGGAGAGTTTGGTGGTGGAAAGTTTGGAGGTGGAGAGTTTGGAGCGGAGGAGGTTGATTGAGGGTTAGAGTGTTGTGCTAGTAGAGGTTTTGGATGAGATCTAGTGAGAAAGTGCTCAATCCAAGAGAAATGCTCATTTAAGGCAATGGTTTGTTTTTAGAGAAAGATACAACAAGGATAATTGTTGATATGTTTTTCAACTTGATTTAAGTTGTGGGGTGATGAAGGTGAACTAGAAGGGGGTTGATCCAAGTTGCGTTGAGCAAGGTGTAAAGCAAGTAGAGCACTAAGCTCATGGGCTTCTTTAAGTTCTTCAATGAACTTCAAGTGATCGGAAGAAGGTGATGATGGTGGAGTGTGGTTGTTATTTGGAATGGATGTTTGGACATGCAACATAGGAGTAGCATGTGAGTTGGTGGACTAGGTGGAGATGACTATGTGGAGTTATTGGTGAAGATGGGAAATGAGCATCAAGTGGAGATGACTAGGTGGATGACTAGGTGGAGTTATTGGTGAAGATGGTAAATTGTGGAGATGACTAGGTAGAGTTATTGGTGAAGATGGTAAATTGTGGTGGTGATATTTTTGGTGGTGGAGACAATGTGAGTTAAGGTAATCATTAATGGAAGAATATGAAGGTACGGAAGAAAAGGGTGTTCCATGAGTGGAGGGTGTTTTGGATGGTGCATTGGTAGGTGGAACAAGATGTAAGGTGTTGGTGATGAGATTAGGATTGTTATTTTGAGATTGAGCATGTTCTTCATAAGAATCATTTGGGTAAGATGAAGGTGTATTTTTGGGAGCAAGAATGGATGGTTGGTTATTATGATGAGGTTTGTGAAAGGGTTCGTTTGAGTGAACATGAGGTTTGAGTGTAAGGTAGAGATATATATGTGAGTGAGTTTGTTTTCCCTTCCCATTAAATTCGTGATCATCCGGACATAAAGTGTAACATGAATAAGGAAGTGAGTATGCATGGAGACTCTAGGACACTAAGGTTCTCATGAAATAAGGGTATAAATTTTAAGGACAAGAAGAATATACCTAGATGGATGAGACATCTAGAAGTAATCATTTAAGAGCATTTAAGCAAGTATTATATAGATGTCCTAATGTATATCATGATGGAATAGTTTGAGAAAGACAAAAACTTTTATAATGAACATGCATTCAATAACTAAGCAAATAATTACGAAGGCATACAATCAAAACATATAGGAACAAGTAAAAATCTAAAAATATCATATATGCAAGATGTCATAGATCTAGAAATGAAAAACTCTAATGAAAAACAAAGTTCATAAAAGTAAGCTTAGCATTAGGTATATTTAGGAATAGCAATTTAATCAAGTTGGAGAATGAGTATGAGACTATTACTAGTGGTGCTCAATTAAGGCTAAACACGACTATTTTTACGGGTTACACACACCCAACTTCTCACATAGAAGCAATTCAACCGTTAGGTTAAATTGATTTTCTAGTCAATAGATTCTCCAGTAGTCATTCTCTTTTTAGAAGAAATTGAGTTCCTAAATTTACCTATTGAAGAGTACCAAATATGAAGTTTGCTTGATTCACTAATACTTGGCTTAATGTGACTCAAACATCATGTTCTTATGAAGATAAATCTAGATGATATGTTTTACTCACGATCTCTATAGAGATGTGTTGTATGTTTTGATAAGAGTAAACAAAATGTTTTAATCTTTTGTTCATGATTTAGCGGTTGTTTGGTTTTGATGGCATATTACTTGATTTAATAAATGTGATTGATTTAAGAATGCTCCTTAGCATATCTTGTGAAATGAATCTCATTAAGATGATTTATCTTAAATGAGTTTGTGATTTTCAAATGATATTAAAACTAGACATTTATGTATCCTTAAACAAATATTACTTTCAATGATTTTTGCCAATGTTATATTCCATAATTTAACTAGTATTAAGTAAAACGAATTTTATTTGTTTGTGCATTGTGACAAGTTATTTTTCAATTCTAATAACTTATATTATTTCAAAAAGGAATATGTAGTGCATTATCTTGTAACACAATAATTCATGCTACAAAGAAAATGAAATACATAGAATACATAGTGTGTATTATTCTTAAATATGTATTTTATCTTGAAGTGATGATTTTAAGTAGTGTGAGCAAAGTTTACATATGTTGTTAGTTTGCTCATGTTTGGTTTTTTTCCGGATATGACACATTTATCTATTGCATTGCAATGTAAATTGCTTGAATATTTCGGACGAAACATCCAAGTTGTCAATCCTACTTCATTGTATATTTTATGAATGTATTAAACATGTTATTCTAATATTTGGAACACAACTATTGGACAAGTAGACTCAATATGACATTATCAACACAAGTGTGAGTTATGATCCAATGCATATTCTTTTCATCTACAAAGGATGTAAATATTTTCATATCAATCTAGTGTGATTGAGTATGTAGATTCAAGAATATATCTTTTGTTGTAATTTGATATAATCTTGAAACTAAACAAATAAGAATCCAATTTCTTGTCCATACACAAAAACATGTCAATTAGATTTGATAAATATATCAACCATAATTTGAATAATGAATTGATATAATATCAAGATCTTTCTTGACCCTCACGAACACTCATTTAGAATAAATAAACATTTTGATAGTGTGTTCCATTAATCCTAAGATTATTTATGAGTGAGATTGTTAAATGATTGAAAGTTGACTTAGTACTTTATGATTGTTATATGTTTTGTTTATGTGAAAAACTATTTATTGTTACGTATAATGATTATATTTTGAAAATATTTTTTTCTTTTATATAACTACTAATATTTTAAAGTGATCCGATTTCTCTTGTTTAAACAACCTAAAGTGAAACAAGGTAATTTATTGAAAATATTTAAGCGTTTGTTGAAAATAGATTAGATCATTTGAAATATTTAGGTAACTAAATTTAACTCATTTACAAAATGTTTAAGTAACATTAACCTATCTATACTTATATGCAATGCAAGACTAATTATGCAAACTTAACGCAAGAAATTTTAACATAAGATCTAGTAAGGCATAATTGGACAACTAGCTACGAACTAATAGAGTACATGGCACGTATGCTAAGATATCTAAATTTCAAATAGAAATGATTATCTAATATACTCTATTAGCAAAATAAAATCACAAATAAGTTCACATAATACATAAAACACTTGTCGTCGTTTTGTGTATTATATACAACAATGTTTACTTAGCTCGATTTTATTTGAAAATAAAATAATTTCCTCCTCATTTTATAATTTAATTGATATCAATATTTCGAAAGCATAAATACATAATTTATCAAAGATATAACGACTAGGAATGCCCGACTCAAAGGAAAGGGTAAAATACAAGTTTTACGTTAAAACGAGGCACAAGTTTTTGACCACGGTGTAGTATTTTCACTTTCTGACTTATTTGAGTTTTTAATGGTTACTTTTAAGTATTTTTAAATGAAAATAGACTCAATTACCTTTAAAACGCCGGGTGGCACGACTTCTACGGAGTTACGGTTATTTTTATATGATTTTTCAAAGTTTCAAAAAAAAAAAACTGCGAACAGACAGGCGGACCCCTTAAATAATTAAGGGGACCGCCCAGTATTTAAGGGGGCCGCCCAGACAATTATGGGGGCTGCCCATCTGGTACTCAAAATTTTATTTTTTGCAAAAAATTATTTTCTGATTATGCTAAAAGTTGTGAAACTTTCTGAATTTGATACCGAACATATAATACTTATATAAAGCATACTTTTATATCGAGCAAGTATAATTAGTGTATATAACATCAAAACTAATACAAGTTAATCAACAAAACACTTTCATATTTAATCCTCCTTAATGGGTAATTTGATACATGGATCGTACTCAATTTTTAAAACCATTTGTTTTGAAAGTTAGAGCGACGTGGCTCTGGTACCAATTGTGGAAAACTAGAAGGGGGGTTGAATAGTTTTACCTCTTTTTCGTTTTATAAAAAGGTTAATTTCAAAATCTTCAATTAAAGTTTTCCTTTTTAAAATCTTAAAACGTTTTGTATCAAATTATCGATTAAGTTAAACTCAACATGAGAAGTGTGAATAATGCATCTAAGTCCATTTCATACAGTTATACACACAATCACAATATTAACTTGTAACTAAAACACAATCAATCATCATTACAATATAAGCAACAATCAACACATATTTGCAAGCATGGATATAAAGCGATAAATGCAAGAATAAATGTAAAGAGATAAGAGAAAGAAAATGCAAACCGGACACGATGATTTATAGTGGTTCGGCTACAAGGACACCTTCCTTGCCCTACTCCACTCCCCGAGTCACCTACTCGAGAGTTCACAACACTACTCAACAAGCTCCCTTTTGGCGGAGAAAACCGTACATACTTTCGCTTACACCAATTTAACGACACTGTTAGCCTCGCTCTTTTATAAAGATAACGTCACATACGTGAATTGGACTAGATATGTAGTAAGTTGCACCCGTAGGGACTACTTATGTAAACGGGGCAAACTTAGAGTATGTTGAGCCTATAAATACCCCTCATGACTCTCCATGAGGGGTGTGGGAAATTGTGTATTGTTCTTTCATCTTAATAAACTTCCATTTTCTTCACCCTCTCTCTACTTTCTCTCTCTAAAACTAAATATGGATTTCATCTTCTTTGATCAACCAAGACCTCCCGAATCACATAAATCACAATACTTTCGGTCCTACAATTGGTATCGGAGCTCATGGTGTTACTTGTGGATTTTTTGTGGTTCGAATATGTGTCTTGAAGCTGTTTTTATACACTTTTTTTAAGATCGGGAAATTTTTTTCCTATCTTTATCAACAACAGTTTCATGCAATCTTTTTTGTATCCAAATGGTCCAAAAAGTCACAAGCTTTATATCCGGTAGTTTTCACCATGTTAGCTGCTATTGTACAACTTATCATTTAATGATTTTTTGTTCCATTCCGTGAATCTGTGGTCAAAACGTGGTCTAAAAGAAGGTCGCAAAAAAAATGGTTAAACACATCGGAAACTGGAAATAAGCGTCGCCGGAATCTAATCGGAATTTCTTGTATAAGAAATCTCGATATGTACTGTCTTTCGAGAACTCTAGTGGTTTTCGAGAACACTTTACCATGTTTTCTCGATAACCAAGTTCTCGATATATTTAAGTTTCGATAATACAAGTTCTCGATAATTATGAGGTTATCGAAAATTCAGGTTCTCGAAAATTCAGATTCTCGACAAAGTTTTCGACAAAATTTTCTCGATAAAAGATACCAAGTTTCGCAAAACACAAGGTTCCAAAGTTTCGAAATTTTTGTAAAAACTTTCGAAATCACAAGTGCAAACTTTCGCAATCTTTAGTATTATATCGAGAAGATGGAGTTAGACCGCGACCACAAACCAATATACTAACAACTCAAAGACCTCAGTTCGATAACATCATCGGTACATGATACTAGCCGGTTCAAAAATCAAATCCAATAACAAATATCCAATCCTAATCCAGACACAAACATATAACCTCACCATCTCTCTTCAACTCACATCAAGCAAGACATAACGAAAATTACATACAAACCTACCCGAGACCCCCTTTGAAAGGATCTTGAAGACCGTGCCTTTGAAATACAATGAATGATGAAAATGGGTTAATGATTTTCGTGGTGATTTGGTTGTCTATATTGCTATATGAATCGGATTAATTGCTGTGAGATGGGCACTTATCTGATTGAGTGAAATGCGATATGCAGAAAAGTTTGGTGAGAGGAAATAAGTGTGTGGTAGGCGCTTTTATCAAATATGTGTTTAGGGTTTGGTCACATAGGTTATCATATATATCTGGTAGTGTATGTTGATTGGTTTGGGTTAATGATTTAATGGGCTTACACGGTTTCAGATTGGATTTAGATTGGGCCGTGAGTTGATATGTTTGGAATTGGGCTAAGTGATGACAACTTCTGGCATATTATCAAAGAAGTAAATGGTTTATTAGACTATCATTTGGCTTAATCTTTGGTATATTATTGAAGTGGTATTTTGGAGTTATAATTTTCACGGGGATACATTATTCACGGCTAGCATTGCTATGTTTAACAAAAATGACTACGGGGTTTTCGCACGGTATTATTGATTTGACTACGGGGTTTTCGCATTGTTCAAGTGGCGAATATTTCGTGCAACCTCATACTTAAAGGAGTTACATTGTAGTGCTCAGTATAGGTATTAAGTCACATCTATCGTACAAGCATTAAGTCACAAGATGGGATGATTACTTCTTTTTCAAGCTGGTCATATCGGGCAGTCTCCATATGTGGTCATTACTAGTAGCCGGTGAATTACAAGGAGGTTCGATTACAGGTTGATTTGAGAGAAATGTATTGAGAGTATATTTATGCGACATATACTCACAAATTATGCTTACACGGTCTATCTATATTGCATCAGAAGTGTAAAGTACGGGTAATTTTGGCATGTACACATAATAGTATGATGATTTCGATACATCGCAACCATCAGGAGGGAGAAGAACATGCCAAAAGAAGTAGTGTTTCATCTCTAGTACGTTGGTTGTTCGAAGGAATTGTGCTTACACTGGAACCGAAGAAGTACTAATGATGTGTACATCGGAGCGTATTACCAACCTTCTGTGCAATGTTATGTGAGTTATATTGTCAAGATGCTCCCTGAACGACAACCATGTGCCTACACTTTTGAATCTACTTTATCCGCTGCGTGATGAAAAGAGAGTTTTCGGTTCAGGAGGGAGTAGGAAAAAGAATAAAGGCTCACTAGTTAGGAGGGAGTAATAACCTAACTAGACCGTTACAGTTGAAGTTCAGAGCTACAAAGATCTGTGCAGTCAGTACCAAAGATCAAATACGCCGAGTTCGTCGGAAGAGAGAACTTCAAGTCTGCCTCAATATCTAGACTACAGAGACTCTGCGCTTCAACAACGTCAACATAGTTTACTATTGTTGTAATTTTACATTGTTAATGTATTTATAGGTCTCATTGTAACCATTCACGTGTGACGATATCTTGGAGGGAGATTGTTAGCCTCGCTCTTTTATAAAGATAACGTCACATACGTGAATTGGACTAGATATGTAGTAAGTTGCACCCGTAGGGACTACTTATGTAAACGGGGCAAACTTAGAGTATGTTGAGCCTATAAATACCCCTCATGACTCTCCATGAGGGGTGTGGAAAATTGTGTATTGTTCTTTCATCTTAATAAACTTCCATTTTCTTCACCCTCTCTCTACTTTCTCTCTCTAAAACTAAATATGGATTTCATCTTCTTTGATCAACCAAGACCTCCCGAATCACATAAATCATCTATACTTTCGGTCCTACAGACACAAAGCTAAATGTCGAGTTCTAATCCTAGCTAGAACCAATCTCACACCACAAGTCACTACACAACTTCTTCACTACTTAGCACTACTTATTAACACCACTACTTCTTCACGACTACACTACTTCTTCACGCCACTACTTCTTCACGACTACACTACTTCTTCACGCCACTACTTCTTCATGACTACACTACTTCTTCATGCCACTACTAATATGATGAAATAATCAATGTGTGTGTGTGTGTGTTTTTTTTTTTTTTTGATGCTTGCAAAATCACCCCAAGAAGTTAAGAAATGCCTTTTATTTATAGGCTAATGAGATCTTGGAATATGCCAAAGAATATTCCAAATCATAAGGAATATGCCAAAGAATATTCCAAAGCATAAGGAATATGCCAAAGAATATTCTAAATGAATATTCTAGAGCATAAGGAATATGCCAAAGAATATTCCAAAGCATAAAGAATATGCCAAAGAATATACCATCCATTCCCTCCTAAATTCAAATTTTGAATTTTGAATTTTGAATTTTCCATTTTCCCTCCATGTTCTAGAGCCTTCTAGAAGCATTATTGGGTCTTGATGGGCCTTGTTGGGCTGGTTACTATTGGGCCCCGAATGGGCTTGTTTGTTTGCTTGGCCCGTTCCATTTAGCTAAGTTCATATGCATGCTTGGCCCGATCCAATTAACTAAATCCATATGTAGAAGTCTTGTATGCTTGGCCCATCCAATTATCCAAGTCAATAAGAGCCTTGAGATGATGATTTGTAGTTACGAGAGACTTGTGCATTTTATGTTTTGTACTTAAGTGATTGTCGAAGCATACTTGAGACATGAAGAGCCTTGAGATGTTGATGTATGAATGAATAGATAATTTGTGATCACAAGTAACTTAAGCACTTTACGTTATGTGTTGTAGCTTACATCTTTGTCATCATCAAAACATGAAGAGGATGTTTAGATTAAATATCGTAATATTTATGCCAACAGCAGGATTTGGATATCTACAAAAGGATCATTGGTAGTAACCCATGGGTCATGATGGGTGATTTTAATGTTACACTCACTCCTAAAGAGCACTCAGCTGGTGGTTCTAGCATGACAAGAGATATGAATGAATTTAAAGAATGTATTGATCAAATTGAGATGGATGACATTACTAGCTCTGGTCTCTTCTACACCTGGACTAAAAACCTGCATAAGACTAAAGTAGGGGACAAAACTGGCATTCTGAAAAAATTGGATAGGATCATGGGTAGTGAGGAATTCATTTCTATGTATACTCATGCTTATGCTTTATTTTTACCCTATCTAATATCTGACCATTGTCCTATTGTTCTAGTAATTCCTAATGCTTTCCAGGTTAGGAAAAAGGCTTTTAAGTTTGCCAATTTTGTTGCTGATAAACAAGAATTCCTGAATGTGGTTAAGCAAAATTGGACTGATAAAACTGTTCGATGCCAAATGTTCAAGAATGTGAAGAAGCTTAAAGGTATTAAGAAACATATGAAGGAGCTAAGCTTAAAGGTATTAAGAAACATATGAAGGAGCTAGCCTGGAAAAATGGTGATGTCTTTGAGAATGTGATTAAACTAAATGAAGCTCTAAAGCAGATCCAAACGAAGATTGATAAGGACCCTGATGATACAAATCTAAGACAAGAAGAAAATTCTATTCTTAAAAACTATGTGGAAGCAATGAAAGATGAAGAAAAATTGCTGCTTCAGAAGACTAAAGTGAAATGGTTGAGTGTTGGTGACAGAAACAATGCCTTCTTCCATGGAGCTTTGAAAAGTAGACAACACAGAAGTAGGATTGAGGTGATTCATGATGAGTATGGCAACAGATATGAATGAGGCAATGTGGCTAATCAATTTGTGGAGCATTTTCATAATTTTCTTGGTGTTAAAGCCCCTGTTAGGAAGATGCTTGAAATGGAAAACATGGTAAGATCTAAACTATCTACCAGTGAAGCTGAAAATATGGTCAGAATGGTTAGTGATGAGGAGATTAAGACAACTATGTTTCTAATAGATGATAACAAAGCTCGTGGTTCAGATGGCTATTCATCATGCTTTTTCAAAAAAGCTTGGGAAATTGTTGGTGTGGATGTGTGTAAGGCTGTAAGAGAATTCTTTGATAGAGGGAAGTTACTGAAAGAAATCAACTCCACACTTATTACATTGGTACCTAAAACTCAATCTCCTTCCAAAGTATCAGAATTTAGACGTATAGCATGTTGCAATGTTCTATATAGGTGTATAAGTAAAATCTTAACCGAAAGAATGAAAAGCAGCCTTGGAAAGTTAGTCAGCCAAAACCAAAGTGCTTTTATCCCAAATAGGCATATTCAGGATAATATTCTTCTTGCTCAAGAGCTTTTCAAGGGGTATAACAGAAAAGAAGGGCCTAAAAGAATTGCACTAAAAGTGGATATTCAAAAAGCATATGATACAGTAATTTGGGATTTTTCGGAAGATATTCTGAGGTGTTTTGGATTTCATTCTAAGGTGATAAGGTGGATAATGCAATGTGTAACCTCTGCTTCATTCTCTATTTGTGTCAATGATGAGAATCATAGCTATTTTCAAGGAGGTAGAGGGCTGAGGCAAAGGGACCCCATGTCTCCATACATTTTCACACTTGTTATGGAATTATTGTATGTGATTGTTCAAAAAAGGGTGGAGCAGGAGAGTGCTTTTAAGTTTCATTTTGGGTGTAAACAACTTAAGATTACTCACATTTGTTTTGCAGATGATCTATTAATGTTTTGCCATGGTGACACAACATCTGTGAAAGTGTTAGGGATGCTATAGAGGAATTTGGTTCTTATTCTGGTCTTCTTCCTAACTACAATAAGAGCACCATCATCTTTGGAAGTATGAATGAGGAAGATAAGCAGAGAATTCTAAGTGTTTTCCTTTTAAAGTTGAAAAGCTGCCACTAAGATATTTAGGAGTTCCATTAACTTCCAAGAGGCTTGGTGTGTATGATTGTAAGAGTCTTATTGAAAAAGTCAAATGCAAAATCTTCAATTGGAAGAACAAAAATTTGTCTTATGCTGGAAGGCTTCAGCTGGTAGCATATATATTGGAATCATTACATGTGTATTGGGCTTCAGTTTTTCTCCTACCTCAAGCTGTCATTAATGATATAAACAAGCTTCTTAAAAACTTTCTGTGGAGTCAAGGTGAAGTTTCTAAAGGTAAAGCTAAGGTTTCTTGGGAAAACATTTGTAAGCCTAAGAAACAGGGTGGGCTGGGTTTAAAATATATTGGTGTTTGGAATATAGCTATGATTACTAAACACTTGTGGAACATTGTTGAGGATAAAAACACTTTATGGGTGAAATGGATAAGCATTGTTAAACTAAAGGGGAGAAGTATATGGGCTGCTACTGAAGTTGCATCAGATAGCTGGGGATGGAGAAACATTTTGAGACTTAAACAGGAAGTAAGACATAATATTGTAACTAAAGCGGGTGATGGGAAAAAAGCTTCAATATGGTTTGATAATTGGAGTAGTCTTGGTGCACTTAATAGCATTCTCACATATAGGGACCTTTATGATGTCAGATTAAGCATGGATATGAAGGTTGCTGATCTAATAGTCAATGACAATTGGCAATGGCTAAGAGAATGGCATGAAAAATTTCCTATGATAGTGCAAATTCAGAATATTGTTGTGGATAGCCTTAAATCTGATCAAAATTTTTGGAGAAGTAGGAATGGTATGTTGGGTAAATTCACAATTCAAAAAGCTTACTTTGACCTACAAGAAGAAGGTACTGAGGTGAATTGGTGGGAGTTGGTTTGGTTCTCACAAAATATCCCTAAACACTCATTTGTTTTATGGATGACAATTTTGAACAAACTAACTACTCAAGACAAAGTTAGGGGGTGGGGGTCTTATGATCTCATGGTATGTCCATTATGCTGTTGTGATATGGACTCTCATTCCCATTTATTCTTCAAGTGCAGCTATGCTAAGAAGTTTTGGAATAAAATGCTTTAAAAAATGGGTGGTAAGTGTGATAGCATTGAATGGAATGATATTGTAAATGAATTTGCTTGTCATCCAAATGGGAATTCAATTGGAAGCATCATTAGGAGATTGTGCCTAGCTAGTGTGTATTTGATTTGGCAAGAAAGAAATTGTAGAATCTTTAGAAGTGAGTACAGAGATTGGGAATATCTTTTTAAAGTGGGATGTGAGACTGTGAAATTAAGGTTGCTTAGTCTTAAAATAAAACCTTCTGTTGTAGTCTATAAAGCTCAGGCTGATTGGGATGTGGCTTTCGAGATCATGACCAATGGAACAGTAAAATCTAGTTAAGTCAGTTTGAAGTTGAGTCTGCTGGTATAAATTGAAGGTGTATTTGATGTATATGCTGGTATGGAGTGTTTGGGATAAGTGTATATGTACAGATGGCTAATATCTTGGTAATATGAAAAGCATTGAAACTTCTCTTATCTAGGCTGTGGAGTTGGGGTAACAGAATAGGTTTGAGTGTTTTAATGGCTTGATCATATAATCATAAGGTAGTTTCATGTACAAAAATCAAAAGTTTTGAGATTTTAGCTTAGTTGACTTTGCTGTTGATATTGCCAAATATTGGGTATATTTCAAAGCCTGGAAATGTAGAGATGACGTTCAAGATATTTCTGCTATTACATACTTAAAGGTTCTTAACCAGTCATTCAGTTTCTGCATTGGAACATTAAATGAGTGTTTAATTCACTTCAGGGGATGGATTTGTATCTTGGATTATGAGTAGTCTATAACTGTTTGTCCTCAATACTACCTGAGTAGGCCTTTGTTAGGCAACTTAAGGGGTGTTTGGGATAGTACAGTTTGTGGATTATTTGTAAGACATAAAGTGAGTTTCCTCCTAAGTAGGGTAAAGTGAATTGGTGTGGCAATGTATGAAACTAGGAATTGTGAGGAGTGAAAGATGAACCTAAGAATGTATGGTTGGTCCTCCCTCAAGGTGTGTGTTCCCATATGTGTGAAGCCATTCTTGAGATGGAAATGTAGCACAGATGGTAGAGCCCTTGACTTAGAGGGATAAAGGGTTCCCAATGATGCCTTACTCCACTTCTACTTTGGTCATTGTGGTTGCAGGTTGAATGACTTTAGTGGGGTGTTGTAGGGAAATGTAGCTGGATGGTATTTTGGTGCAAAAAAGGTGAATAAAGCTGGAGGAAAATCACAAACTGGAGGTAGTTTGCCTGTATGTAGTTGACTGTTATATTGGCTATCTTAGCCTTGTTGAGTCTTTTCATGTTATCTCTGCTTGAAGATAGCATGTAATCACTAGTATTGTTCTGAGGTTGTATTTCTTCTTAATAGAAGTATAGGCATGTCTACTCTATTTTAATATTGTATTATTCTTTGTGAGTAATAATATATGTTCACCTTTGCAACCAAAAAAAATATATGTATCTGTGTGCATTATCCTTTAATCAGTTACCCACTTATTTCTAGCATTCTTTTAGGGTAAATTACAAGGTTTCGATAATTGCATTGCTTGTTATGATCATTAGGAATTACACTTTAGTAATCGAATGTATTTTGTTAATGGTTTTGTGCTAGATACAAAGGTCAAAATGTAATTATAATTTCGTCTCGAATAGACATTTTGAAAAAGGCAAGTCAATACAGGACACAAATTGACCAGATGTATTTAAGAAAAACTAAACAAAACCAAAAACATTTTTTTTAGCGAATGCATTTAAAGAAAAATAAAGGTTTTCAGACAAAATTAACACTATGGCCGCAAAAATCCATGACCCACCCTTACATCCCTGCCTGTCAAAAAGTATGCAATTTATTATTATTGTTATTATTATTATTATTATTATTATTATTATTATTATTATTATTATTATTATTGTAGGATACTCATAATAATACACACGTATGGTATTGTGATTTATGGATCGAAATAGTGTAAGAAGTTTAGAGAGAGAAAGAGATGTGGGAGACTTCTAGTGAGAGAAATAGAAATGTATTAGATTGAATGTGTGAGAAGTTCCAACCCTCTCCACATGTGGAGAGGGGTATATATAGTAGGGCTAAATTTGAGACTAGCCCAATCGCTCAAAGTGGTGGGCTTTTGTGTACCTAAGTAGGTTGGTTTCTTGAAATGGCCCGAGCGACTAGCGAAGTTGACATAAGTTCGACATGTGGCACTCCAAAAGTAGTGCCCAATCATAATGTGTAAGGGATACTTTTGTGCTACTTATCATAGGCGACTTATCAAAAGTTCGAAGCGACCTTCTATTTTGTCACTTTCCTCCAAAATAGTCAAACTTCGACAAATAATATTTTATTCTTTTTGAACCTTCCCAAAGCCCAGCGACCTAGCGAAAAGTTTTAAGCGACTGACAATATGTCACTTTTTTGTACATCACACCTCACCTTTTTTTGTACATTTTCAACAACTTTTTTTTTAATAATAATTCGTATTAAAGCATTTTTAACACACTTTTTTAATCCTAATTATCCAGTGAAATAATTAGTATATCTTAGCGATATTCAAATATCCGAGCGACTTTTTTTATATCCCCAACAAAAAGCCCGTTGTATATTCTAAATTTTATATCCCAAAAACACAAAAAACACTACTATACTCTCACAAACCAAGACCCATCTTCTGCAATTGCAAACTTGTAACCTTAAAAGAATCTTAATGTTGTTTCATATCAGGGTATGTTTACTATGTTTCGACCATTATTCTATACCTTTTGTAAATTATATTCGTATTCGTATAATGAAAATGCTTTACACTTGCATATATTGTTATACATGACATGTCTGCATATTTATTTGATTTAAATTGGTTTAATTATGTTTGTTTACCTTTGCATTCAATTTCATAGTTTAGTTTGCAACCAAATATTGCTTCACCAGATCCATTATATTCATGTGGTGGTTACTATGTTTTGGTGTTTGATTATCATTTTTTTTTTTTTTTTTTTTTTTTTTTTTTTTTTTTTTTGTTAATGTAGGAATATCAAGCCAAACCCATTATTAGAAGTAAACCCAATTACTTTTCTCTGATAAAATCAAAATTGGATCAAAACCGTAGGAAGTTGTTTTGGGCTACTTGTTTTGGTAAATGGTTGGACCTTTCTTATTTTGATCACGAACCACATATGATAGATTATATCTTACAAAAACAATGTTGTCTGAGTAATGCTCATTATGATATGCCAATTGTATATTATGTTGAAGAGCGTCCTATACATTTCGGCAGACCAGAATTTTGTCTTATCACAGGTTTTCATTTTGGAAATGTAGATTTAGACTCATATAAGTCAGGACATCTCAATTTTAGGAACAGGGTTTTCCCAAACCATGTAGGTAAAAAGGTCACTAGTTTAGATATCTTTGGTCTCATTGAAGATGAACATTCATTTGGTATTATATACGATGAAGATGCCGTACATCTTTGTCTATTGTTAGCCTTGGAGGTTATCTTTATAGGCAGATTATTGGTTGAAGAAGTTGATGATACACTATTTCGATTGATTGAAAACCTTGATGACTGGGATGTTTTTCCATGGGGGGAGTATATTTGGAGACGATTATATGATCAAATTTTGGACGTGGCTTCTAAACACAAGTATAAATTCCTTGAAGGTATTAACAAAGACCGAAAGTTTGTTCCAACATATACGCTTTCAGGCTTCGTTTGGGCTTTCAAGGTTAGTATTTTTTTTTTAATCAATATACTCTTTCCCACTTACTTATGGTATTTTTTTTTCAACGAATCTGAATTATTTCGTGCCATTTTATAGATATGGATACTGGAATCATTTGAAAGAAGCATTATTTGGTGGAATAAATTGCCAGAAATGGTACCCAGAGGAATATCATGGTCAAAGAACACAACATTTAAGATATCAGATAATAAGTACCTATTTGGAAAGGTAGATATCTTCATCCAAATTGTTGTATTAATGATTTATTTTATTGTTAATTAATTATTTTTTTATTTTATTTTTTTTATTTATTTATTTATTTTTTTTTTTTGTGTAAGGAACCAAATGTTGTTCAAGATCTTAGGCCTACATTAGCTGAGAGGAAATGTGATTGGTATATACAGTTTATGGATTTTTTCAATGATTACATACCTAGAACTCCCCCAGTGAAAACCACACATATCGGTGATGAGTATTTAAACAAGTTGGCCACGGCACGCAAACGTGGCAAAGTAGAGCGGAAACATTTACCTATTATACGCAATAGTGAAAGCAGTTTATTAGAGATTAGCATAATTCAGGATGGTGTTATTACAGAGCTTAATGCCCGTTTGTTCAAATTAGAGGGAATTATTCAGGTTCTTGCTCGAGAAAGAAATGGGGTATTATAACCTGTTTCCTTTTTTACTTACATTCACATGCCAAGGTTAAAAGTATAATTTATCTTTTAACTACTATATTTTCATTCGCAGGAGAAATTGGTTTTTTATGATGATCTCCGGAATCTGAGTGGAGAGTTTTGTGACGATCTCAATGATTGTTTTCTTGAGTTGTTTCATTCAAGTATGGATACGACTTTCTCACAATGTGTAGAATTTGACGAATATGATGATGTTTCAAAGGTGAATTACAATTTGATTGTATATATATGTACAGTAATTTTGTACCATAATATATGATAATAATTATAAAAAGTAACTTTACTTTCACAGGAATTTATTATTCAAGAAGAATTGAGATCACGATGTGAAACATTAGAAAAATTGAGGGAAGAGCAGAAGAGGTTGATGAGGGAGGAGGATAAGATGATAAGGATGCAAGAGGAAAAGATGTTACACGATGAAAGTGAACGAAAGAAATGGGCAGTAGCGCTTAAGGGAACAAATCACTGGAAAAATAGTTTAGCTCGCATCGTCCCTACAAAGAAGAGTAAATGTTCCGGTGAAGCTAATGTGTATTACTGGACTAAAGCATATTCAGAAAAGGCGGTAAGGAAAGCACAATGCTTTGGCTTACTGAATCCAGATTTGACGGAACAATTTAAGCATGTTAAGCCGTGGGTTGAGGTATAAAAACTTGTTATTTGATTGTATAAATTATTTTGTAATTTTCATTTATGATCATAAGTGAAATTGTGTCTTATACCAGGATCTCAAACGCCGACACAAAGATGTCAACAAGGTTTATTTTTCGGATCAATACCGCCAATATCTTTGTGAAACTGGTCCGCTAAATTGTAAGTTCCGATGGTGTCAAGATGTGACTGTTGATAGAAGGTTCTAGGAAAGTTTAGTTTGCTTAGACCCCAAAAGGCAAGGTTGGCTACTAGATGAGGCAAGTAATATAACATCTGTAATTCACCCTACAAATAGTTTCTTTCAAACTAGCGGGATGATCAGCAGTATGATCTTTTGAACTAGCAACATGATCACCCGATTGAAATATTTTATTTAAAGTTTGTTCACACTCGTTTATGTTTCCCAATTTACAGCATATAGAGTTGTGGGTAAACTACATGTGGCATGTGAGACCCCATACGGCTGATTGGGCTATTGTTAGTGGCTACTTTGTACAGCTTATACTTCAAAACTCGCTGCCTTTGTGGTATGCTAATGGGGAGAGGTACTCCATTCCATGGTCCGATGTTAAGCAGGTAATTCCTTTTGTTTTGCTCCCGTATTTTCTTGGATTGTCATATTATTTTGATGATTTTTGCCACACATCCACTGTAGGTTTTTATGCCTATTAATGAAACAGAAAGTCACTGGTTTCTTGCACGTTTCGAGATAGAGACGGGACTAGTTACATTTTACGACAGTGGCCAAGTTTTTGTCGATGCATTGATAGATTTTTATTTCCAAGTGATGGAATGTTTACAGGTTCGTTTAAATATCTGTTTAATTAAGGTTTATACATTACACTGTTTGAATCCTTATTACACTTTGCCACAGACTCAACTACCTGAAGTGCTAAGTTAAGTGCAAGTATTTCAGAAGAAAGGCATAGATCCTTCAACATACACCATTACCTTTTATCACCCTGACAAAATACCGAAACAAAGCGGGATATTTGGTGATTGTGGTATTTGGGAATGCATCTTTTTATATCGCTTGGCTTATGGTATGTCGTTAGATGTTGAGGATCCTGTTCAGGCTGCACTTGCATACCGTGAACAAATGACTGAGTTTTTTTTTACACACAGGGTTTGTGTTTAAACATCTATCCATTATGTTGTACCATTTTTAAACAATGACTGACCCAAATACCTTTAATGGGTTCAATTTTTTGTATTTGTACTCTAGTTGCTTGTATCGAGCCCATCCTTTTCGGTCAATATTAGCCTTTAAAATTTTTAGCAACTTCACTGTTAGGAAGATGTGTATAGGTTGCTCATATTAGCATCATTTAGTTTATGTTGTACTAATATTTTCCTTAGTCATTTAGTGTATATTTTATTAGCTCTCTAATGTCGTCGAATCTACTTAATTAATAAGTATGTTCATGACATTTTATTTGAGCGATAAAAATGATAGTAAGAACATGTTTTCTAAGGACTTAAAGCTCAATTATAGCGGAAGATCTATGTAACGATTTTTGGTTTTGAGCTTTAATGCTTTATTTTCAGGATACCATTTTATACAGGTTGGTGTTTGATCAAACACCAATCTGTATAAAACGGTATCCTGAAAATAAAGCATTAAAGCTCAAAACCAAAAATCGTTAGATAGATCTTCCGTTATAATTGAGACGTCTTCAATGCGAGAATGATATAGTGTGGACTGTTCATGACATGTCACACTCCTTCATTATCGCATTCAAGATGAGTGATGTTTCTTAGACTATTTTCTTTACTAAACATCTGTAACGTTTCATCTCAATTTGTTAAAAAAGATAAAGTTAGTGTGTAAGGGACTAAATGTTAATGCTAGTATAATGTTGTACTGATGTTTTTACCATAGGGATGGGATCTTTGGGATCTTTAAAATCATCACCAACAAGATCTGGTGACATGGTGTTTGACAATTGGATGTAAGTTTGTGTATTATTATTTATATTCTAGTTAAATGATTTGTTTACTAATATATGTTTCTTTTAATTATTTCAACTGTTACACAGGGACTCCCATAATCTTGATGAGTTCGTCTTCGAGGTGTGGCATGGTAGTATTTTTATGGTTCTTCCCTTAAGGTACGCTGGTGGGGAAATTATAAACTTGAAGTTACCTAAGTCATTTAGGTTATCTTATTTTGAAATGTGTGACCTTTTGTTGAAAAACATAAAAGAAGATATATGGGCATGGTTCTATTGTAAACCTGGATGTAGTTTAGAAGAAGGTTTGACCATTGTCGAAACTGATAGTGATGTTAAGAAAATGTTTGAGTTGGCTAACATTCATGGAGTCATTGAGGTCTTTTTCAGTGCAATTCCCCAGTCAGTCTTAGTTGACAGTTATTATAAGAACTTGCTTTTTGATGACCCTGACGTTGAGGTAACATCTCGAGTTAGATTTCATGAAAAAAGAAGAAATGATATTGATAATATGAATTTGGAAGAAATACGTGCATGGGAACAATCAGAAGAAAATTCACCTGATATCCTGAGGACACCTTATGTTAAGGTTTGGACTGAAGCAAGTGAAGCTAGTCTTTTTAGAGGGATGGGAGAGCTTCCATATAATGATGATTTTAATGATTGCCCGTCATTTTTAAGGTCTGTTAACAAACCGTACATTCCAAAGGACTGCAAGTGTGGCTGTAGGTCTCCGACTTTTTTAAGGTCCCTTGCTGAAATTGAAAGTGGGTATGGTTCTAGTCCTATAAAATGTTGCAAGGTTGTTAATGATGTTGACAATGGTCATACAGTTGGATCGTCTAATGTTATCCAAAATGAGTAAAAGGAAATTGGTTTCAAAGCTACTCCATTCAAAGGTAGGAATCTTTTTCATGAATTTGAAGATGCTGTTGATGATGACATTCATGATGTTGCGGCTGTGTCAAGTGTGGGAGGGTCTACTGTTATCCAACATGTGTCTAAGGAAGCTTGTTTTAAAGTTAGTCCATTTAGATGTAAGAATCTTTTTAATGACTTTGAAGAAGCTTTAGATGATGACATTTAGGATGTTCCAGCTGTGTCAGTCATGGGAGAGTCTAATGACATCCCGTATGTGCCGACCAACAATAAAGTTTGTGAATCTAGTCCTTTAAATGGGAAAAGGCTTTTTAACAACCTAGATGATGTTCCTGCAGTTGGAGGCGCAACTGTTATCCAATATGTGTCAAAGAAAAGACATTTTCAAGGTAGAACTTTAAAAGGTAGGAATCTTATTGATGAATTTGAATCTGTTGGAAGCCATGTTTATGTTGAGTTTGAGCGTGTTACTAAGGATGAAGAAGTTGCTAAGGAGGAAGAAGTTGCTTGTCAAGATGTTGGACGTACAATGGTCAAGAAAATGTGAAGCAACAATGGTTCCCTTTGTTGATGCTCTAATATTCAGTAACTTGATAAGTATTTGTTTATTTGCACTTTCTAAATAGTTGTTGTTTAACCGTTGTTGTAGTAGGTTAATCTATGTCGAACTTTTTAAGTAATGTGACTTGTTGTAGTTTGCAAAGCTTTTGTTTAAATTTTTCAATGTTGTAACAAAATGCTTTGCAATATTACATATATTATGTTATAAAGTTATGCATTTTGGTTATGTTTAATTATGTATGAAATTGATAAGCATAAAATGTAACACTACAAGTTGATAAACATTGACAATTCATGTAACACGGCTAACGATACAAAGAAGTATAAATTTGATACACTTAGGTCATTTGAGCGACTTTAATATCTTCAATTCCCAACCTCTTAGCAATCAAACGACTAAATTTAAGCGACTTATCAACATGTCACCCCTTGGTACTTTACACACCAACCTTTTCAACACTTTTTCCTTTTTGTACTTTACACATCAACTTTTTAAGTACTTTTACATAAAGGTACCAACTTCATTAAATACTCTTAAAAATACGTGTTTAGCGACTTTATAAAAAATTCGAGCGTCGTTCAAGCGAAACTTTATATTTCCCCAAGTAAGTGGTCCCCTTTGAATTTCAAAGATTTTGTTCATTTTTTTTATCACAAACCATGATCTTTTTCGAATACGCTTTTTAAATAATCAACTAAATTTGAGCGACTTAGCAACGTGTCAACCCTTGGTACTTTACACACCAACCTTTTCAACACTTTTACCTTTTTGTACTTTTCACATCAACTCTTTAAGTACTTTTACATAAAGGTACCAACTTCATTAAATACTCTTAAAAATACGTGTTTAGCGACTTTATAAAAAATTCGAGCGTCGTAATATTATTTAAGCGAAATTTTATATTTCCCCAAGTATGAAAGCTATTTGATATATTTGTATGGGAAAATAAACCATCTCTGCAAATTAATTGCTCACTTAAATTTAGTAATCATGAATCACGACTATTGGTATCAATCTCAATACATATATAATTACCATTCATCTCTTCTTTTTTTATACTTAACTTTTCACCCAAATTAATAATTTGTACTCTAATCATTTGTTCAATGGCAACTGATGATCAAACTCCCCTTCTTACCGAACTTAAAAATCTTTCTGGATCTCAAGAACTACACAAAGCTTTCAAGTTTGTGTATGGTCATGAGCATGTTGAAGACGAAGTTTTCATAAGGTTTCTTGGAGAAAGGCGCAATGAACTACAATCAACAATCCAACAAAAAACAGCTAGATTGGCAGAGTTATGGTCTTTGAATCATGATGAAGAAAAGTCTGCTGGGGATGTGTATCATTGTGAACATACGGCTCTAGTCAGGCTGCGTAACAGGTTGGAGGTGGTCACTGCTCTGTTGATGGAACTTCGTCAAGGGTTGACTGAGAAAGAGGAGCACATCTCTATTCTCGAAGTTTATGATTAGTTCTTTGTTGGAACTTCGTCAAGGGTTTCTTTTGGTAATCTTTTGCTTTTAAGTTGTTTTAAATGGTGATGATGTAATGAAAATGATGTAATCGTTTAATTTATCTTAATGAAAATGGTTATTTAAGTTTATTTTTATTTGTGTATTTAATTTTTTTTTTAATTACTTTCTACAAAAAGTGTGTATCTGTATGAATTGGGTTGATGGATGCTTGGAGATCCACAGTTGTTAGATTACTTTTTATATTTTTACTTTTGTTTTGAATCGTTGTAATTACAAACTGATTTAATTTTGTTTTAGCGACTTTATAAAAGATTTGAGCGTCATACTATTATTTAAGCGACATTTTCTATTTCCCAAGTAAGGGGTCCCCTTAGAATTTCAAACATTTTGTTCATTATTTAAGTGCATATGGGTACACAGTCATTGTTAATTGATTTGTTACTTTTGGTTTATTTTTGTGTTTTTATTGGTTTGGTGGCAAAATGGGTACACAGCCAAGTAAGGGGTCATCTTTTTTATGTACTTTGTATAGTTGGTTTGGTGGCAAAATTTTCCATTGGGAATAGGAAATTACTCAAAATATTGAACTAAGCGACCTTTAAGTTGAACAAAAAAGCGACTTTCTAAAATCCAACTTTTTTTGTTTGCACGTGGCCTGCACCTTTTTAGTCCAACTCTTGGTCAATGCCATTAACTGACTTGACATGTTAGGTTGCACGTGGCCTGCACCTATGTGACTTGTAATTATGATTATTCATTTTTGTTTCAGCGACTTTTTTTTCATAGTTTTAGTATTGAAACCAAACTGTTGATATTGGACATTGGTTATGAGAATCTTGTGGGATGTGTAGTTAATATATTAGTTTTGTGATCCAATTTTCTTTTTCCATGCCACAGCTCTTAAATTCACTTTCACATTATTTCCCAAAGTCGTATGACAGCAGTTGAAAAGTCGTTATATTTGGTTAACATTATGATGAGAGGGGTAACATATGTACTAATGCCAGGTTGGAGCGACTTAAGACGTAGTTTAATTTTCATTCTTTAGCTTATTGGAGTATTGATATTAAGCAAAATAGCCAAGGTTTAAACTACTTACGGCTAAAAAGATTAAGCGACTAATTTGTGTTTCCCAAAATAAAATACAGTTAAACAAAAAGATAGGCTTGTCAACTACTCGCATTAAATAATGTCATAAGCATAAGATGATTTTTTCGACTTATGCTACCCCCCTCGACGGTTGGCTCCGGCAATATGACGATGATACCACCTGAAAATAGGGAGAGAAATATATAACTATTTGCTCATTATGTTACCAGCCAGTACTTACTGCAGGTACAAATTTTACCTGATATGTTTTGGGGCCCTTTTTAAGTAAATAGCCAGCAATGTTTAGATTTTCCACAAATGTATCAATATCTGGAACTCTTAACCCGATCTTATCAGACAAACTGTAGATTTCCTGAAAATATTATAAGGAGGTTAGTTCCCCATTATAACGGATAGTAATCACCACGCATAAATGCTTATGATAACAATACGAAGTTGGTGTTTACCGATATAGAAAAGCAGTCTTTCTGTGTCAACTCTGATTCCTTGTTTAGAGTACTTAAGAATCGCTTTGTTTCCTTCTGATGACTCATCCCACTACTCCGAGCAAAATCCACAAGTCCATGCTCGTCAACATACTTGTCAAACAAGGATTCCTTCATTATCTCAACAACATCCTTTTGGATACATATATTGAGCCAACAAACCATTAAGATATTGTGGAATATAAACATGTATTAGTATATAAGAATGTGGCCTTGCATTTGTACTAAATGAACTTACCATAGCATCTTGAACGGTTATTTCTTCTCTCAACTCAATCCTAGCCCGTGCTTCTGCCAACCTTACTAGACTTTCTAACTGCCTTGCTGTTATCGGTGTGCCATCAGCAGACATGTTGCGGTCTCTGAGTTTTAGGTAGAACTCCTGCAGGATTTTTGCTGCTTGTCTTGTCATCCTTTATAGAAAAATAAATATATTGTCATGAAAAAACTTGAAGAATGGATGTTGCATCATGAATGGTTTGTTATTTCACCTTGGAAATATAATTTTTTTTGCATAGGCGATATATTTACGAAGAAGAGGACCAGGCAATGGAACAAAATCACGGTCATGCCTCGGATCAATTCTCAACCTTTTGACTAATGAACCATTCTTTCCATTCAGGTATGTGAAGTTATCACTTGGAGATTCTGCACCATACATATAAAGAGACCTCTCATTCAAACACCCAATGGGATA
This sequence comes from Artemisia argyi, assembly GCA_030686995.1. Taxonomy (NCBI): domain Eukaryota; kingdom Viridiplantae; phylum Streptophyta; class Magnoliopsida; order Asterales; family Asteraceae; genus Artemisia; species Artemisia argyi. Next base: position 106,446,076 of record CM060696.1, read on the forward strand.
AATAAATCTATTGGGATAAGTACACACCTTTAAGTTTTTTCAAAGCTTGTGATGTATCCACATGCCCAGCATGCAGCTGCAAGAAAAAGAAACCGTTACACTGTGATTGTCACTCGCGGCACAAGCTATAAGATAAAACGACCAAATAGGTGACATAATGTATCCTCAAAAGAGGTAATCCACTACAACGGAAGGACTTGGCATATAGTCACTTACTGACATAATGTGTTCCGAAACTCGTTTGTCAAGTAGCTCATCAGGCTTGTCAAGTAATATGAAAACCAAATCAAACCGTGATAGGAGAGGAGCATTGATTTTCAAATTTTCATTCACAGTTTTCGCCCGGCTACAACCAAAATATGCAATCAGTAGAATGAAAGCAATTTGAAAAAAAATGTTTATTGATAATTAATAAATAAAATCGAAAGCAATATGTACTTGTAATGACCACCAACAGGGTTTGCTGCTGCTAAAATAGTTGTTTGAGCCGATAAACTTGCTACTAGTCCTGCCTTGGCAACTGATACACGTTGTTGCTCCATAGCTTCCAGTAGAGACTGGTGCTTATAAATGTCAACAGATACTTCTATATATAGTATTTGTTTAATATACTTTTTTAAGCTATGTGAGATATTAATTGAAGACTAACCTGGTGTTGTGCAGACATTTTATCAAATTCATCAATACAGCACAATACCTTGTCTGCCAGTACCATGGCACCTGTTGAAAAACACAACATATCCGATCAATGTAGTCAATTTCAAAAAAAAAAAAAAAAAAAAAAAAAAAAAAAAAAAAAAGAAAAAAAAATGTACCAGCCTCAAAGGCATAGTCACCGGTCATTGAATCCTTCACCACAGCAACCGTGAGTCCAGCATTTGTTGTGGCATTCCCACAAATATATATACCTCGTGGTGAAACTGAAGCAGCTGCTTTCAGTAGCTGACTCTTTCCTAGACCAGGATCGCCTAATATGGGACATATGGAGGTCACAGGTCAGTCTACAAATACTGATTTGCGAATACACACAAATACAAAAATAAAAGGCATGATTTAAATTATTTCGTACCAACAATGATTACGTGAATGTCTCCTCTGACAGGAACTTTATTCTGATCCATTGAATGCTTTCTTACTCCTCCAAATAGTGCGAATGTGATTCCAGTTGTTTAACGAAAACATACATATTTTCTTATACCTTAATATTTTACCAAGGGTACACGTGAAAAAAACTTGTTTCTGTGTTTATCTAAAAAAGTTGAAAAATATAACGAACGGTTAATCAGCAACAATAAGTGGAAAAATAATTTCGTATAGCATTTTACGGACCTTTAACAAGTTCATGCCCATAGATAGAGGGGCAAACTGATTGCAGTACTTGACGAAAGACGTCTGAACCATGCTCTGAAGAAAATCTGGCAACAAATTCTAAATCCCGTTCACTGAAAGAATCCTGATCCATCAAGTCCGTAGCTACAGCCACAGGCTCTGTATCTTGTAAAGTCTCGGAAACATATTGAGACTTGGAATTTTTGACTGAAATTCCTTCTATATACAAGTAATACAATCCTTGATTCTTGCCCTTACCTAAAACATGCATAAACCAATTTATAGGAATATAATAAGTTGATGTAACTAGAATATGAAATAATTCATCAGAAATTATGGAATGATAACGTGTTGAAAAATACCTCCTCCTATATCCATGTAATTGTTAATCACCCATGGTATACCGGTAATGGTCACAACATCTCCAGGGATGCACAAATCTACAAGATCTTCAACCAACTCACATTCAACAGTTCGTGGTACACGGCCTTCTTCATGATGTTCAGCTTTCAACAGCTCTTGAATTCTAAAAGAGTAAATACATAGGTAAAGATTATAATATAAATTCATAAAAAAATATGAAGCATTTTATGTAAGTGCACCTTATTTTCTGAAAGTCTATTGGTCGTGCACTTGATCTAATTGGGTTAAAAGATCTGCTTTTGCATCCGTTAATTACACAAGCAGAAGGAGGTGAAAACTTCCCATCAGGGAAGTCACGGTGAATTTCCGTTCCACATTTGCTACAAGTAAAACACATTTGTACCACCAAAGGCTTCACAGTGCTAACCTTTACCATAGTACCACGCACAGAAACTAGCCTTTCTGTACAATTACATTTATATATTGAACTGGTAAACGATACTAATCCGTCATAACATAGATTATAAATTATAATTTAGAATTCAGAAATAAATATACCAATGTAAGCTGCCTTCAAATTCTTCAAAGCAATCATAGATTCAGGGTAGTTGTGCAAACGAATGTTTACCTTTGCACTCTCATGCCATTTTTCATCATTTGAATTGGAGCAAAGGACCTATTTAAATTAAAACTTCATAGTCAAACGCCATAGGAATCGAGTAAACAAACATCTCTTACTTACATATTCTTACCTTGTGTACTGCAGCGCTCATGCATAGAAGTGCTTCTTTGGGTTTTCTTTCGAACGCATCATAAAATTCTTGGATCAAACAGACTTCCTGAAAATGTTGGAAATCAAGTGGCAAAATGTACAAGATGTCTTCTTTCTGTACCTATTAATAAAATATTGTAAAAAACAACTATATTCTCATAAACTCTTAAATATGATAATTAAAATGATAAGTAAGATGAAGAGATGTGTATATATACGTGTGACAGGAAGACTATTCCGTAATCAGTTGCGAAAAACTGATCGTGGAGCTTGGAAGTGATGTGGAGGAGTTTTTCCCCGTCGCTGTTAGTGTAGTCGATTTGGGGGAAATATTTGGGTAATATTTGTGTCATTTGATTTTTTGGACCGGATAGTCATCGTTTGCTTGTTTTCACCACCGCTGCTGGTGGTTTGTTACTTTTAATTTTTAAGCAACTAAAATACGTACGGCTAAAAAAATTTAAGCTATTAATTTGTGTTACTCAAAGTCTCAAATACACTTTTGATGTACCTAAATTCAAATTGACAAATATAGGCGGGATTTTTTGTTGGTTTGAAATTCTAATTTTCAAAAGTAGCCTATAAAAACACATTCAAGGCATACACTCATCTAATTCAATCAACACATACACAAATCATACACTCAACTCTCAAGCTGATTTTCAGAAAATGTCAAAAAAATATTTCTCTCAGCAATTCCCTAGTCCACCACAAAATGAACAGGTTTATTACACTTCACCGGAACATCCCTTCCCTGTATTCCCAAATGAAAATGAGACGCTAAATGAAGATGAACCGGCAAACATTATACCTGAAGATCTTTTACCTATGCTCCCACTTGAGAATGAGTCGGCAAATAATCCACCTCTGGAATACGAACCTAATCCCCTTGGTTTAAGTGACGAACAACTCCGGCAACTTGAACAAGATGAAGAAGTATTAAGGGAGTTTGAAGAAGCCGAAGCACGTGATGAAGCCGCTCGCAGGGAGCAGGAACAAGAGGAGTTACTTCACCAATGGGAAATGGGGCTTTTCCCTGAGCAACTTGAAACTTCAAGTGATGAGGAGGGCTGGGTATCGGATGATTCGTTTTACTAATGTGTTGTTTTATTTAGATACCATTGGTGAATGTCATTATCTAAAGTGAATTATTCCTATATCTAAAACTTGGTTTGAACGTATCCTAATAATATTATTTATTCCAGCGAATTTGTTTCAGAAAGTACATCAATAGTTTTAAAGGTTTAGTTACGGATTTAAAAAACACAAACAACAAAAAAAAGGTAAGTATACATAGTTGCGGAGTTAAAAAAACACAAACAAAACCCACTAAAAAGGGCATTATGTCAACAACATCCAACATATCCCAATAAGTTACAATCCATGAAATTTTTAGTTCGGAAATTAAAAAAACACAACTTAGTCATGCGCATATCATATGACAATAGTTAAAATAAACTAGAAATTGTCCAAATGAATACATTGACGTTGACCAGATGACCCTGGTTGTGATTGAGAAATAGATGATTCACAGTTCCATATAAAAGGGGTGCTTGACTCTCTCTGGTTGACATCTGAACGTGTTCTTTGACTGACCCTTCTGTTCTGCCCTTGTTGTTCCTGTGTTTGAGATGCAGGGGAGCTCGATTCTGTTGTTCCTTTAAGTTTCTGAGATGTAACGTAATTTTCAAAAACAATGCTACTAAAAAATAAACATAAAAATATGTAATTTAAACTAAATATAAAGAAATACCTTTGTTGTTACCAATGGTACATAACATGAGTGTCTTGTGTGTCCTGTTTTGTCACACCTTGTACATTTTGTGCTTTTCGGTTCCTCCCCTTGTGAACGGATATGATCTCTCTCTTTTGGTCTACCTGCTTGTCGCTTAACAAGAACCGGTGGTTTTACAATTTGCAGGTCAACAGGAGTACGCCACTGTTTACTGTCTTTTAAAGGATACACCTTTTCTTGGTACGAATTTTTTAGTACTGTTTTCTTAAACCATTTTAACGCCCAACTGCTATTGTTATTCAAAGATTTAGCTCTAGATACTGCACACACATGGCCACAGGGTAAACCTGATAATTGCCATTTACAGCAAGTGCATTCTCGTTTTTTAAAGTCAACAACATGAACCAGTCGTGAATCAGTAACTTGGTACAATTTGAACATCTCAATCCCTTTAACAACCCAAGTGGCGCTCTTGACCATTCTATCATTTACTTTTGCGGCTGCCCAATCAGTAAGTTCATCCTTTGGTGCATCTAAAATTAAAAAATTACAATATGCTTAAATATATGAAATGGTCAACAAAACAAAATATACATTATTATGAATTACCTTTATATCTTTCTCGGCGGTCACAATACCATTGTTGTAGAAGGCCTCTGTAGTACTCCATTAGCATGGTTATTGGAACTTTCCGAACTCTTGCTGTCAAGGAATTTACTGATTCTGCAGAATTTGATGTCAAATAGTTGTACCTGTTTGCAGGGAAATATGCTCGTGACTACCTTCCCCATCCAGCATCCTCTAACTTTTTATAAACCAGTGGTTTTGAGGCTCGAATCTCAGAAATTGAATCATCAAACTCACGCTCCGTTTAAAGTTTGCAAGTCCTCCAATATATAGCCCTCCACTTTTTACTCTTCAGATTGCAATTCATCATTAAATGACGACAACAATACCCATGAAAAGCATTAGGAAAAACGGTACTACATGCATGTGCAATTGCCAGATGCCGGTCAGATATGATGGACAAACCTTTAACCTCACCAATGCATTCTTTCAATTTACTCATAAACCAAGACCATGTTTCGTTGCTCTCACCTTGACAAACACCAGTGGCAATTGGTAGGATCTGGTTGTTTCCGTCCATTCCAACAGCAACCATATTCGTTCCAAGGTATCTCCCTTTAAGATGTGCAGCATCAATTATTATCAATGGCCGCAAATGACGCAAGAAGCTCCGAATCTATTTAAATAAAGCACATATTCAATATTCAATAAAATGTAACTAATAATATATGTACAATTTAAGAAAATATAATTTAATAGACACTTACAGCAACACCGAACCCTATGAAGCACATCTTAAATCGATCATCATCATCTGTCTCAATGTGTGTAACCGTCCCCTCATTCTCCAACTTTAAGTTGTAGCAATAATACGGTAACTGCTTAAAAGATTCCTTAGGGCAACCGTTTATCAACTGTAATGCGATGTTTTTCCCACCCCAAGCTCTTTTATTAGAAACATCAATTTTCTACTCAACATTCAAATCCTTTTGTATGTCCTCACCTGTATAGATCCTTCTGCTATCTTTTAGTTTCTCCATAAGTATGCGAGCAAGTATTTGTTGTGTAGCGTTTCGATGATTAGGATTGATTTTAGTTCTCGAACATATATGCACGTCGTTAATGTCGGAAACATAGAATTTACGACTAACAATACTTTTTCTTGTGTGAACGCTCCAGTTGCAACCCATTTGCACACAATTTACATCGTACCTAGTCGGACTAGACTTGATTACTTTATACTCAAACCATTCAACTATAGCTTTTATTCCTATTGAAAAAATGCACGAATCCTTATCATCAAACCTATTACCCAACTTTACTTTAGATATTATATTTTGTTTCAGGTTATTAACTACTTTAATTATAGGATCAAGTGAATGGGGTGGGATAGGCATATTTTTAAATGAGCATTTCTCCCAACAAGGCTGAACATCCTCAATCACGCGTTCAGTATTATCAGGTTCAGCTGTTGGTGCTGGGAGATCAAACTCATCGGGGAACAAAGAAACATTTAGATCTATATCAAGATGCTTAGAAGAAGAAGACGGGGTTACCTCCGAAGTGTGCTCTATAACATCGATAAAAAGTGTCTGAACAATGTCTTGCTTACAACAAATTTCTTTAACAAAGAATGATACATCACCATCGTCATGTAGAGTAATATTCTTGGATCCGGATATGTAGTGTAAATTGACGTTCTTGTCTGTAATATCGTATTTCTTCTTGACATACTTTACCAAGTTGCGGTAATTAACGTCAAGTGGAAGTAAAACTCCACGATTTTTTTTTTTTGATAATCCAATAAAAGTTTTAATTTTAAGGAATTTGATGAACTCATTATATATATATATATATATATATATATATATATATATATATATATATATATGGACTGTGAAGAAACCCAGTACCAATCAATTAAGATTGGTCTATGTGGTCGCTCAATTAAGATGTCGCTTAAAAATATACCTCCAAAATTTCATTTTCCCTCGGTCTATGTGGTCGCTCAATTAAGATGTCGCTTAAAAATATACCTCCAAAATTTCATTTTCCCTCTCATTTCCAGTTTACATTTCCCTTCTAAAATTCATTTCCCTCCCTAGGTATGTGTGATTTTACTATTCACTTTCTATCTATATATTCTTGTCAAAGAATAGGTCAAATAACACAAACAATGACTTCCTCTTCTTCCAATTCTAGGTCAAATATAAAGACCATCGAATACTACATCAATGCGAGTCATTGCGAATGTCCAATACCATTGCCGGTCAAAGTTCAAACTTGGACACGAAAACATCCTGGTAGAAGGTTTAAGGCTTGTCCCATATGGGTAAGATTATTATACCTACAAAAAATTACTTAATTATATTGTTACTTTTCATCAATAATTGTTAACAGCGTGACTTGTTTAGGACAAGGAGACGAAATGCGGATTTTTTGGGTTCATAGACCCGGAGCTACCAAGTGAGTACTACAAAGATTTGCTTTACAAAGAACATGAGAAAAATATGTTATACAAGAAGAAGGGGGAAAATATTGTTTCTAGTCAAGCTGTTGTTGTCTCACAAGATGAAATGATGATGAACATGAAGAATGAGTTGGTTACCATCAAGTCAAAAGTTAAAGTGCATGAAAAATGTTTATTTGTTTTCGGTTTGCTAGTTGTACTCTTCGTTGCTCTTGTTTTAGCTCCAAGTATTAATTAGTAGGTTGTAATAAACTCGTTTATGGTTGTTGTCAGTAGTAATGAATGTTTCCAATGTAATTCACAAGCATTCACATATGAAGGCACTACATATTTAAAATCAAACCACATAAACCTACGATATCCTTCAACATACATGGTACAATGACTAAACCAGTACACAAAAGGTGGTGGCAACATTAGCATAACAAACACAAAATAAAATAAAACAAAACCCACCTACCAAATAACTAGAAATCATATAAACATAGTCTATTCAGTTTTTTTTTACCACAAGCCAGCTTATACTTCCAAAAGTATCTAACCATGTGCTCTCGATAGGCTAACGCAACCTGAAGAGGATCATCAACCTTCATACTTAGATTGTTAGACAACCGGTACAAAAAAATGCATACCATACTCCACATTCGCCATATAGATTAGCTTGTACAGGGACATTATCAACCACTCGAAAAGATATCTTATAATTGGAAACAGATATGGATTTGGTTTCAAAAACTTTACATTTCTCTAGATACTTTGGAAGAATTACCTCAAAACTGGCCCTCATTTTTAAATGATCCGGTCTCGTTTCTGGATTTGGCGTAGGAAGTGAATCGTAAAAAGTTACAACGCCGGTACAAAAAACTAATTCTGCAAGCAACCAGTGGTCCGATGTTACGTTCAAAGGAAAGTAGACCTACATTTTAACAAAATAATATTAGATGTTAACATAACCATTATGATTAACAAAACTAAAACTAATAATAATAATAATAATAATAATAATAATAATAATAATAATAATAATAATAATAATAATAATAATAATAATAATAATAATAATAATAATAATAATAATAATAATAATAATAATAATAATAATAATAATTAAGAAGTGGCGTTGAATTGTACCAACCTTGTCAACACTAGACCATGGCACAGGATACCTTTCTCCGTTGCCATAATAAAAAGGCAATGATCCCTTAAGAAGGGTAGACGATAAAAAAGAACTGGCCATCACCCAATCTGCATTGGCGGGTCTAAAGTGCCACATTAAGTCTATCCAAACATCCAAATGCTGAAAAGTATTTATAAAAATGGGATTGTTAATCTATCAACATATAAATGTAATGTTTTCTATTTAAAACGAATACACCAACTGGTAAATTAAGTACCTTATCGTTGAGCCATCCTCTTCTGTTACCCCGGCCAACTCCCAGCAAAGCTAGCCAAAATTTCCGATTAACAACAACGTCGAAACCCCAAGGAAACTTATGCGACGACTTTTTACCTTTTGTCATGAAACAATTCATACTTTCTGGCTTACTTATTTTGTTACCTAACTTCTTGTTCTTAAGGAAACCAACCGGACGCTTCAGATTCTGTAATTTATTTTTTTTAAAGAAAAAATGTAAAGGCATCATCTATTAATATGTATGGAGATATATACAAGGGGTGTTTAAAAATAAATAGTCACAAACCTCTACCCAAGGTTCCAGCGGAAATTGTTCAACATTGTTTCCGAGGGCACAGGGTACACCAATCACTTCACTAAGTCTCTTGGACCGCCTTTTGGGCAATTGTGGAGTTGTAGTCGGTAGCTCCACAAAGGGGTCCTTCAAAGACTTGCCAACCTGTTTTGTCCTCTTTGGTTGAACATCAGGAGTCTTCTCTTTTGTCACAGTCTTCTCTTTTGGTACATATTTCTTGCGACGTTTCTTCTTAAGTGGTTGACTTGGTTTGGGTTGTTGTGGAGACTTACCCGGTTTCCTCTTCCTTTGAAGACGCATGAAAATGTCCTGTAAGCACAGTTCATTATTGATATTAGTATCGCTATTACAAATGGTATTTAAAGTAAGTTAACAACGTACTCATATGGTAAAGTACCTCGGAAGCGTCATTCAAAGGATTATTTACTTGTCCTTCTTTAGAAAGGTCCAGGTCAGTATTTTTGTTGTAATTAAAAAAAAGTGACCTTTCTTGCTTTTTCAGCTTCCTTGTCGATCTTGTCCAAAATCGACTTGGTTATTCTGTCATTTACTTTTTCGATAACTTTATTATTTCCATTATCAACTTTCTCATAGGAACCAGACTCCATTACTTCATGACCATCAACACCTTTTTCTTCAGTGGCCAAATGCGCATCGACTAATTTCACACAATCTTTATCAGTTGTCCTAACACAATCTTCATCACGATCTTTTAATACCTCACCACCAAAATTATCAGTTGTGACACAAACATGGCCATGACAACCTTCAACATCCATATCAACATTCTCATCAGAAACATACTCCATTACTTCATCACCGTCCACACATTTGTCTTTGGTGGCCAACTGCGCATCGACTAATTTGACACAATCTTTATCGTTTACCCTAACACAATCTTCATCACCCTTGTAGTCATTAGCCCTCGTATCTTCCACATGTAAGACACCATCACACTTGTTCTCGTCAACATCCATGTCATCTGTCACATCATCTTTACCACATGTATCTGTAACATGGCCCACACCAACATGCCCATTGCCCATGTTCTCTTCAACATTACCATCACGACTTCCCGCATCTTTACCACATGTATCTGTAACATGGCCCACACCAACATGCCCATCTCCCATGTTCTCTTCAACATTACCATCACGACTTCCCGTATCTTTACCACATGTATCTGTAACATGGCCCACACCAACATGCCCATCTCCCATGTTCTCTTCAACATTACCATCACGACTTCCTGCATTAATTTTTTCATTATCCGAACCATGCTTGCTTACTGTGTCAATGACAATACCATCTGTATTAGTAACATGCTTGCTTACTGATACGTCCTCGTTTTGATAATGATTATCAGTAACATTCAGATCCGCATTGTTGTCTTTATTGTCACAAACATGGGCATCACTGTCGGTGTCGTAAGCAGTTACGGAATGCGATGGCGAATCTACCAAATCAGCAAAATCATCTTTATAGATCCCCTGTTCAGAAGAAAACATAAATTGAATAAGTAACTGAATATTAGCAAACAACTATTAATTGAGATTTCTTATGCTAGTTTATAGTTACATGAATAACAAATTGAGAAAAGCGTACATTTAAATTAGTTAGGTTATCAAGTTGGATGTGATCAACTGCCGTAAAAGGAGAATTCGGATGACATAGATTCTCAAGTTGTGACATGTAGGATGGATACACGGCAGGGTCAAGATAATTAAGCTTTCCATCATCGCCATTAACAGAGGAAGGGCATGTTGATTTGTCGCATGATTCATCATACATTGGGCAGGTCTGTAATTAAAAACTTATTAGTAGCTGGGTTAAAAACTAAATATAAAAAAAATGAAATATTACGCGGAATATTACCTGTTCAACATCATTGTTTACCGTGTTCTCATTTTCGGCGTTAACACGACTACAAAAGGGGCTTTGAATAGGTGTTAGAGCCTGAAATAAAAGAAAAATGGTGTTTGAAGGATGATTTTAACAAAAAATTTAAAAATGAACAAACAGAATAAGCACAATCTGATCCAGAAGAAAAGTAGTGGTGCAAATTACTTAAGCTACTCAAATTACACTCAGAATCATACACTAAACACAGATACAAGCTCATATGCACAATTGCAGGCTTCAAATGCATAAACAAACCCCTGTCTCAAACAGGCCAATGTACAGAAGCTATAAGCTAACAATTTAAACCTGAATTGACCAGCTTATGGGGGCAAACTATTGATTGAACTACTAAGAACTCAGAACCCAAGTACAGAATCCATAAGCTATCAGTTTAAACCTGAAATGACCAGCTTATGGGGGCCAACTATTGATTGAACTCAGAAATGATAACTGTTTTTGACTTTTGATTTTAACTACAACTTTGACCAAAATGAAACAATATCTGATCTAAATGACTACTGTAATTATGATAAGCAATTATTAATCTAAACTAAGCTACCTAAATATTATTGTAACTAGCTATAATGTTTATGCAACCTAACAATTACTAACAGTTAAACTTTTGATGCTCCAAAATATGTTTTGACCTTTTTATATTGAACTAATAATTTTTATGCAAGCTAGTAAAGACTTAATAATACCCTAAGTAATGTATCTAACCAAATAACAAACTCTGAAACATTGTCCACTACAACAGACTACTCAAATCCAAACACCCTTTAAGTAACTGTGATTACACTAGGTTTCAGATTACAAGGCTTAATATACTACAACTGATGCTCAAATTTTAATAGTTATCAGTCCTAAAAGATAATAGATGCAGTGAAAATGAACCAAAGCAACAGGAACACAGAATCCAGAACAGACACAATACCAAACAAAACCAAACACTCCCTTATCTGTCCATATTCACTACACTAGAATGAGACAGATATTACCATGGCATCTTTGGAATGAAAATCTTCATTCGCAGTTTCTTCTGGCTCTAGATTGGCATGAAAAATATTTGAGCTTTGAATAGATGCCGAATCCTGAAATAAAAGAAAAATGGTGTTTGAAGGATGATTTTTTAAAAAAATTTAAAAATGATTAATAAACTAAAAAAATTATTATCAATAAACGATTATAAAGTGTGTATAGGATATTACCATGGCATCTTTGGAATGCAAATCTTCATTGCCAGTTTGTTGTGGCTCTGGATTGGCATGAATAATATTTGAGCTCTCAATATGTGTCGAATCCTGAAATAAAAGAAAAATGGTGTTTCAAGGATGATTTTTTTAAAAATTTTAAAAATGATTGATAAAATAATAAAATAATTATAAATAAACGATTACAAAGTGTGTATAGGATACTACCATGGCATCTTTGGAATGCAAATCTTCATTGCCAGTTTGTTGTGGCTCTGGATTGGCATGAATAATATTTGAGGTCTGTATAGGTGTCGAAGCCTGAAATTAAAAAGACATTTATACACGCTTTTATGGTCACCTAAGATTGTTATTATCAAATTGTGGTATAGATTAAAAAATAAAATTAAACCGCTGACCTCTGGATGATGTATGTTCAAAGCTTTCTCAACAATGGCAAGCCTTTTTTTAACATCATTGAATACTTCAACATTCGATCCTGATTTACCAATCAAATGAACTATTGTCTTCAAGGTCTCAACCTCAGCAACTAATTTAGGTACTTCAGTATTTGATTCTGCTGCGGCTGTTGGAAGCCCTCCACCTGTTGTATCGTTGAGCTCTTCTGCTGCATCGTTGAGCTCTTCTGCTTGTACCTAAGTAACAAATAATTTTAAAAGATTTAGGAGATGTACATTAATAATTTATATCTTATAGGCCTTAAGGGTCAAACATAATGTTTTGAAAGTTAACAATGTACCTCAAAAGGAACTTCTGATAGTCGAGGAATGGCATCATCTGAAACATCAGCGACATTTCCTACTTGTCCAAAATATGCAGTCCTACGCACAAAGCGTGGGTTCAACTTTTCATCATTAGTCGGAACAAGTTCCACAGGATCCGAACCCTGTGTAACAAATTTATTATAAAAGGTCAAAACCAAATTTATATATAAGTCCTAAATTAGTAAACAAATAACACAGAATAATGACAACGAATACCTGACCAAACAGTATAGAATAATCACGTTTTCGGAATGTTTTAATCTTTAACCAAGAAAGACCACGTGGGATCCTATTAGGGACTTTTTTAAACCATTGTTGACTATTGGGATAACTCTCAAGAATCCATATCTAAAATTAAATAAAACAATGAATCTAAAGTTATTTTTGGTACAAGAAAACAATCACAAAAAATTACACAACTTGATTTAAAAAAATCATACCTTAAAAGCCCAAATAAATCCACAAATATTATATGTGGCAGTTTTATCTGGGGTTACTGCCTGCTTCTTCTTGTAATACCTTTGATAATGCTTAGGAACCAAATTGGCTAGACTGGCGTACAAACGTCTCCACAAGTACTCTCCCCATGGATAAGTATTCCAAGCATTAAAATCCTCAACGAGCTGCAAAAATTCATTAGGTACATTGTACCAAGGCCCACGACCGGTAAATATGACCTCAGCACATATCAAAAGACAAACCCTGACAGCATCCTTAGTTGGCAAAGCATCAAATACTTTATCGTTGTTCAAAATATGTAAAAGCTCATTCCCTTTTACGGTAACCTTTCTATCAAACTGCTTATGAGGGAAGATTCGCAAGGCAAACGGGCTACGATCAACTACTACGTGGTCAGGCAAAGGGCCGAAAAGAAAACCCGTCACCAAAAGAAACTCCTCACGACCAAAGCGCAACAAATTATCCCCAATTCTATATGTAATGGGTGGACAAGTATCAAGCAATTTAGGAATATATACCTGATGCTGTAAAACGAAGTTTAGGAGATGGTTATCATTTGAATGACAAGGGAGAATAGCCAACCATTGCGCGAATACACTTTCCCGGAACAGGCTAATTCGATTTTGATTCTTTCCCAACTTACTTTTAATCTTTTCCAGCAACTCTAAATTGGAACGAATCATTACATTTGCATGAAAGTAGCCGTCAATATTTTCCATTTACGCATTGACTTATTAATAATTTGGGGTTTGAAATTTGTATACACAAATTTAGGGTTAGGGTTCTAACGTTTGATTTTGATTCGAATTTTGAGTGGGAGTAGGTGTGGAAAGGAAGTTTGGTTGTGAGTTTCTTGGTATTTGAAAATTTAGAATATACAAAACGGTTCATTATGTTGGGGATATAAAAAAAGTCGCTCGGATATTTGAATATCGCTCAGATATACTAATTATTTCGCTGGATAATTAGGATTAAAAAAGGGTGTTAAAAATACTTTAATACGAATTATTATTAAAAAAAAGTTGTTGAAAAGGTACAAAAAGGGTTTATGTGTAAAGTACAAAAAAGTGACATATTATCAGTCGCTTAAAACTTTTCGCTAGGTCGCTGGGCTTTGGGAAGGTTAAAAAAGAATAAAATATTATTTGTCAAAGTTTGACTATTTTGGAGGAAAGTGACAAAATAGAAGGTCGCTCGAACTTTTGATAAGTCGCATGTGATAAGTTGCACAAAAGTAACCCTTACACATTATGATTGGGCACTACTTTTGGGGTGCCACATGTCAAACTTATGTCAACTTAGCTAGTCGCTCGGGCCATTTTAAGAAACCAACCTACTTAGGTACACAAAAGCCCACCACTTTGAGCGACTGGTCCATTTGTAGAATTGCCCCTATATAGTATTCTACAAACGCCCACACCCGGGCTATGGATCAGGCATACAGTGGGTAAAGACTCGTCCTTCTTCCACGGTGTTAATAAAACTAAACTAACTAATATATATAATTAACTAACTACGAGCTAACTAAAATGCTATTACATCAATTAGGTGACCGAGTCTTCTATAGGAATAATTGTATTCCTAACAATCTCCCCCTAAGCGAGGTCACCTTGGAAATTAAGCTCTTTGTTCTTCAAGCATTTTTTTTTTTAGTCATGTAGCTCGTAGGTTCTGATTCTTCACTTCTCCGCACACTTTGTATTTCAAGTAAGTGAACTTGTGATTTGGATTCCTTTGTGAAATGTGATCTTTGAGCTTCTTTGAGATCATCAGCCATAGTAAATCTCCAAGCTCATCCATAGAGGTATCGCCTTCATGTGACGTAGTGACTTAAGGACCATCATGCTCACACCCTTCTAGGTCAGGAGACTTTACTTTAGAGTTGTGGATCAAGAGACTTTTTCATCAGAGTTGCGGAAACGTTGTTGGTAGTCTCTCAACATTTGTTGTAGCAAGTCTCTCATCGTCATTGATTAGTGAGGAGGATGTGTGAGCATGAGGTATGGATTGACCCGATTCAGCTGGAAATAGGAGCCATCAACACCATCTTTATATGTATCCCTGAAATAAAACAATTAGCAATAAAGATAGAGAACGAATATGGCTTTGTCATTCGTTCTACGAGGACAGACTACCCTCCGGTTTTGTGAAAACCGACCTATGATCAGGTAGAGTCTCTTTTAAAGAAGACTCTCCTTGACAGGAATTTCCAGCTTGTAGTAATGAATTTTCCAAAGAATCCACTTCGGAATCTTCTTACTTAGCATTTTCTCATACCGGAACGTCTCAAAGCAGACAACACGATAGAGTGAATCGGCGAATAAATATTCACGGATTGATGAGAAATTGATTTATAGAAATCACTCGTGTGTCATATGATAAACATTTTTGAGACACGATGAGAGTTTTAAGCATTCAATCATATTTCCATCAAAAATACTTTTGTTTGAAAGGTTTTACACAATCAATGTGCTCGAAAATTAGTAGATGAGCACATTGAAAGGTTTTTGCAAAAGTATCCGTCAATCCATATCCTGGAACAAGTTTGATTCAATGTTGAATCGCACCATTGTTGCTTTCCAGTTGTCCCTTGATCATTGATCCAAGATGGATCTCACATGTCACCTACCAAGAGCTTGAATGATGTTCGCTCTAGAAGGATTTCCATCTTCATTGTGAATATTTTCATATCACTCGGATGTTCTGGCAATACCACAAGGATAATGCGTAGGACTC
Organism: Artemisia argyi; assembly: GCA_030686995.1. Taxonomy (NCBI): domain Eukaryota; kingdom Viridiplantae; phylum Streptophyta; class Magnoliopsida; order Asterales; family Asteraceae; genus Artemisia; species Artemisia argyi. The sequence goes on from CM060696.1 coordinate 106,462,093, forward strand.
TAAATATTTTATCTTATTTTGTGTGAAACAATAAGCATATTTCGAATGTGTCCTATTGTGATTTATGGATGATCTCATGGCTCTAGACTCAATAGTGCGTTTTGATCCGCTCCTGGAGACTAGGGAGGCGTCTCCTGTTTTAGGTATCAACATAGCTCGCAATGAGCGGTCGATACATTGCACAGGGTTCCCCGTGAGAATGAAACAAGCTCTTTTAAGAGAACTTGAGTGGTTGGGAAGTTTAGTGCAGTGTATCACTGGGTCCATGACGTCTTGTCTTCAATACCGGTGTTATCTTAGTAACCACCAGTAGATTATGCATTGAACCCGGTTTCTGTCCTAAGGTTGAATATATGGAGGGCTATTTCTTTTCACCCTTTCTCATTACATTTCTTTTTCATTCTTCAACCCCTTCAGTGCTTACCGAGACTTCACCACTAGAACCTTGTTGGGTTTGTTCCAGTCCTAGCTCTATCTCAGTCCGCACTCTTCCCTTTCTCACTTTGCTCCTTTTTTCAATCATTCCTAAGGACTTCTGATCTATCTAAAGGATTGTCCCTGGGAAGATCCTTCCGGTTCTGGTGGATCATGGGAACTCATACCTAACCTTAACCAACCTTATAACTCCATGCATAAAGTTAAATGGTCGGTCTTTGGTATTACTTCCACAAACGCCTTTGCTCCCCCTCAATATGTGCATCGATATTCAAAAGTGTTTAGCACATATGTGGGAGCCTATTTATTGAGTCCAAAAGATCACTTTTGATTATCAGATTTCATATTTAAATCACATTCTCTCCCTTGAGCAAAAATTTCAAATCTTTTGAGATTTTGGATCCCAATTGATTTAAATAAGTTAGAAAACGTTTGGGAGAGAAATGTGGTCAGTTTTAATATTGTCTGATAAAAGGGAACTTTTTTCTGCTCCCCCTCAATCTGTGAGGGAGTTTGTTATGTGTCAGATTCGATGAGTTTCCAAAAGATTTGAAGTTTTAACGAAAACTCTTTGAAAATGTACTCATTCTGACACATAACCATCACAAATCGTTTTGTTGCTTTTGTTTTATACAAAGCGTGGGGAGTTTTGATGATACATAAAATTTTGAGAAATCACTCTCCCCCTCAATCAATGACGAATGTTAAAGCTTAAATAGGTGATGTCATTGATTGAGTGACAAATTTTGTCAAAATTTTGAGTACAAATTGATTTTCAATCAAAATCTCATGGTACCACCAAGTTTTGCACAAATATTTTCCGGAAAAATCATAGAAGGGAAAATATTTGGCAGTAAAAAGAAGATTTCTCTTCTTTATCAAGAAATAATGCACTGAAACGTACATTAGATCAAGGGTGCATGAATATAAAGTAATTCACGCTCGGATGAACGGCACCCTTTGCTAGGAACAACCGTATTTTTGGCGACGTGTTTTCCTCATTTTGAAAACCGGGTTGCTATCTGAAGTAATAGCAAGCCATATTTTTGAAGTCCGGGTTACAGCCTAAAATGACTGTAAGCCATTGTTTTGAAGAATGTTTTGAGATACAACATGTTTTAGAAAAAAAACTTTATTTGAAACCGAAAAACTCTTGCTCAAGCATATGTATGTGTAACACCCCCAAAATACCGCAGCGGAAGACTGTGTCATTGGGATGCTACTTCAGGGCACAAAGTACAAGATATAGAAAACGAACTCTAAATGAGACGTTTTTGAAAAGTTACCATTCGAATAGATAAAAGTCATAGTTTACAAAACAAAGATCCCAAAGTAGAATGATACATAAGTTTTTAAAGTGTATCGAATGGTAAACGATAAAAGTGAAAGTCTCCAAAAGCATGCCCTAAGACTCTCAGCTCCACACACCTGCTATCGCCTTTCTAACCTGAGATAAACATGCTTAAAGTGTCAACACAAAGGTTGGTGAGTTCATAGAGTTTGTCTTAATACAGTTGAAAAGTCTATAAAGAATGTTCACACAGCAAAGGCATCGTAAATCCACTCAGTTACAAGTCCCGTCATAAGAGACTTGTAACCTGTGTGTTCACAACCCACTGCTACAAAATAATATGATTAAGATATGTATAAGTTCATAACAAAAGTTAAGCAATTAGTAGTGAGTCTACACTTCATCTCCGAAGACCTCACTTAAGTATGTATATCTCCATGGTTGTGCCCAGCAACTTAATCTGGGGCCATTCGAAGTATATGTGTCTCCATGGTAGTGCCCAGAACTAAATCTGGGGCCATTGGAAGTATATATGTATGTATCCATCACAGTTGAGTATAACACAGTTAAGTATAACACAATCACGTATGTATGACATCAAGTATAATGTAATCAAGTATAATGTTATCAAGTATAATGTTTCCCAAGTATAAATGTTATGTGAATCTGTACAAGTAAGCAAGTAGTAGCATGTATCTCCCCCAAAGAGTTGATAAAACAATTAAAAGAGTAGGGGCTATGACTCACCTCGAAGTAATAGTACAATGCAACGGAATGTTAAGGACAACAATGCACGGTTATCTGCCGCAACCTAAAATGAATGATGAATGATCTCATTTAGATCACCAAATGATGTTATGAATGTCCATGCTCATGTTTCTATACCACTCTAGTCTTTGGAAAAACACTTGTGTTATCAAAATATATAATCCAAGAATTTGGAAAAATATTGCTATTAGAAAATATAATAAGCTAGATGTAATAATATATATATACTTATATATATATATATCGTATGTTTCCATGTTAGCGTTGAAATACTCGAGTTGTAATCCTTGAAATGATGAAAATATACTTGTAATAACTAATACTACATTAGTTATAAAGCTTGGTACTTAATATTATGTCTAGCTTATAAATGTACTTCGTAGTTTTTGTGCCAAATTTAATAAAAGCTGTCAAATATAAAGTGGTTTTAGCCGATATTCAAACGTGTATATCTTTGTCGTTACTTGTCCGTTTTACTTGTTCTTTATGTCCACGGTTACGTCTTAGTATATAGTAATATATTTTGGAAAGCTCGGCTCCTCCGGGTTACGTCTAAAGTCTCTTTTTGTCCAATGAAAAACGTCCAACAGCAACAAATTTCCAGAAAATACTTTTCGTCAACAGTCTTGCAAAAATCATAACTTCTTCGTTATTAACTCTTTTTAATCCGTTCTTTCGCCTACGGATTCGTTTTTGAAAGTATTTTCTAAAAATTTTGCCAAAGTTCACTTGGTGTTTACTGATTTTCCAGATTTTCACAAAATGGGACAGCATGTCTAAAATATGTTCCAAATCAAGTTTTCAAGGTTTATAACTAATTTCTACCATCACCAAACCTCTTGTAATCACCACATAGCTAATATAATCCTACCATACACCTTCTTAGGGTGCCATGGACTCCTAACCAAGTTATTATAGCAAGGGGATTCATAAATAAAAAGTTAGGGTTTGTATGTTCCATTTTAGACAAAATAAATGGTGGTATAGCTAGTTGCACATGATTTTTAGCATGATACTCATGAAATACATGTAAAAATAAGATGATCCATGAAAAAATAAAGTTGAAAACTTACTTGATAAAATGAGATGATTATATGATGATTATGCTTGATGTTCTTGTGTTTTTGTTGCTTGATTCTTGATTAGGCAAGTATAATGAACAAGTTTGTAGCTTTAACTTTTCAAAAACCATGGATGGATCTTGGAGAAGGTTTTGGGTCGTGGGTTTGCAAGAGAAATGGGGAGGATGAGATGAAATTCTTTCTTACTAAAAAGTGTAGATAATGATTTGTGATTTTTGGTTAAAGTATAAGTTTAGAGGTTTATTAGTATTATACTTAGGAATTTAAGGCATGAGGTTAAAAGGGTGTTACATGGGCCGGTTTTTCAAGGGTGAAGGGGGGGGGGGGGGTAGGGTACTTGTGATTTAATTAGAAATCTAGTGTAGCGTTAAGTGTTATTACGTGTTATTCGTTAAAATCGGGTACCGGGTTTAATAGCAATAAACGTTCACGAAGTTAACCGGGATGAAATAAAGTTATAATAATGTTAAAAACATATTAAAAATATGTTGGGTACATTTACTGAGTGATCGGGTGATTATTGTTTAGTTTTCACGAAAACCGTCGTTATATTCATAAACGTACGTTATAAATAAAATAAATTTCCAAAATACTGGGTAACTGAATGTTATAACTTTTATGATGTTAAAATGGATATAAAAATATGTCGGGACCATTGTGGGAATGTTTAGATATATTCGTCGTGTATAAACCGGGTGTTAACGTTTACTATAAATACTTATACGTAAAAACGTTAAATGTACTGAATATAGTAATTTGAAAATCCTGAGAGTGGTATAACATGAAAATGCTGTTATGATGATATGCAGACTATCTCCAGTCCGTATGCAGTGTTCTTAACACTAATGAAATGAATTCGCACCTAAACCAATCCGGTTACGCGAATTTGAATACCCGTAAACTAAATTTACGATAAAATGAGTAATGCAAGTGAATGATGAAAACTTTTCCGGAAATGAATAGTGTTTAGTGAATAGTAAATTTCCCAAATGTTTCTCAGAATATCAAAATGACCTCGAAAATGATGAATAGTAAAACGATGAATAGTGTTTTGATGAATAGTGATTTATGAATAGTGTTTTTCCAAAGTTCCCGAAATGACCTGAAATGATGAGTTGTGACAGTCTTCCCCTCTAAAAGGAACTTCGTCCCGAAGTTCAGTTAATGTTAATCAGTTAAATGTGTGTTTAAGAAAATGTGTCAAAGCTTATGTATGTGGGTTTCCTATCCAACTAGGTATGTTCTCGTGGTCAGACTTGATGAGGCAAACCTTCCCAATCCCGAGCATAGTCCTCAAAAGACCTCCTTTAGGTTAATCCTTTAGGTAACCGATTTTCACTTAAGCCCACAACCCAATCAAACAAGAACAGTCATGAGATTAAGCTAAATCGGTTTGAGTGATGACTTTAACTTTTAGCTTGATTTTCGCAACCCAATCAAACAAGAACAGTCACTAGAACCAAGCTAAAAATCAAGGTCTGGATTCAACATCCTTGAAAAAGATCTTTTGAAAGATTGGCTCGACTTTGGAATTGCTTACACTAATCAAATTTCTAATGTTAGGGTGACTAAGGTTAATGCTGCTAGGTCTCAGATTAGTCAATGTTGTGTATAGGTCCTATATTAAGACTTAAGTGCTACAAAAATACGATAGTTGTTCAAGAGAATGTACCCGTTGTACTATCGCGGACATGTTGGGTGATAGGATTTCCTAAGAAGTAAGCTCTGCCAATTGCGGGTGGAATCTCATTGGCCTCATCTCGTGGCCCTTCAATTGCTGCTGCTAAGTTTGGACGGTTGCCTCCTTGGTTAAAATTCCTTTTCAACTTAGGACAGTTGTTCCGAAAGTGATCCGGGCTGTTACACTCATAGCATGTCTTTTGGTTCACTGGTTCTCTACACTGGTTTGCATAATGACCAGACTGTCTGCAATTAGCACACATACGGCAGGGCACAGTCTTTTGGTGATGAAAGTTACATTTCGTACATTTAGGATGCTGGCCTAAATACTCTCTCTGACCCGAATTAGTCGCCGCAAAGGTCCTTGCCCTTTTGTTGTCAGTCTGCTTGTTCGACTCGCTTGTTCCCTTCCTTTTATCACTGTCCCTCAAGCTTCCATTTCTAACCATCTCATCTGTCAGAGTCCCTGCTCTCAATATTGCACTCTGAATTGTAGAAGGCTCAGTTGTTTTCACAATCCCACGAATTTCTGGGACAAGACCATATATGTACCTCTCGATCCTCTTGGACTCAGGGGTAACTAGGTGTGGAACTAGTCTGGCTAATTCATGGAATCGATCTGTATAGGCTGCATGACCAGCCCCTATCATAGAGAGATGATAGAGTTCATCCTCCAGCTTTTGCATCTCGTTGTCCGGGCAGTATTCCTCCTTCAGTAATGCCTTAAAATCGTCCCATGTCATACCTACAGCTGCCGCTCTACCCCTAGCTTGAATCTGCGTATTCCACCATGTCAATGCCTTTCCTGATAGTAAGCACATGGAATACTTCACTATTTGATGTGCTGCACAGTTACTAATGTCGATCACCGACTCCATCTTTTCAACCCATCGAGTATACACCAACGCGCCTCCTACACCATCGAAATCAATTGGCTTACATGACGTAAATTCCTTATACGTGCATCCGGTCCTAATGTTGTTGTTGCCATTACCATTCTGGCCTATACCATTGGTGTTGTTAATTCCGCTTACGTGGTTTGCCAAGTTATTCATATGATCGCCAACTTGAGTGACAATAGTGGGGAGAAAGTTTTCAAGTTGTCGAGCGATGATGGTTTCAAAATCAGTATTTCCACCGTCGTTGTTATCATTGTTTTCAACTCCGTGACCACCTCCACTACCTCCACGTCCACCAGTTCTTCCACCATCGTTACTTGGGTTACTAGTGTCATGAGCAGCTCCTCTACCTCCTCATATAATACCGTGCTACCAGTTGTTTCCTAAGTTGTGCCAACACCGATCTACATCTGCATAGTCATATGTCCACGTGTGTCGTGAAGCACTTATAATTATGTTGGCCACCACAATTATAAATGTTTCCTTTCACAAGTGTACATATCACCAGGCACACATATCTCAGTGGTAGACGTTGCTTAAATGGGCATCTAGGGAATGTCACGCTTAGTACAAAGGAACAAAGGATTCTCCCTTAAGTGTTAAAGTCACCGGGAAGTCTAGTTTCTAACGGTTTCTACAAAGTATCTAATAGCGTAGGTCTAAAAATAAATTACCAGCAAGCGTATGTGTATGTAAAGTGCAAGGCGATAGGGAGGAGAGTCTACATGTATGTAGTTATAGTCTAGACTCTAAAACAACCTAGTTCTCTATAACCAAGGCTCTGATACCAATCTGTAACACCCCCAAAATACCGCAGCGGAAGACTGTGTCATTGGGATGCTACTTCAGGGCACAAAGTACAAGATATAGAAAACGAACTCTAAATGAGACGTTTTTGAAAAGTTACCATTCGAATAGATAAAAGTCATAGTTTACAAAACAAAGATCCCAAAGTAGAATGATACATAAGTTTTTAAAGTGTATCGAATGGTAAACGATAAAAGTGAAAGTCTCCAAAAGCATGCCCTAAGACTCTCAGCTCCACACACCTGCTATCGCCTTTCTAACCTGAGATAAACATGCTTAAAGTGTCAACACAAAGGTTGGTGAGTTCATAGAGTTTGTCTTAATACAGTTGAAAAGTCTATAAAGAATGTTCACACAGCAAAGGCATCGTAAATCCACTCAGTTACAAGTCCCGTCATAAGAGACTTGTAACCTGTGTGTTCACAACCCACTGCTACAAAATAATATGATTAAGATATGTATAAGTTCATAACAAAAGTTAAGCAATTAGTAGTGAGTCTACACTTCATCTCCGAAGACCTCACTTAAGTATGTATATCTCCATGGTTGTGCCCAGCAACTTAATCTGGGGCCATTCGAAGTATATGTGTCTCCATGGTAGTGCCCAGAACTAAATCTGGGGCCATTGGAAGTATATATGTATGTATCCATCACAGTTGAGTATAACACAGTTAAGTATAACACAATCACGTATGTATGACATCAAGTATAATGTAATCAAGTATAATGTTATCAAGTATAATGTTTCCCAAGTATAAATGTTATGTGAATCTGTACAAGTAAGCAAGTAGTAGCATGTATCTCCCCCAAAGAGTTGATAAAACAATTAAAAGAGTAGGGGCTATGACTCACCTCGAAGTAATAGTACAATGCAACGGAATGTTAAGGACAACAATGCACGGTTATCTGCCGCAACCTAAAATGAATGATGAATGATCTCATTTAGATCACCAAATGATGTTATGAATGTCCATGCTCATGTTTCTATACCACTCTAGTCTTTGGAAAAACACTTGTGTTATCAAAATATATAATCCAAGAATTTGGAAAAATATTGCTATTAGAAAATATAATAAGCTAGATGTAATAATATATATATACTTATATATATATATATCGTATGTTTCCATGTTAGCGTTGAAATACTCGAGTTGTAATCCTTGAAATGATGAAAATATACTTGTAATAACTAATACTACATTAGTTATAAAGCTTGGTACTTAATATTATGTCTAGCTTATAAATGTACTTCGTAGTTTTTGTGCCAAATTTAATAAAAGCTGTCAAATATAAAGTGGTTTTAGCCGATATTCAAACGTGTATATCTTTGTCGTTACTTGTCCGTTTTACTTGTTCTTTATGTCCACGGTTACGTCTTAGTATATAGTAATATATTTTGGAAAGCTCGGCTCCTCCGGGTTACGTCTAAAGTCTCTTTTTGTCCAATGAAAAACGTCCAACAGCAACAAATTTCCAGAAAATACTTTTCGTCAACAGTCTTGCAAAAATCATAACTTCTTCGTTATTAACTCTTTTTAATCCGTTCTTTCGCCTACGGATTCGTTTTTGAAAGTATTTTCTAAAAATTTTGCCAAAGTTCACTTGGTGTTTACTGATTTTCCAGATTTTCACAAAATGGGACAGCATGTCTAAAATATGTTCCAAATCAAGTTTTCAAGGTTTATAACTAATTTCTACCATCACCAAACCTCTTGTAATCACCACATAGCTAATATAATCCTACCATACACCTTCTTAGGGTGCCATGGACTCCTAACCAAGTTATTATAGCAAGGGGATTCATAAATAAAAAGTTAGGGTTTGTATGTTCCATTTTAGACAAAATAAATGGTGGTATAGCTAGTTGCACATGATTTTTAGCATGATACTCATGAAATACATGTAAAAATAAGATGATCCATGAAAAAATAAAGTTGAAAACTTACTTGATAAAATGAGATGATTATATGATGATTATGCTTGATGTTCTTGTGTTTTTGTTGCTTGATTCTTGATTAGGCAAGTATAATGAACAAGTTTGTAGCTTTAACTTTTCAAAAACCATGGATGGATCTTGGAGAAGGTTTTGGGTCGTGGGTTTGCAAGAGAAATGGGGAGGATGAGATGAAATTCTTTCTTACTAAAAAGTGTAGATAATGATTTGTGATTTTTGGTTAAAGTATAAGTTTAGAGGTTTATTAGTATTATACTTAGGAATTTAAGGCATGAGGTTAAAAGGGTGTTACATGGGCCGGTTTTTCAAGGGTGAAGGGGGGGGGGGGGGGTAGGGTACTTGTGATTTAATTAGAAATCTAGTGTAGCGTTAAGTGTTATTACGTGTTATTCGTTAAAATCGGGTACCGGGTTTAATAGCAATAAACGTTCACGAAGTTAACCGGGATGAAATAAAGTTATAATAATGTTAAAAACATATTAAAAATATGTTGGGTACATTTACTGAGTGATCGGGTGATTATTGTTTAGTTTTCACGAAAACCGTCGTTATATTCATAAACGTACGTTATAAATAAAATAAATTTCCAAAATACTGGGTAACTGAATGTTATAACTTTTATGATGTTAAAATGGATATAAAAATATGTCGGGACCATTGTGGGAATGTTTAGATATATTCGTCGTGTATAAACCGGGTGTTAACGTTTACTATAAATACTTATACGTAAAAACGTTAAATGTACTGAATATAGTAATTTGAAAATCCTGAGAGTGGTATAACATGAAAATGCTGTTATGATGATATGCAGACTATCTCCAGTCCGTATGCAGTGTTCTTAACACTAATGAAATGAATTCGCACCTAAACCAATCCGGTTACGCGAATTTGAATACCCGTAAACTAAATTTACGATAAAATGAGTAATGCAAGTGAATGATGAAAACTTTTCCGGAAATGAATAGTGTTTAGTGAATAGTAAATTTCCCAAATGTTTCTCAGAATATCAAAATGACCTCGAAAATGATGAATAGTAAAACGATGAATAGTGTTTTGATGAATAGTGATTTATGAATAGTGTTTTTCCAAAGTTCCCGAAATGACCTGAAATGATGAGTTGTGACAGTATGATTCCGTGTCATTATTGAATGACATTTCTAGAAACGTACATAATATTGATTACACAAGAGACATGTCGTGAGAAGAATATTTTTGGATTTTAAGAATTTTTTTTTTCAGATTTTTATGGTTTTTTGTAGGTTTTATATTTTTATGGTTTTTTATGTTTTACTATTTTCCTTTTGGTATAAGATATATACAAGGATACGTGAAGCAAATCCATTACAACTCATTCTCTTCCTGAAGACTTGAGAGTGATACTAGCGTAAGACTCTTCATTCCAAATTGCGGGAGAATAAATTGAAACCATTCTCTCAGAAGTGCTTAAGTGAAGAAATCTGCCAGTTGATACTCAATCCTCAAGAAGAATAGTTCCACTACCCCTTTCTCAACTCATTCCACTACACCTTTGGAAAATCCGTTTGCTAGAAGAAACTTTGACAGTGTATCGTACCATGCCCTAGGCGCCTGCTTTAGACCAAAGAGAGCCCTTTTCAGACAATAGACATGGGTAGGACATCAAGATCCACAGATCCTTCAGGTTGACTGACATAAACAACTTAATTCAGCTCGCCATTTAGAAATGCAATTTTCACATCCATTTGATAAACCGCCATGTTCTGACTTGCAGCATTGGCGAGAAATATTCTGATAGCTTCAATACGAACAACCAGAGCGAAAGATTCCTCTAAATCAATGCCTTCCTGTAGACGATATCCCTTAGCAACAAGCCTTGCCTTGTTTTTAGAACGACATCATGCTCATCAAGTTTCACTTTGAAGATCCACTTAAGAGCTATAATCATTTCACAGTCTGGAGGTAGTACCAATTCTCATACTTCACGTCGATCAAACTTGCGAACTTCATATTGCATCGCATTAACCCAACAGTCTTTAGAGATAGCAGTCTTGAAATCTTTGGGTTCGACTTTGGATAGTACGGAATTATAACAGCACCACAAGGCATAGGTGGTAAGTTTCCTTCGTGTGAACACCGATCGAGAAGGATTCCCAATAATGTTGTCAATCGGATGATCATCGGTCCGTTTTATGAGATTGTGATGTGGTTGAGGGTAGGAACCTGAAGACGCCATGTTTGTATCCCTTGAAGAAGATGTCTCAATAGAAGATTCAGGAACACATAGGTTTTTGAACGGAGCATCTTCAAGAGGAGCAAATGAATTCTCTTCAAAAGAATTGTCGACTGCAGTACCTAGATGTGCAGAGATGAGCATCTTGATCAATTCAAGTAGATACTGATGGACCATTTGAGTTGTACAAAACTGGAGCAACAACGGCTGGTGGTATCGGTGTATCATCAGTAGATGTCTCAAGGTATTCTTCAAACATTGGGTCAAACAAGATCTTCAAATGCTCATTTGTAGATGGTACATAAGGTATATGCACGAGTGGGATTCTGTACAAGACCTGAACTAATTGGTTCAGGAGACAAAAGTTTAGATGCGGGTCCTGCACTGATGTGTACAGGAGCCGTATGCTCAGTCAGCTCAACGAATGTGACGTGAATGGTTTCCAGGATTTATCGGGTTCGTTTGTTGTGGACTCGGTATCCCTTACTATCTGGAGCGTAACTAACGAAGAATCCAATACCAGTTTTAGCTTATAACATTCCCAGATCTTGACTGTCATTTTGTAGGGTAGCATAAAGCACCAAGCACAAATTGAGAGGAGAGATCCGGTTTCTTGCCATGTATTTTGTTGTGAAGAGTATGTATCAAGTATCGGTTTTCGGTGTAACAAGCTGTAGCAATCGCTTCCGCCCATAGGATCATCGGTGCCTTGGAGAAGTAGAACGAGTTGTATGTTGATAAACTCCGTTCCATTGTTTGTCCGAATGATTCTGACGGTTTTGTGAGTCTTACTAGCAGTTGTTTGATGAGTTTTATGATAACTTCTAGAGTCACGTCCTTGGTTCTCTAAAACTTTACCCATGTAAACCGAGAGTATTCGTCAACAACAACGAGTACACATTACTTCCCATTTATACTCTTCACACTTATTGGTCTGCCTGGGTCCATGTGAAGGGTGTAAAGAACATCCATGTTGGTGTTGACAATTTTAGGTTTGTGAGTATGCTTCTTTCGTTTACCTAGTTAACAAGCCGAATGAAGAAGTTCTTTTTCGAACTTTAATCTGGGTAGACCTCATACAAGATCATTGTGAGCAAGATCATAGATGGTACCAAAGTTCAAGTGATTAAAACTTTGTTGCCATAGCCATGATTTGTTCTTTGAGGACTTTGAGAGACGGCAAATAGGAGAGGACCGCATCACGTCTTCGATAGAAAAGGTGTATAGATTTGTGCCATGACTGTCTTTAAGAAGATCAATACCATCCAATTCTCAGACGAAGCATGTGTAATTTTTGAAGGCAATCTTCAAGATTGGAATCAAGATATTGACCAATCAGAGAACAGATTATGCCTAGGTCCTTCCACGTAGTATACCCAGGAAATTAGCTGTCACCAGAAACATAATCTCCATAACCCATAATTACCCCAAAATGGTAGTTCCCGAATCTACCTGTCTCGATAACCTTATTCATAAAATTCTCGAGCCCTGAGCGATCCCCAATCATAGGTTTAGAGTAGCCTGAGTCCAAATATCAAAGGACGAAATGTACGACCTGCATTTGGAAACAGACGAGAGAAGAAAATTTGGAGTGTTGGATCCCCAATTTGAGTTGGGTTCCAGTTGGTTAGTGCAAACAAGTTCTGGAGCCACTAAGAGCTTAGGTGCATTCGTTACAATGGTGGAAATTTCACTAGTAGATGCAATGGGCCTAGTTAAAGGGAAAGTTCTACTAGTTGGCTTCCATTCCTTAATAGGCACTACTTTAGAGTTAGTTATCCTAGTTAAAGGGCACTGTTCTCCTAAAGTGAATTTCCTTCCTGTGGGCTTCCATTGATAACCAACATTGGCAAACAATTTACCTGTTGCTTTCCAAATTTGCTTACTTTGTTTAGCCCTCCAAACTTTCTTAACTGGGGTTTTGTTAAATGACTTCAGAAATTTCTCAACACATTTATCATGATTACTCGAAATTATGCATTCATTACATGTTTTGCAACGTGAATTAGGTTTTGAATTATGACTCATTTTGCTCAAGTTGGACTTAATGTTCCTCATGTGGTCGTCTACTTTCTTTTTAGGAACACTTTTAGCATGTGAAGTCCTATAATTCCTTCTATTTCTCCTTGGTATAGGCTCTCTAGCTTTAGTGTCACTATTTACTTCTATAGACGGACTAATGGGAATTTTAGTCTTTTTCACTTCCGTTTGCTGAAGTTTCCAAGGGTACCTCAAAGGTAATATGCATGTTCTTAGTCATAGATGATGATGCAGTAGACCTATCTCGCTTGCTATCAATTTTAGGACATGTACCAATAGCATATTTTAAGAGTTCCTGAGATCTATTAGTGAGAAAGCAGGCACCTACAATAGCATCATCAACTGGTTTTGCTATCCTATCCTCTTCAATGGTTTCACGAAGCAAGTCAAGGCACTCCTTAAGATGTTTAAGATAGTCTCTATGAACTAACTTATTATTCCTAAGGGGAAGAGGAATATTCACAGCATCAATTGTGTACTTCTTACAAGCAGAAACCTTTTGAACAACATTATCATAAGTGATGATTGGCATTTTCCCTTTCACCTGAGTCTTTAGATTCTCAATCTCTTTAAGCAAAGAAGTTATCTTTTCATTGTTAATATCACGTGTGATCTTAATTGAATCATATAACTCTTTGTAATGTTGTTTAACTTTTGAATTTTCAGCACGAAACCAATCATTTTCATGTTGCAATTTATTGATGGTATCTTGAAATTGAAAATTCTGAGAATCTACAGACAGTGGTTTTGGGTGCCAATCACATCACTGTTGTTTGACTTCAATTGGGCAATTTGTGCCCTCAACTTTCGAATCGTGTTCGTGTGAGCTTGAATTTTTTCATCCCGTTTGGCTAAGTCAAAACATGTATCAAATTCAGGAGCATCCGAAGATGTCTTGGCATTTGAGATTTTGGTTCTTTCTTCTAGATGTTGATACTTTAACTGTAAGTTAAGATTTTCAACTTCTAGTTTTGAGAAATGCCTGACCATGTTATCATGGTCGTCGTTTTGAATTTTTTGATGTAATTTGAAATTCTCCCCCTCAAGCTCAACAACACGATTTTGGAAAACATTCAATGTAACCGACATCTCATGAAATTGACGAGCAGATATTGCCGAGTCGGTGACAGTGTAGAATACATCTTGTGCAATGCAATGAGCAATCAAGTTTTCATTCATAATGAGAATGTTTTTTCTGTCAATTTCACTATGTTTGAGATCAATTGCCAATTGTTTACCCTCATTTTCTACATCTTTGAAGACCTTTTTCATTTCAGTCACATCATTATTAATTGTTTTTTAAAGACCCTCAAAATGTTCTTTGAGAAGATTGAAAAATGGCATGACCTCAGTTAAGTAACACTGTTTTGTTTGCTCAAAACCCCTTTCCCCTTCAGTAATCCCCGTTGGTGTAATTCTCTTTTTACATGTTTTCTCAAAATCATTAAACAGTTGACATAAAACATATAATCCAATTAGAGTATTACTCTGTGTGGGAAGAGTAAATGGTACAAGGTGTCTGGGTGTTTTCAAAGGGTAAATAGTTGGGTCAGCAATCCTAAAGATAGTGCGTGTGTTACCCACAATTCTTTCTGCTTTCATTTTCTCCATGTCAATATTCCAAAAAACTTTCTCAGGGAGGAACTTCTTTTGAGGTACAAAAATGGCTGAATGATTGTCATTCGCGTAATCATAGTGAAACACAATATTTTTTGCTATGCACAGGGGATCCTTTAATCGCTCAGCAAGTTTTTCCCTAGTTCTATCCTCCGCCTCATCAATCTCGTCATAGGATCTCACATCAGGAGGGGCATGGTTAGGCTCAAGCATAGTGTTTGCATCATATAGCGCAGGTTGCGCACCTATACCATTTCTAAGGAAATTTGCTTTAGGTTTAGACACATCCTTTTCACTAAATTTGTCACTTAATTTCCTATGATTATGCATCATTTGAGCAGATTGAATGGTTTGGCCTTGCGTGTACAACTTATCTTCCAATTTATTTTTCAACACTTTGAGATTTGAGAAATCATTTAGAAGTTTTGTTTCTTTATTTTTGAAATCGTGTTTGAGTGTGGTTAAGCCCTTCTGAATCTCTTGTTTTTGTTTAACAGATTGATCCAGTTGTTTTTGCAAAGATTGTAACTCCTTTTTCAATGTTTCTCGCTTAAGATTATTTTCAGATATGTAAGCACGCATTTGCCATTCCATGTTCTGCTCACGTTCAGTGAGTTCAAATCTAGCACGTTGTTCGTACATTGCCACCTGATCCTTAAGGATGTTAAGTCTAGTGGTCAAAGAGTCATCAGGGATAAAGGCAGTGTTCTCATGCAACAAATAATCATCATTTAGAATAGAAGATGCACAACAAGGTTCAACAGACACTTGGTTGTGTTTCATATGTTGTTCACATGGGTCAACATTGCTATTTCCCATGTCCACAACATCTGAATCTACATCGTTTGTCAGTTGAACTTTGTTAGGAATCTTTTGTTCATCAACCATGTCATATAGTTCGAGTACCTTAGCACATGATGCCTGTTCATTTGCCGGTCTGATATCTGCATCCGCATCTTGTGTACCACAGGTTGTAGAACTGCTGCTTGGGTTAAGCTTCTCTGTCTCTGTTTCTCTGCACTTAGTGACAATTGATCCAGCATCTGATGATTTACCCGGATCAACATTGATATCTCTTGATTGCACCCGACTTTCATTCATCTTGATACCACACTTGGGTTTGTCTTGTGCTCTCTCCTCAATGAACTTCTTAAGATTACCCATGAGTTGGAGTAGTGTAACTCTAAACATGTCAACCTCGATTCCCCTGTGATCAACAAAACTCTGTTTCGTCATATGACTATCGTAGTCATAATTCACAGTGAATTTCAGATTGATGAACACTTGGAGTTGTTCGTTGATCACACAAAGGGCAGCCAGGGATCCAATTTTGGAAGATTCTCGTTGGTCAAGTTGTTTTTGTAGTTTATCTAAGTTAAGAATCATTGTGCTTGTGAAAATATGAACATCTTGACCAAAGAGTATTGCAAATGCACGTTCGAATCCCATGTTGAAGCTAGTTCCCTTAGAAAGTATCGAGAGGTGTGAACGAAGTTGCCGAAAGCCTTCTATGCATCTTTCCTTTGCATCTTGAGGCACTTGTTGTGGTTGTTCACATACTCTCTCTTGTGAATATGAGCACAAATAATTCCAATTGGCACTCACATAATCAAACACGTTTATCGGTTGTCCGTTATTAGAAATCTTGTGTTTAATCATGTCGTACAATCTGAGTACCTCAGAATTGACAGAGTCTGAAGTAGTAGACATGATGTGATTGTGCATGGGATTTTATAAGTCTATGATTAAAACCGAGAAACAATGATGCTTGATATGTGTTATGATGACTGTTGGATTGGCACAACGATTAGAGATTGTGTGATTATCGTTTGATGGACAAAGATATGTTGTTTAGCTGTGATTTGGTTTGGTTAATTCAAATTGTTACGGTGAAATTTTTTTGGTCTGAAAAACTTAAAACCTCAAAAACTTCACTCCGGAGGTGATTTGGGCCTCGAAAAATTCGTTTCACGACTTCGTGGTGAAACCTCACAATATTCAGCCTGTTCCGGACGTTTTGACAGCTAATTCGCTGAAAACGGAGTTACGGTTCAAAAGTTATGGCCGTTTGAAGTTTTGACGTAAAAAGTCACATTTTGTCAAACTACAAGTAATCAACTCGCTAGAATCACACTTGAATAACTCGCTAGAATTCCAAGTAGCTGAAAATAACCAAACCGCTAACACTCCAACTCGCTGAAGTTGTCAACCTGCTAAGTCCAACTCGCCAGAAAAATCAACTCGCTAGTCAAGCACAACTATCTGGTCACCAACTCACTAGACAGACAAATCAACTCGCTACTTATGACAACTCGCTACTTTTGACAACTCGCCACATTTGGCAACTCGCTGCTTTTGTCACCAGGAACAACTCGCTGACTTTGAATATCAGCAACTCGCTAGATATGACAACACGCTAAGGCTCAACTCTCTAGATTTACAAACCGCCAAACCTGACAACTCGCTACACAAATAGGACAAATAAGTCGCTGTCTAGCGATTTGTCTTCTTATCCAAAAATAGCTAAATAAGCAACTCGCTAGATGAAGCTGACCAACTCGCTAGTTTGAAAGGAGACGAAGCTGACCAACTCGCTTGTTAGAAAGGATACTCGAATTGCTTCAACCTTCCACAAAACGAATGATACAATCTAACCAAATGCCAACCAAAGTACCTCTAACACTTCAGATCAAGAAAGTACAATAATAACACAAGGTAAATCACTAACAAGATCAAACCAAGCCAAGAACCATTCGAACCAAATAAAGTCACAAAACCAAGCACCAAATTCGAGCACAATCCAATCCCTAGGATGTAACCATGGCTCTTGATACCAATTGTAGGATACTCATAATAATAAACACGTATGGTATTGTGATTTATGGATCGAAATAGTGTAAGAAGTTTAGAGAGAGAAAGAGATGTGGGAGACTTCTAGTGAGAGAAATAGAAATGTATTAGATTGAATGTGTGAGAAGTTCCAACCCTCTCCACATGTGGAGAGGGGTATATATAGTATTCTACAAACGCTCACACCCGGGCTGTGGATCAGGCATACAGTGGGTAAAGACCCGTCCTTCTTTCACGGTGTTAATAAAACTAAACTAACTAATATATATAATTAACTAACTACGAGCTAACTAAAATGCTATTACATCAATTAGGTGACCGAGTCTTCTATAGGAATAATTGTATTCCTAACAATTATTATTATTATTATTATTATTATTATTATTATTATTATTATTATTGAGAAGGCAGGGAAGTATGCACTTAATGTTATAGTAGAGTTATATTAAATACCAAACTTTTCTTACATACCAAGGGACTCATCCCCACCATCCATCTAAAAAGAAATCAATGGTTACATTTTAATATTTCACCCATTTTTTATAATTTAAATATCTCTTAAACCGTTAATCGTTAAGTGAAAATAATTACACCATCGTGACGAGCATTTAATTATCTTTCTATAGATAGGCTATTTGATATATTTTCGACAAAATTTTTTTTTCTTTTTTTTTACGTTTTTTTTTTTTTTTTTTTTTTTTTTTGGCCGAAAAAATCAGATATGATATGTAATATCATATATGATTTTTTTGGCCACGAAAAAAAAGTGAAAAAAACGAAAAAAAAAATTGTCGAAAATATATCAAATAACCTATCTATAGAAAGATAATTAAATGCTCGTCGTAACGGTATATTTTTTTTCCGGTTAACGATTAACGGTTTAAAAAATATTAATATTTGAAAAAAAATGATGAAAGTGGGTTATTTAAATTGTTGGGATTAATCTCCATTAGATCAAATAAAGATGATATCCTAAACTTATTAAAAAAAAAAAAAAAAAAAAAAAAATTGACAATAAGGATGGTGCTCAATGGATATGAATGTGCATACCTCTTCTCACTCTGCCCCCGGTCACAACATGCTCATTGGAAACTGTTTATTAAGTCCGAAAATAAGTAGATAAGCAAAACCAGAAGCAAATACGTGACTTGTATATTATTTGCATCTTGTATAAGGACCCAGGATACCTGTTTTAGTAAAAAAAAAAAAAAAATGTTGCTATTGATTTCTTGAAGTATATATAGATACTATTCCATTAGTAATTTGGTGAAATATTTTCCTGGTTTATATTGATAAATTTTCATTAGTAATGTAAGTATATTTGACAGGTATAAGTGTACAACATATGAATGGATTTTGCTTGTGGAAATATACTCTTATTAGTTTTTCAAAACCACTAGTTGACGGATTGCTTTTCCTTAGGAATCTTCTAACTCTTGAGTATAGGTACTTCCTTTCTTCAATTGATTAAATTGCCTTTTGTAGCATGTATATTATATATGTGAATTTATATGTGTAAACACTTCCATTGATTAAACTTTATTTTTAAATTTAGAGAAAAAGCACAATATAAAAGCATCCTTTGGAGATGTCGGAATAAGCCATACCAGAAAAACGAAACAAGGACTAAACAATGTAACCTGAAGAAAACTAAATCAGATAGGGTATTTACACTATTCTATATAGTACAACAACAACAATAATGCCTAATCTCTAGTGAGTGGGGTATGAGGGAGGTAGGATGTTGACAGTAACATCCCCACCCGGGGGTAAATACCTCCGGCACTATTCTATATAGTGTTTGGTGTATACCCTATTTATATATCTGCGTCCTCCTATTAAGATATTGATCTGAAATCGGGAGGGTCTAGTAAATGGGAAAAATATTGATCGAACATAATCAATTATGGTCCCTTGGCGTGTGACTCCGGTCACTCCATTGGACGACTATTGCTCGTTCCAATATCATCAAATTATAACCCTTCAACTTGGGACTCCATATAGGACTCCATGAATCGTTCCATTACTAATGCGTAATCGTCATAATCGGATAGAAAAAATGATAATCCCATTCCATCAACTTTTATCTGCAAGTCATAATTTCCTACAACATATTGTTCTTCTTGAATCCTTTTCATTGATTCAACAACAGAGGGGCTCCAGCTGCTGTCATTTATGATAAGCTCAAGAGTTGGAATGTCCCCTATTTCAAGTGGTATCTCTTCAAGATCATAACATTCCACAATCTCTAATTGTTTCAGACATGGGAAGCTGATACTATTAGCTTCCCACTGCTTGATATTTAACATCTCAAGTCTCAAGAATTTCAGTTGTCGAAATTGCGCCTCATCTGTCTTCCACAGGGACCCTGCGAAGGCTTTCTCACTTAGTTTGAGAACCTCAAGGTTAGGTAACGATTGAATGATTGACATGTCACTCCAAGGTAGATGACACCTTACTAATGTAAGTTTTTTCAATGTCGTAGGGAAACTAATTTGATTGAATGATTGACATGTCAACTTCAAGGTTTCAAGGTATGGAAGTACTTCAAAGTCATTTCCCTCATCTGAGTTGAGAATCAATGATAACTTTTTTATGACTGGAAGGTATTTCTGGAAATTTTCTACCAAATCTCCCAACTCCACCTCTGAAATGGTTTGCAAGTTCATTGGCCGATTAATAGAAGGAAGATAAAACTTTTGTTACTCGACAAATGCCTCAAGTTTACAAAATCTGATATGTTACTTGGTAAAAGTAGAGAGCTCTGACTTGTTTTAACAATGAGGGTTTGAAGGCTCGTTAAATTCAATAACAAGGATGGAAAACCTAATGAATGCCAGATTGCAAGGTACCTTAAGTGGACTAGTAATGATATACCCTCTGGTAAAAGATGGTACTCACAATCACATAGATCTAACACCCTAAGAAGCACAAAGGAACGGAACACTCAGCAGTGTTAATTAAGAAGCATCTGGACTCATGAAAGTAAATGAGTGATTGAATGCTCGGTGTGGGCGGATGAGCAAAGTTTACTATGTAAGTATTTTGATGTGTGAACAAACGGCGTATTTTGTATGATGTAATAACCTCAGAATGGGCATAACGTGCTGCCGAGTTTATTCTCAGGAAGAATCTTTCTTCTTGTGCTATTCTCAGGCATAGCTCCCTCACAAGATCGTGGACTTTAATAGATTTGACACCACCATTAAATCTCCTTTCTGCAACAATTACAAGGTTTCTACCAACTAGATCCAAGAGGTAAGCCTCCCCAACATTCTCAAAGCTTTGATTTTCAGCTTCTTGTATAAATCCCTCAGCCATCCATAACCCAATCAACAATCGGGCAGGGAACTCAAAATCTTCCGGGAAGCCTCCTAAGTAAAGAAAGCAATCTCTCAAGTGAAGAGGTAGATGATTGTAACTTATATCCAGTGTTTCCATGTGTTTATTCTCGTCACTAGCAATGTATGAAGCAACACTGCAAGAAATGTTTTTCCACAAATCTATGTTTTCTGGTTCTTTTGTTAGAAGTCCTGCTATTACAACCACCAAAAGTGGTAGTCCCTGACAATTCTTAGCAATTTGCATTCCATGTTTTATCAACCATTAGGGGCATTCTTTGCCATGAAACACCTTCTTGCACAATAACTCCCAGCTTTGTAATTCCGTTAGATAACTCAAGAAATGGACAAGCCCATTTGGTTTTGATTTGGCATGTAATCCAACTTCATTGAGGCGACTCGTGAGGAGAATTCGACTGCTGGTGTCATCATCCGGGAAAAGTACTTTCAGGTTATCCCATGCCTCTTTGCTCCAGATATCATCAATGACAATCAAATACCTCTGACCCTTTAACCTCTTGTGCAACATTTCACGAAGTTTAGACTCACTAGTGTTTTCTATATATATCTACTTGAACACCCAAAGATGCCAGGATTTGGATCAACACATCCCGCTTTTTGTATGTATGAGAAACAGTGACCCATGTACGGATCTTGAAATGATACATAATAAAACGATCATTGAATACTTTGGTAGCCAGGGTAGTCTTACCAAGCCCGCCCATGCCAACGATGGAGACGACGTCCAGCTGCTTTTGATATTCCACAAGTTTATCTCGTATGACTTCAACATGATGATCAAGCCCCACAATAATTTCATCGAATAATTTCTTCGATCCTAGTGTACTTCTGCTGTTGGAAGTTCCAGCAGCAGCTACACACCGCATTTGCTGGCTTTGAGATGAATCCATCTTCATGTTATCCATGCTTGTTTGAATGTGTTCTTCCTTGATGGACTTGATTGATCTCATAACATGATCAAGATTCATGAAGGTTCTAAAGACATCAGATCTAGGAGAGTATCCTAATTTTCTGCAGTGAACACCAGATACAAATAAGTCAATGATATCTTGTGCTTCTTCTGCTGTGTTTTTGAATCTTCTCTTCAGATATTGCAGTTCTGTATGTTCGCCATGAAAAAGGATCTGGATCATGGAGTCAAGCTCTTCATAAAGAAGCTGCAACTGAGGCCTTTGTGCCTGAATTGATGGGTGGTTTTTAATGAGTGGATTATCATTAGAGAAAATTAGCTGCTTCAAGTTTTCCATGAACAATTCCAAGCCTGTGTATGTCATTTTTAATCTATTTTTCTCTGTATCTGAACAATGTATGTGGTGTCTAATTCAAGCTTTTCTGTATGCGAAAAACATTTGACTTAGTTTGGTTTGAATTAAATTAATTGATGGTCGTTGGCTTTCTGCTTTCAGTCTCTTTTTTCTATTCCAATAAGTGCAAATGGGCAACTTAAGTTATAAAAAAAAACTATACATTCAAAAGTGTGGATATTGAGATAGTTTATTATTGACTTTGTTCGCGTTTTTGTTCTGAAGGATTATGATCACATTATACTTTTAAAGAGATTTTACTTTACATAATAAAGTTTCAAAGCTTATAACCATTTTGTTATTATATATTTTTCATCGTTTGTTCATTGTTTTAAGCGTGTCGTATGCTTAAATAGTATGCAGAACCTACTAACCAACTCATTTGCTGTAGTGGTAATATTATTATTATTATTATTAATTCTGTAATATTCATACTGCAATAGGAACTGAGGCCTTTCTAATATAAGTGCCGGGTGGTGGTTGATGAGTGGATTATCATCGGAGTAAATTAGCTGCTTCAAGTTTTCCATGAACATTTCCAAGCCTGTGTATGTCATTTTTAGTCTCTTTTTTTCTATATCTGAAGAACAATAGAACTAGTCTGATTTGAATTAAGTTGGTTTAAATTAATAGTTGAAGTGGTCAATAATGCAAAGCAGTGATTGATGGTTGACTATTTGTTTTCACACTCTTTTTTATTACGGAGTAGAAAATGTCCATTTGGTGTTTTACGCTACAATAATACTTGACTTTTTAATGGTGTATATTTCGGCTTCGAATATGATATGCTAATAAACAAGTATTAGTAAAAAAATAGTTCACTAGAAAATACACGACTCCAGTCTAAACGGGCGCCGGTCTAAACAGACAGTTTATTAAAAACCATCCAACAAAACTAAAATTGATTGCTAGAGTTACGTAATAAAATTAATATACTTATGAAAATAAAAAATTAGCAATAATATGATAGTATTGTTAAGTATTTATGACGTTATTTAAAAAAAGATGAATGCTAGATGCACAAACAAACTTTCACAAAAATATCCACAAAATGACGTTTATAGGTGATTGGTCGGAGAGAGAAATTCCCATAAAGAAACCAATCACCCGCTAACACGTCATTTTGTAGATGTTTTAGTGAAAGTTTGTTTGTGGCTTTGTCATTCAACACTTTTTCAACAATAATAAATATAAATATTTTAGTATATAAAGTTTATATATGCAAAGAAAAAGAAAGAATCACTAAAACACGCTAACCGAATAGTTAGAGATGCCGCAAGCAAAGATCATATAGCCTAATTGACTATATTATAATGGATATAATTGAAAAGAGAAATCCATAACTAAAATTAAAATAACACGACAACTAGTAGAGATATGTCAACACTGCTTTGAACACCATATACAGAAACATATATATTGAATTATTAAATTTATAATAAATATCTATATCATGTACTTTAGACAAGATACCAAGACTTTGCAGAGGCAACCCATACATGCCCATGTCTACAACACATCGCCCATTATGCCCGTTTTAAAAAATAGGCTCGGTCCAAATCATCCCAAGATGAGAAGAGCTTGCTCCAATGCCCGTACTACTAACTAATTCTCTAGAGCTATCAATTAATTTCTCATTCAATTCTATTTCTTTGAATTATATTCTTAACTTCATTTCTAATCTCTAAAATTACCTCTGGGAGTGCTTTAATGCCCTCAAGTATTTTGCTCTCGAATGAACAAAAAAAGGATAATTCCATTCCATCAACATTTATGTGCAAGTCATAATTTCCTACATCATGTTGTTCTTCTTGAATTCTTTTCATTGATTCAACAAGAGGGCGGCTCCAGCTATCAAGTTTGATAAGCTCAAGAGTTGGAATGTCCCCTATTTCAAGTGGTATCTCTCTAAGATAACAACATTTCACAATCTCCAATTGTTTCAGACATGGGAAGTTGATACTATAAGCTTCCCACTTTTCGATATCTAACCGCTCGAGTCTCAAGAATCTTAGTCGTTGAAATTGCTCCTCATGCCACCTGTTTTCCACAGTGTTCCGTCGAATGCATTGTCTTTTACTTTCAGAACCTCAAGGTTAGGTAATGATTGAATGATTGACATGTCACTCCAAGGTAGATGACACCCTACTAATGTAAGTTTTTTCAATGTCGTAGGGAAACTAATTTGATTATTTCGACAGTTTGGCTCACCTTTTGACAGTTCTGGCTCAATTAGTTTTCTTCTGTAGATTCCAGTTAACTTCAAAGTTTCAAGGCATGGAAGTAATTCAAAGTCATTTCCCTCATCTGACTTAAGAATCAATGACATCTTTTTTATGACTGGAAAGTATTTCTGGAAATTTTCTACCAAATCTCCCAACTCCACCTCTGAAATGGTTTGCAAGTTCATTGGCCGATTAATAGAAGGAAGATAAAACTTCTTGTTACTCGACAAATGCCTCAAGTTTACCAAATCTGATAAGTTACTTGGTAAAAGCAGAGAGCTCTGACTTGTTTTAACAATGAGGGTTTGAAGGCTCGTTAAATTCAATAACGAGGATGGAAAACCTGATAAATGCCAGATTGCAAGGTACCTTAAGTGGACTAGTAATGATATAACCTCTGGAAAATGAATGAGTTCACACTTTTGTAGATCTAGCACCCTAAGAAGCGCAAAGGAAGGGAAATGCTCAGCAATGTCATAAGTCCGGGATGCGGTCGTGAGAAAGCAAAAGAGTGTTCGCAAGCTTGGGGTGGGCGGATGAGCAAACTTCATAATGGGAATATCTTGATATGTAAACATACGATGTTGCTTATCTGATACAATAAACTTATAAGACTCTGTCGAGTTTATTCTCTGGAAGAATCTTTCTTCTTTTGCTATTCTCAGGCATAGCTCCCTCACAAGATCATGGACTTTAAAAGATTTGACACCACCATTGGATCTCCTTTCTGCAACAATTACAAGGTTTCTGCCGACTAGATCCAAGAGGTAACCCTCACCAATATCCTCAAAGCTTTGATTTTCAGCTTCTTGTATAAATCCCTCAGCCATCCATAACCTAATCAACCATCGGGCAGGGAACTTAAAGTCTTCTGGGAATCCTCCTAAATAAAGAAAGCACTCTTTCAAGTGAAGAGGTAAATGATCATAGCTTAAAGCTAGAGTTTCCATGTGTTCATTCTCGTCACTAGCAATGTATGACCCAACACTGCAAGAAATTTTTTCCCACGAATCTTTGTTCTCTGGTTCTTTTGCTAGAAGTCCTGCTATGACAACCACCGAAAGTGGTAGTCCCTGACATTTGTTTGCAATTTGCATTCCATGTTTAATCAACCATTCAGGGCATTCTTCACCATGAAACACCTTCTTGCACAATAACTCCCAACTTTGTAATTCCGTTAGATATCTCAAGAAATGGACAAGCCCGTTTGGTTTTGATTTGGCATGTAGTCCAACTTCATTGAGGCGACTCGTGAGGAGAATTCGACTGCTGGTGTCATCATTGGGGAAAAGTACTTTCAGGTTATCCCATGCGTCTTTGCTCCAGATATCATCAATGACAATAAAATACCTCTGACCCTTTAGACTCTTGTGCAACATTTCACGAAGCTTAAAGTCATTATTGTTTTCTATATCTACTTGAACACCCAATGATGCCAGGATTTGGATCAATACATCACGCCTTTTATATGTTTGAGAGACAGTAACCCATGCACGAATATGAAAATGATACTTAATAAAACGATCATTGAATACTTTGGTAGCCAGGGTAGTCTTACCAAGCCCGCCCATGCCAATGATGGAGACGACATCTAGCTTCTTTTGATCTTCCACAAGTTTATCGCGTATGACTTCAACATGATGATCAAGCCCCACAACAATTTCATCGAATACTTTCTTCAATCCTAGTGTACTTCTGCTGTTGGAAGTTCCAGCAGCTGCACACTGCATTTGCTGGCTTTTAGTCCTTTGAGACGAATCCATCTTCATGTTA
This sequence comes from Artemisia argyi, assembly GCA_030686995.1. NCBI lineage: Eukaryota > Viridiplantae > Streptophyta > Magnoliopsida > Asterales > Asteraceae > Artemisia > Artemisia argyi. The sequence goes on from CM060696.1 coordinate 106,488,389, forward strand.
TCCATTCTTGTTTGAATGAGTTCTTCCTTAATGGACTTTATTGATCTCATAACATGATCAAGATTCAAGAAGGTTCTAAAGACATCAGATCTAGGAGAGTATCCTATTTTTCTGCAGTGAACACCACTACAAATAGATCAATGATATCTTGTGCTTCTTCTGCTGTGTTTTTTAATCTTCTCTTCAGATATTGCAGTTCTGTATGTTCGCCATGAAAAAGGATCTGGATCATGGAGTCAAGCTCTTCATAAAGAAGCTGCAACTGAGGCCTTTCTAATAGAATTGATGGGTGATTGCTAATGAGTGGATTATCGTTGGAGTAAATTAGCTGCTTCAAGTTTTCCATGAACAATTCCAAGCCAGTGTATATCATTTTTAATCTATTTTTCTCTGTATCTGAACAATGTATGTGGTGTCTAATTCAAGCTTTTTTGTATGTGAAACATTTGACTTAGTTTGGTTTGAATAAAATTAGTTCATGGTGGTTGGTTTCAGTCTCTTTTTTCTGTTCCAATTAAGATAAAAATATCTATACATTGAAAAATGTGGATATTGAGATAGTTTATTGACTTTGTTCACGTTTTTAATCTATAATATTGCGTCATTTAACTTTTAAAGAGACTTTTCTTTACATTATAAAGTTTCAAAGCTTATAATCAATTTGTATCACATATTTTTCATCGTTTGTTCATTGTTTTAAGTGTATCGTATGCTTAAATAGTACGAGTACTATGCGGAACCTACTAACCAACTCATTAGCTGTAGTGGTAATTGTAGAAAAACATGAACCAAATGATTTTATTACTCAAAAACAACCAAACGATTACAACCAAACGATTACAACCAAACTGTTCTCAAACAGTATCAATACAATAACTTGATATCAATCAAGTATAAAGAGAACCATTAATCAGCAACAATAAAACTCAATCTGATCTCAAGCAGATTGGTAACTAAGAAAGACACAGCCTGATCTCAATCAGGCAAACCAACAAAAGAAAAACAACGAGTACTCCAGCTACTCTGTCGTACCCCTAATATCTAACTTGATATTAGTTCTATTACAACAAGAATCAAAAGAGGCTGATTACAGCTTAACAAAAGAAAGAATAGCAGCTTTAGTGGTGGTGTAACGACTATATAAAATAGCCGTTGGGAGAGATAGGCAAAGAATTACATCTTGGGAGTTAAATCAACTCTTAGTGATAAGCGGAGTATATATACTCTTCTTCCTAACGGCTCTATCCAGAATATCACAAGCAGCCCTTCATCTTTCCATCTTCTCCAAACAAGGCTTAAACTTCAATCACAATAAAGCTGAGAATAAGAGAGTGACAACATTAGTCCCTGTAATATATCCAGGCATAAGATTATATTTCAACAGTAATATTATTATTAATAATTCTGTAATATTCATACAGCAATGGGAACTGAGGTCTTTCTAATAGTAGTGATGGGTGCCGGTGGTTGATGAGTGGATTATCATTGGAGTAAATTAGTTGCTTCAAGTTTGCAGTGAACATTTCCAAGCCCATGTATGTCATTTTTAGTCTCTTTTTTTTTTGTATCTGAAGAACAATAGAACTAGTCAGCTGACTTGAATTAAGTTGGTTTAAATTAATAATTGAAGTGGTCAATAATGCAACGCTGTGATTGTTGATACAAAAGTTGGGCGTTCCTGATTATGGGCTCTTGCTCTCGTATCAATTCGCTTCTTAGTACTTGTAACCTGCGCACTAAGAAAATAAACAACACCGTTAGGCTTATCGTGGGTTTGTCTCCCACGATTAGACTCCGGCGTGAGAGTAAGTAATCGATTTAGGGTTCTCGTAAAGAGTTTTAGGGTTTGTGAATCGTACCTTGAATGAGAGTTATGTCATTCCTTATATAGGCGCAGAATCCTTGTAGGGTTCGTGCTCCTTACGTTTCGCACCCATGGTGCTTATCCGGGTAAGGATATCTATTCCATAGATAGATGATCCTTATCTATACCGTGTATAGTTTATTTGGGTTTGGGCTTACGTGAGCCTGTTCCCATTATTAATGCGGCCCAAATTACAATAGCCCACGCATGGTGGTTTTGGGCCTTAGTAATGTTTATCATTTGGGCTCGTGGCCCATATATAGACTATACGTCATCATGTCCCCCCAGGCTAGTGTGCGCGGCTCTTAGCCGCGGATGCTAGACTAATCTTAACAGCGGTAAGCGTGGCGAGAGATCATTGAAATATTGCCGCCCATTTTAGAGTGCAATGCACCTAGTCATAGATATTTCAAAAGGAATACCTCGAAAATTGGGGGTTGTGTCCACATGTCCCTCGTAAATCGAGAAAAAGTGCATGTACCGTTTCGGTTCTAGCCACACGTTTTTGTGAGTGGGATCCACGTGGACATCATCTAGGGTTTTTTACTCCCTATATAATAGTCACCGCCCCATTTTTATAAGAACACACAGTAAAACACACACTCACCATTGCTCACTTTCTTGAAAGCTATCTTTTGCGAAGAAAATAATCGTTTCGTTAGGTAATTTTGTGTGCGTTTCCTGGTAGAATTAATGAAAATGGTTGCCCAGTTAGAGGACTTTCGCTCTGCGATGACGGAGAATGATGTTACTTAGTTTACATCTGACTACTTCATTCCTCTGGATGTGCGTCCAGAGGCTCCAGATGTTGACGTGTGTATAGCCGATTTCCCCGAAGGGAAAATAGGGTTATACACTAAATTCTTCGAGTACGCGAATTACCGCGTACCAATATCTATTTTTCTGAGCGATTTGCTCAACCACTATCGCCTTCACATCTCACAGCTGCACTGTATAGGTGCGGCTAAGGTGTCGAACTTTGAGGTAAACTGCCGTTTACTTGCGATAGAGCCGACCATTGCCCTGTTTCGCTCCTTCTACCACACGACGTGGTCAAATGGATGGGTATCTTTTGCGAAGCGCCCGGGAGCGCTTCAGTGTTACACTGAGAAGGTAGACTCCCTGAGAAATTGGAAGGAGCATTTTTTCTGGGTTGATGATGTGGTTTTTCCATCGCCCTTTGAGTTTTATACTCAGGATACTTTGCCAAGGGATGGGCGCCCCGCACCCGGTTCCTATAGGCTGACTGATGCGCAGACTCTTGATGCCAACCGCCTATCCATTAACCCTTATCCGGAGGAGTTTTTGGTGCACATGGGGTTGAGTCGCAATTATTTCGGCGCTGCGGACGAGGTGCCAACTTTTATTAGTGAGGAAGGCCAGGGTGGGTGTTCGTCCCTTCTACTTCAAATTTTGTAAGTCTTTTTTGTATGCGCACCTTTAATAACTAATCCTTTCTTCTTTGTTGTTTTGTTTATGTGCGCAGAGATGGATCTGTTCGCCGTTGTTAAGCTGGAGAAACCGAAGCAGGTGACTGTGGGAGTGCGCCCTCTGAGGGAGGGTGAGCAGCCACTACTGGAGGCGACCGAGGGTCGTTTGACAGTGCTGCCGGAGGTTGTCCCTGAGAATACGCCGCCGCTCCAGGTAACGCCTGTTCAGAGCGTGGCGCCAAACGTGGAGACGGCGCAAGAGGAGGCGCGCGCTGAATCTTCAGATAGCGTGGAAATCCTCAAGCCTGAGGAGGTGCGGAAGGAGGAGGTAGCGCAGAATATTAAGCGCAAATGGGAGGCTGGGAGCAGTGGCTCTAAGAAGAGACGACACTACCTTATTGGGGATGCGGAGTCGTCCACGGAGGAGGAGACATCCGCTCCTGGCGCGGATAAGAAGGTTGCCGAGGCCTCTCCATTTCTGTAAGTATCTGCGTCTCTATTATGTTTTCTTGTATATTATTTGTCGTAATATGTACTAACTGTCTTCTTCATATATTGTAGGGATGATGCCACGAAGAATGATGGAGTGTTTATGTTTCCTCTCCGCAGAATGAAAACAAGGAGGGGAAAGCCAAGGTTGCTGAGGGTGCAGAGGCGCAGCAGTTGATGGATGAGTTGGCTGCGACTGCTGCGCGTCAGGCTGAGCTGGTGACTCAGTTGAAGGAAAAGTATGTCGGGGAGAGCAGTACTCTCTCCCAGAAGGATGAGGAGATAGCGAAGCTCCGTGCGCAGCTGGCGGATGCGCAGGCGAAGTTGGAGTCCTCCCGGGTGTACACTGAGAAGGTCACCCATGAGAAGTTGTCCGCCCTGGCTGAGGTGGAGCAGGCGTGCGGGCAGCTTCATCATTATAAGTCTGACATGACTTGGGCTGTGAGGTATTTGGAGGAGAAGAAGGTGGAGCACTATGCTAGCATCGCCAAGTTCAAGGAGGGGATGGAGAAGATCATCCAGGTTCAGGAGAACAAGTTGTGCGGCCTGAGCATCGAGTACGATGAGGAGTTATACCCTCATTTGATGTCGACCATTGCTGAGCGCAGGTATTTCCTTTTTACTCTTCTTCTTTATAATATTTTTTGTTGTTATGCCTTTTCCTAACACAAATTGTCTTTGTTGATGTAGGTGGTTGTCACGGGCCGCGCCTGGCAGCTATGGGCACTCTGGAGTCCCAAGAGGTGTTGGACGCCTTTGGGAAGGTGGTTCACTGTGCGGTGGCGCGTGGGAAGTCGCAGGCTATGGAGGATCTCCATGAGACCAAACTTCTGAGCAAGGACTTGGCAGAGGTCCCTGGCTATAATGCGGCTGCATACGATGAGTTGATGCAGGCTATGGCGGGGTTGAAGGTCCTCGAGCTGCCGCACATTGGAAGGTTGGAGCGCGACCAAGACAACCCCATAGATGTAATTATGGCGGGGTTGACTTTGGAGCGCCACCTTTTAGAGGATGCAGAGGCGCAACCAGATTACTTCTTGAAGCATGATGTGTTGCAGCTGCAGATTCCCGTGTTCGCGCAGCCTCGCCACATCCTCACCCCGTTTGCTCTTGAGAGGGAGATTCCCTTGAAAGAGGTTCTAGAGCGCCACGCGCAGACAGCTGCCCAGAAGAGAGGCATTCAGGGCAAGGCAGTGTTGTGTGGCGTGGGTGCTGCACACATCCCCAGGTCTGATGAGGTTCCCGTGAGTGTTCCTGCCGTATCTCCCAAGGACGCCTTGATTCTGAGAAAGCTTCAGGAGGCGGGGAGTTCTGCTGCTCCGGAGGATAGCCCTGAGCATCGCCATAGCGTGTAGGCTTTTTGTATATGTATTATGTAAATAATGAAGTGTATCTTTCCTTGTAATTTTTGTGTAAAAATATTGAATAAGATACCTTTTTGTTGATTAAGTACGTGACTTAAGAAATATACTTGCATTGTTTGCTAAGTTTAATTATTTGACCAAGTGTATTGGCTGTGTGATTTTAAGAAATATACTTGCATTGTTTGCTAAGTTTTATTATTTGACCAAGTGTATTGGCTCGTTAAGTGCGTGACTTTAAAAAATATACTTGCATTGTTTGCTAAGTTTTATTATTTGACCAAGTGTCTTGGCTCGTTATTTGCTAAGCTTGTACGGTGTACTTAATATTTGCGCACCCGTCGTGGGATGCGCACGTGAAACTTACCTCGACGTCTCAAAAGTAAGGCGCTTAGCAAGGATACGTGATCCAATGTTGATGGGTTTGCAACCCTCTTACTCAACGAGTAAATTAGTAGGTTTACTCATCCTTTATGCCTTCATGGGTCTTTAATTAGTGCATGCACGCCATGTAGGCAAAAATATAACAATATTGACATATATGAGTATGTACGCAATAAAGTGAAATGCGCTATGGAGTTAGCTAGAAACCATAACATTTTATTGATACTTGCAAGTTTTTTTGAAAAAATAAAAAATACAATTCCTAGGAAAGAAAAGAAAAACAAACACTTATTGGGCACCTCTTAGGATGCAAAGGTGTCTGTGTAATGGCCGTAGCCTAAAAGTAACATCTTTTAAGATTGCAAATGTTCCAAGTGCGCGCTAGGTCGTGACCTTCCATATCGCGCAGTTTGTATGCACCATTGCCGAGTGCATCTGTGACCTCGTAAGGTCCTTCCCATTTTGGTCCGAGCTTGCCTGTATCTTCTGCGTGGCTCACATCGTTGGCACGGTATACAAAGTCTCCTGGTCTGAATGAAGTGTGTTTGACCTTTGCATCATAATACTTCTTCATTTTTGCCTTAGCCTTTGCTTCACGTATAGCAGCGCGTTCACGCCTTTTTTCCAGTAAGTCCAAGTCTATGCGCCGTTCCTCGTCATTTGTTGTGACGTTGACCTCTGTTGTTCGTATAGTTGGCATTCCTATCTCAGCTGATATGACGGCTTCTGTTCCGTAGACGAGGGAGAATGGCGTGTCGCCAGTACTGGTTTTGATTGTTGTGCGATGCGCCCATAAGACATGCGAGAGCTCGTCCACCCACCTTCCTTTATGTCTGTCAAGGCGCGCTTTTATTCCTTCCCCTAGACTGCGGTTTGCGCGCTCAACTAGGCCATTGGTTTGTGGGTGTTTTACTGAAGCGAAGTGTTGTGTGATGTGCAATTGCGCGCACCAATCTTTGAATGGGTTATCACAGAATTGTTTTCCGTTGTCTGATATAATCTCTCCCAGTAGTCCGAAGCGACAGACAATGTTGTCCCAGACAAAGCGTTTGACTTGGTTTCCTGTGATGTTCACTACCGCCTTTGCTTCAATCCACTTCGTAAAGTAGTCTATGGCTACGATGAGGAATTTTACTCCTCCTGCTGCGACTGGAAAGGGTCCCGCGATGTCAATGCCCCATTTATAAAATGGCCATGGTGAGGTAATAGGTGTTAGCTCTTGTTGTGGTCGGCGCGGGATTGGCCTATGTACTTGACAATTGCTGCATTTCTTTATCAGATCACGTGCGTCGCGATGCATGGTTGGCCAATAATACCCTGACCTTAGAGCGCTTGCCACCACAGATCGCGGCCCTGAGTTCATACTACATGATCCAGCGTGGATTTCTCTGAGCACGTAGTCTGTTTGAAGAGGTCCAACACATCTGAGCCAGGGTTGTAAGAAAGAGCGTCGATAGAGTATGTTGTCTCGTAGTTCAAATCGTTGCGCTGTGCGCCGCACTCTTCGAGCGTCCTTATGGTCTTGTGGTAAAGTTCCCTTGCTAATGAATTTAATGATAGGTGTCATCCATGTAGGATCTCGTTCTTCTATCACTGTGGATATCTCCATTTCCAAGATTGACTTGTTTTTTAGGGTTTCTACCAATACCTGTTTTGATAGGTGAGCGAAGCTTGTGGATGCGATCTTGCTGAGTGCATCAGCCTTCCTGTTATCTCCTCTGGGCACCTGTTTTATTGTGAACCTGTCAAAGTTTTTGATTAAGGATTTGGTCGTTTCCAGGTATTAGATCATGTGTTCATCCTTGGCTTCATATTCACCTAGCACATGGTTAGCGACTAGCCGAGAATCTACATTCGCTTTCAGGTTGCGTACACCCATTTGGATTGCGATGCGTAGTCTGGCTAGTAGGGCTTCGTATTCTGCCTCATTGTTTGTGGCTGTGAATTCAAAGCGCAGTGCATAGGTGAATTCCATACCTTCTGGATTTGTAAGAATAAGGCCTGCGCCTGATCCATCTACGCACGAGGACCCATCTGTGAACAGAATCCAGGGTTCCTGTAGATCTGTTTTAGTTGCAGATGTTGGACTGTCGTTATCTGGCTTCTCCACGATGAAATCGGCTAAGATTTGTCCTTTAATTGCAGTGCACGGTCTATATGAGATGTTATATTCACTTAACAGTACACTCCACTTTTGTAACCGTCCTGATGCGTCAGGTTTAGAGATAACTTGTTTGATTGGCTGATCAGTGATTACAGCTATTGGGCGCGCTTGAAAGTATCTGCGCAGCCTTTTGGCTGCGAATACTAGAGCTAAGACCAGCTTTTCCATAGCGATGTAGTTAGTCTCTGTCCTCTTCAGGGCTTTGCTTACAAAGTATATGGGTGTCTGGACGGAGTTCCTACCTGTCAATAATATTGCGCTAACTGCTCCATGAGTTGCCGATAAGTACATGATTAGCTCTTCCCCTGGTCGCGGTGCGACAAGTTTGGGAAGAGATGCCAGATGGTGTTTAAGTTGTTGGAAAGCTTCCTCCGCTTCTTCTGTCCAGCGAAAATCTCCCTTTTTTGTGCACTTCGTGAGTGTTTTAAAGAGAGGAAGGGAATTGTCTGCTGACTTAGATAAGAAACGGTTTAGCCCTGCTAACTTTCCATTCAATGACTGGACTTCTTTAAGTGTGCGCGGTGAGGGGAGATCAATAACATCCTTTGTTTTTTCTGGACAAGGCTTGATTCCATCGGGTTCTATTAAGTATCCAAGGAACATGCCTTCAGTTGCGCCGAAGGTGCACTTCTTGGGATTTAACTTCATATTTATTCGTCCCAATGTTCTGAACGTTTCCTCGATGTCGCGCACTAATTCATCCTCTGTGTGGCTTTTGATGACAAGGTCGTCAACGTAGACCTCCAAGTTGCGGCCTACTTGCTTCTCGAAAGCTGTGTCCACCAGTCGTTGGTATGTTGCGCCTGCATTTTTTAAGCCAAAAGGCATTTTTGTGTAGCAGTACACTCCTTGACTGGTGTGGAAAGCTGTCTTTTCTTCGTCTTCGACTGCCATCTGAATTTGGTGATACCCTTTGTATGCGTCTAGGAAGCATTTGAAAGGGTATCCGCACAGGGATTCTACCTTCCAGTCTATTTCTGGCAGTGGGTAGCAGTCCTGTGGACATGCTTTGTTAAGGTCCGTGAAGTCTACGCACATTCTCCAACTGCCATCGCTCTTCTTTACCATAACTGGGTTAGAGAGCCAGTCGTGGTAGTACACTTCGCGCATGATGCCTGCGTCTACGAGCTTATGTACAATAGCCTTTGCATGATCTGGGGCCTAGCCGCGCTTCTTTTGTCGTATTGGGGGATATCCTTGTCGGATTTGTAGCTTATGCTCTGTGATAGAGCGTGGCACTCCTGTCATGTGTTTTGGTTCCCATGCGAAGATGTCCAGGTTCTTCTGCAAGAGTGCGCATACGGCTGCTTTACCTTTGTCAGATAAAGATCCACCAATCGAAACTTGTTGTTCCGGGTAATCGGGATGAATATCGACTTTTAGGTTTGGTGTTTTTTCTGTGCGCTGTTCTGGAATAGTCTCTACTTCAGTTGTTACCGCATTGCATTCTCTTGGTGGTACTGTTATGTTATAGAGGGTGAGAACTCCTCCTTCCACTGGAAACTTAAGCATTCCGTGCGCTGTGGATGGTACAGCGCGCATGGATGATATTCCAGGTCTCCCAATGATACCATTGTATGGTGAGGGAGACTTTATTACCATGAAATTTATCCATGTTGCGGTTGAGTGTTGTTCATCTCCTACGACCACCAGCAAGCGTAACTGCCCCATGGGCCAGATCTTTTCTCCTGTGAATCCAGTCAATGACGTTGTTGCTGGTATCAATTGACTTTGGATTTCAGGTCGCAGTCTTTTGAAACAATGATCATACAGGATGTCTGCGGATGCTCCTCCGTCAATGTTCATGCGGTGGATATCATGTCCTCCCGTATGTATTTCAATAGTTAGAGGTTCTACAACTGCGTTGTCTGCAGCTAGAGTAGGGAAAGATATCTCTTTTTCTGGAGAGAATTTTTGGCTGACTTTTTGCTTTATCTTGCGCTGCCATGACTGTATCATGTATATGGTATCAGCTTTTTCTTTGGGGGGGTTCTTTCTTACCCCTGTTCCTCTGTTCATCTTTTTCCTATTTGATGTTTTTTACAAGGTGGTCCATTCTGCCTTCTCTTACTAACTTTTCAATTAGTTGTCTTAGCTGGATGCACTCGTTAGTTGTATGGCCTTTTTGACCATGGTACTCGCAGTATCCATTCCCTATGCGCTTTTCCTCTGCGGTGAGCATTGGTGGCGGTTTTGGGAAGTTTGCACCTTCTGTTACAAATATTTCCCTCGGAGTTTTTGTGAGAGGGGTATATTTGTCATTGTCTCTTCCACTGCGGTAATTCCTACTGTGGTTGTTATTCTGATCGTTGGATTGTCTCCTAGGCTGCTCTTGCTGCCTATAGTTCGAATAACCCTTTTTGCTGTCCGCAGCAACTGCTTCTCCTTGTATAAAGGATCTGGTGCGCTTTCTTAGCTCATCGAAAGTCTGGGGAACTTTGTCATTTAGCTTTCGGATAAGTTCTGGGTTATTAATCCCATTCATGAACCCTGAAATTTTTAGGATTTCAGGACATGCTTTGACTTGTATGCACTCATCCTTGAAGCGTTCCATAAAAGCGCTGGTTGATTCCCCTTGGCGCTGGTTGATACAAAAGTTGGGCGTTCCTGATTATGGGCTCTTGCTCTCGTATCAATTCGCTTCTTAGTACTTGTAACCTGCGCACTAAGAAAATAAACAACACCGTTAGGCTTATCGTGGGTTTGTCTCCCACGATTAGACTCCGGCGTGAGAGTAAGTAATCGATTTAGGGTTCTCGTAAAGAGTTTTAGGGTTTGTGAATCGTACCTTGAATGAGAGTTATGTCATTCCTTATATAGGCGCAGAATCCTTGTAGGGTTCGTGCTCCTTACGTTTCGCACCCATGGTGCTTATCCGGGTAAAGATAACTATTCCATAGATAGATGATCCTTATCTATACCGTGTATAGTTTATTTGGGTTTGGGCTTACGTGAGCCTGTTCCCATTATTAATGCGGCCCAAGTTACAATAGCCCACGCATGGTGGTTTTGGGCCTTAGTAATGTTTATCATTTGGGCTCGTGGCCCATATATAGACTATACGTCATCAGTGATTGATGGTTGACTAGTATTTGTTTTCACACTGTTTTTATTAGAAAATGTCCATTTGGTGTTGGTGTTTTACGCTACAAATAATACTTGAGTTCTTAATGGTGTATGTGAATAAAATTTCAACTTCGCATATAACATTGTGTGTAAATGCTACAGTAATAAACAAGTATTTGTAAAAAAAATAGTTCACTTGAAAATAAACATATAACAATAAGTGAAATTATTTCTTTGGTTGATCAACTCTGCAACCTGATGGCAAGACCTCTCACTACTTTGGTTGGTGTTTGGTTTAGTTTCCATCATAGGGGATGGCTTGATGGGTGATGATAGTGTTTCACCAGTGTTGGCCAGGCGCTGCAGCCTGCAGGTGATGGGAATTTATACCAGATTCACTACTTTACTAGGCAAAAAAATCATAACTTGATAAAATCATCAGAAAACATATTTTTGTAGAACATATTCTATCAAAAATTGAAACTATACTCACAAAAACTTGAAACTGTATTCTTGACAGCCACAAATGTAAACTAAATTCATCATACACCGAAATTCGATACAAAACAAAAATTGCCTTAGAAAAAGTTAACTAATAAAATACTTCCGATGATGATGATGCTGTAGCCGTTAAGGTTTTTTGTTTGTGTTTTTGAATTTCACCAAAAAAAAAAAAAAAAAAAAAAAAAAAAAAAAAAAGTTTAACTGAAAGGATTGGTTAGTGAGTTTTTCATGAATTCATTGTAAAGATGGAAATGATTGATTTGGTGTTATTGATTGAAATGAAATGCCAGATTTTTAGGTGAGGGCGTTATTCCGGTTGGAAAAGTCAACATAATTTGCTTAGGTGGCATTATGAGTCACCATTTTGATTGGTCCATTTTTTTACATGCCATGTCACATGGTGATGTGTCATGCCTTGTCTCTTATATGAAGGGTTGGCAAAAAAATCCGTACCCGATGGAGACCCGATCCCCAAACGACCAACCTGATTTGACTGGGGAATCCTCGAGTTGACCGGGGATGAGGGCGGGGATGGAGAATCCCCTTAAATATTAAACCGGGGATGGGGATAACATAAATATCTACGAACCCGTCCTCGACCCCGATCTTTCTTGTGTATAATTATCTAAAATTTATATGATTTATCTATACTCGATTAACTTGTATATGTACATATAAATATGTTTATGAGTTTTGACATGTATGTTTATATGCATATGTAATATTTATAGGATCAAATACATTTAGAATTAGAAGTATAAGTACCAATTACATATGTCCGGATAACACATATGATACATATTGTTTTTATATCATGTGATGTTACAATGTTTACGATTTTTAAAGTTGATTGAAATTGAATTAATCTAACTATGTGCGATGTACGTTTGCCGAGGTAGTTTATGAGTCAATATTCTTTATATTTTCGACGAGCTGGTGGAATTTTTATGTTATTTCATAAGGGTGGAGAATCCCCGAATCCCTATGAGAATCCCCGATCTCTGATGGGGACGGGGATGGAGATGTAAAGTAATTCCCTGATAAGGATGGGGACGCGGATGGGGATGGAGGGTGGAAAACGGGGATGGGGATGGGAAGTACATTCCCCGCCCCGTTGCCATCCCTATATATGAGATAACATATGAATGGAAAATTGGAAATCCACTATCTCTTAGGATAATTAATTGTATTAAACTGGTTTTTGTGTGCGCATGTACACTCTATTTCAGTTTCAAAACCACTAGTTGACGGATTGCTTTCGCTTAGCAATCTTCTAACATCTATCACTTGTACTTGTGTTGCTACACAATCTTGAAAGTTGATCTCAGTATAGGTTCTTCCTTTCTTCGAATGATTAAATTACCTTTTGTAGCATGTGAATTTATATGTGTAAACACTTCTATTGATTAAACTTTTTTTTTAAAAAAAAATTTAGAGAGAAAAACAAACAATATAAAAGCATCCTTTGGAGATGTCGGAAAAAGCCCATACCAGAAAAACTAAACAAGGACTAAACAATGTAACCTGAAGAAAACTAAATCAGATAGCGTATTTACACTATTCCATATAGCTCAACCACAACAACAAAAACAATACCCAATCTTGCACACCCCCACCCGAGGGTAAATACCTCCAACACTGTTCTATATAGTGTATACCCTATTTAAATATCTGTGTCTTCCTATTAAGATATTGATTTGAAATCTGAAGGGTCTAGTAAATGGGAAAAATATTGATCGAACATAATCAATCCCTTGGTGTGTGACTCCATCGTTCCAATATCATCAAATTATAATCATTCTTGGGACTCCATAGGACCCTAGATCGTTCCAGTCCTGACGCATAATCCTCATGTTGGTAATCAAAGGACGAAACAAACAAACAAATCGACAAATGAGGCAAAAGCTTTATTCAAAGTTATCAAACTAAATTCAAAGGTACCAAACACAAAATTCTAATTCAAAAGAACAAAGAAACCTAATGTCATTAATCCTTATTTATAAGAAAACAAGGACTTAATTGCCAAATTCTAATCTAACTCAAATTAGGGAAGATGTCAAAAATTAAATACCAAGTTTACCAAAATAAATGGAAAGAATTTGTACACCTCATCATTGGATTTAAAAAAAAAAAAAAAAAAAAAAAAAAAAAAGATAGTTCCATTATTATTATTATTATTTTCAGCAAGAGAAAGGCCGAAGCCCCACAAAAAAATTATATCATATCACTCCTTGCAATGGAGGTAATTACATCGGGAAAACTAACATTCCAAAAAAAGTTTTCATGAGATTTGAAAGCTAATTCAGCAACACGATGAGCCGCTAAATTGCATTCATGCTTAACGCACGAGAAAGAGATGCCAAGTTGAGATGCCACTCTGATATCCTCCACCAGTTTAGTAACAGACCTTGAGAAATGAAATGGCTTCCCACGACGATGAACGTCGGTACAGACAAGTGGAATAGCCAATTCAGAGTCTGATTCAACCATAGCATTTTGCCAACCATAAGTGACAGCTAGATGACAAGCACTGTGGATGGCATAGAGCTCAGCCATGAGAGGAGAAGAGGCAGAAAAGATTTCACCTGAACACAAAATGATAGATCCTGTACAGTCCCGAACAATGATACCTGAAGATGCTCGCTTTGACTTATAAGCAGCAACACAATTAAGCTTCATGCGGTTATTGGTGGGGGGGATCCACCGAAGTGAACTCTCTTGAGATTCGCTTACAACCGAAACACAAGATGTGGGAAGTGATGATGTATACAGTGCACTAAGATCGTGATCGATACAGGATAATTCAGATCCATCAACATAAATCTTCAAGTCATAATTTCCTACATCATACTGGTCTTCTTGAATTTTTTTTATGGATTCAACAACAGAGCTGCTCCAGCCGTCAATTTTGATAAGTTCAAGTGTTGGAATGTCCCCTATTTCAAGTGGTATCTCTTTAAGATCATAACATTTCACCAATTGTAACTCTTTCAAACATGGGAAGTTGATACTATAAGCTTCCCACTGCTTGATTTTTAACAGCTCGAGTCTCAAGAATTTCAGTTGTCGAAATTGCGCCTCATCATCTGTCTTCCACAGGGACCCCTCGAAGGCATCCTCACTTAGTTTGAGAACCTCAAGGTTAGGTAACGATTGAATGATTGACATGTCACTCCAAGGTAGATGACACCTTACTATTGTAAGTTTTTTCAATGTCGTAGGGAAACTAATTTGATGTTTTCGACAGTTTAGCTCACCTTTTGGCAGTTCTAGCTCACTTTGTTTTCTTCTGTAGATTCCAGTTAACTTCAAGGTTTCAAGGCATGGAAGTAATTCAAAGTCATTCCCCTCATCCGAATTGAGAATCAATGACATCTTTTTTATGACTGGAAAGTATTTCTGAAAACTTTCTACCAAATCTCCCAACTCCACCTCTGAAATGGTTTGCAAGTTCATTGGCCGATTAATAGAAGGAAGATAAAGTACACTATTACTCCACAAATGTCTCAGGTTTACCAAATCAGATATGTTACTTGGTAAAAACAGAGCGCGATCACTTGTTTTAATAATGACTGTTTGAAGGCTCGTTAAATTGCATATTGAGGATGGAAAAACTAATGCATGCCTAAGTGCGAGGTACCTTAAGTGAACTAGCAATACTATACCCTTAGGAAAATTAATGAGGTCACAGTTTTGTAGATCTAGCACCCTAAGAAGCGCTAAGGAACGGAAATGCTCAGCAATGTCGTATATCGAGGATGTGGGCGTGAGAAAGCAAAAGAGTGTTCGCAAGCTTGGGGTGGGCGGATGAGCAAAGTTCTGAATGGGAATATTTTGATATGTAAACATACGATGTTGTTTATATGATATACCAAACTCATAAGACTCTGTCGAGTTTATTCTCTGGAAGAATCTTTCTTCTTGTGCTATTCTCAGGCATAACTCCCTCACAAGATCATGGACTTTAAAAGATTTGACACCACCATTGGATCTCTTTTCTGCAATAATTACTAGGTTTCTGCCAACTAGATCCAAGAGATAAGCCTCCCCAATATCCTCAAAGCTTTGATTTTCAGCTTCTTGTATAAATCCCTCAGCCATCCATAACCCAATCAACCATCGGGCAGGGAATTCAAAATCTTCCGGGAAGCCTCCTAAGTAAAGAAAGCAATCTCTCAAGTGAAGAGGTAGATGATTGTAACTTAAATCCAGTGTTTCCATGTGTTTATTCTCGTCACTAGCAATGTATGAAGCAACACTGCAAGAAATCTTTTTCCAAAAATCTGTGTTCTCTGGTTCTTTTGCTAGAACTCCTGCTATGACAACCAATGAAAGCGGTAGTCCCTGACATTTTTTTGCAATTTGCATTCCATGTTTAATCAACCATTTGGGGCATTCTTCACCATGAAACACCTTTTTGCACAATAACTCCCAGCTCTGTTTTTCCGTTAGATAACTCAAGAAATGGACAAGCCCGTTTGGTTTTGATCTGGCATGTAATCCAACTTCATTTAGACGACTCGTGAGGAGAATTCGACTGCTGGTGTCATCATCGGGGAAAAGCACTTTCAAGTTATCCCATGCCTCTTTGCTCCAGATATCATCAATGACAATCAAATACCTCCGACCCATTAACTTCTGGTGCAACATTTTGCGAAGTTCAGAGTCACCAGTTTTTTCTATATCTACTTGAACACCCAAGGATGCCAGGATTTGGATCAACACATCATGCCTTTTGTATGTTTGAGAGACAGTAACCCATGCACGGATATTGAAATGATACACAATAAAACGATCATTGAATACTTTGGTAGCCAGGGTAGTCTTACCAAGCCCGCCCATGCCAACGATGGAGACAACATCTAGCTGCTTTTGATCTTCCACAAGTTTATCGCGTATGACTTCAACATGATGATCAAGCCCCACAACAACTTCATCGAATAATTTTGTCGATCCTAGTGTACTGCTGTTGGAAGTTCCAGCAGCTGTACACTGCATTTGCTGGCTTTGAGACGAATCGATCTTTATGTTATCCATGCTTGTTATAATGAGTTCTTCCTTGATGGACTTGATTGATCTCATAACATGATCAAGAATCAGGGTGGTTTTATAGACATCAGATCTAGGAGAGTATCCCTTTTTCCTGAAATGAACACCAGATACAAATAGATCAATGATATCTTGTGCTTCATCTGCTGTGTGTTTTAATCTTCTCTTCAGATACTGAACTTTTTCGAGCTCATGAAGTTCTGTATGTTCGCCATGAAAAAGGATCTGGATCATGGAGTCAAGCTCTTCATAAAGAAGCTGCAACTGAGGCCTTTCTGATAGAATTGATGGGTGATTGTTAATGAGTGGATTGTTGTTGGAGTAAATTAGCTGCTTCAAGTTTTCCATGAACAATTCCAAGCCAGTGTATGTCATTTTTAGTCTTTGTTTTTCTGTATCTGAAGAACAATTGATCTAGTGTTATCTGAATTTACTTGGTTCAAAGTGATAATTGAAGTAGGACAAAAATGTAAGGCTGCGATTGAATGGCTGACTTTGCTTTCACTCTTTTTTCTTAGAAAATGTGCATTTGGTGTTTTATGCTACAAAATAATACTTGAGTTCTTAATGATGTATGTAAATAGAATTTCAACTTCACATATAACATTGTATGTAAATGCTAATAAACAAGTATTTAGTAAAAAGTAGTTCACTAGAAAATAAACATATAACCAAGAACATTTGATATAAATAAATATTGTAATTGAGGATCAAAGAACATTTGATTTAGCGGTATTATGCAGAAATAAATATACGTGGTGCACCATTTGTTGGTAACCTTAAACAAGTTATGGTGTTGATATTAGTTTTGATACAGAATGGCAAATTTTCTTGATACTTTGTAATTGGTGGATCTTTCCTTAACAAAGTATGTGCCTAACTCTATCTGTAGTAACAGTATTATTTTTTCCCCCCTTCCTTCTTCAGAATAGCCTTTTTCATTTTTGTTATCATAGATCATAATCAAAACCGTTAATATAAACCTTAATCGGGCCATTGTGTTCTTATGGATTATTTGTTTGGTACTAATGTTTTATATGTTTAGAAGGTTTGTTCTTATCGATTGTGTTTGGATTAGCTATTAATTTTATTAATTTTTTTTTCAACTTTTGCCATATTATGCCAATTTTATTTGGTCCAACTTACAAAAGAAGATGGTAACAGATTAACTGAACCTCTAGTTAACCAAAGCCGATATGCTTTAACTTTCAATAGCTGAAAGTGTTCGCTTATAGCATAGCTTTGACGCGACCCAAACCAATCCGTCTAATGTTTAAAGAATTTTCAAACTCAAGCTCGAACAAAAATCAGTGTTCCATTAGTTTCACGAGCCAAGCTTTGAAAACTAATATTTTTCTCAGCTCGTATGAAAGCTCTTTTAATCACTTCAGCTTAATGAGTCGAACGAGATTAAGGCAAGCAATTGTTAAACTGACTAAGCCCAAATTAACGATACCTCGTTCAGTTTAGGTAGTTAATATCTCACTATACAAAAACTTGAGGTCGAAACGAGTCAAGCTACTCGTGAAAGGTTCAGGATCGGTTTGGCCATAACTTGTTTTTGTATAGTGAGGTTGAAACGAGTCAAACTAATATTAGCCTAAGTTAGTGATCATAAAATAATCTAGCGCAAGATCAAGCTTTATATATAAAGATTGACTAGGCCCACAATCCTAAATGAACCAACACACATGCTAAATGAGCATTAAATATATATACGTATAACTATGTATAAACGAGCTCAAAATAAATAAACAAGCTCGAGCCTAGTACGTTTAACTAGTAAAGTTTAATTCGAGCTTTATTTTGTTTAGCTTGATATAAAAATGCGTAGCACCTGAACATGTAAATTTGTTACGAGTCAAAATCAAGCTACATATAAGGCTCAAAACGAGCTTGATTCTTATAATTATAAACAAACCAAGCTCGATCTCCAACAGGCTTGATTTCGGCTCGACTCGTTTTCATCCCTAACAAAATAATTAACCATTTTACTAAAATGCTACCCGTACAAAAGAAGAGGGTTTTAAAAGGTGGTTTTATCAATCTCAAAGGGCCAATAATCTAACATCACTTTCTTCAACCTACATTTTACAGAACAATAAACCCTTAACCTCAAAAACACACACACAACATCAATGGCGGACTATCAGTCCCCACAAACAACATCAAGCGACAAAAACACTTCAAAAACCAAAAAGAAACGAAAACATGAAGATTCAAACAACACCCACAAAAAGAAACCTTCGAAATCATCTCGTATCAATCTCTCTAATGATTTTGCAAATGAGAAAAATGAAGAAAAAGAAGAGGGTAATGTAAGGGGAAGTGAATTGGTGGAAGATGTGAGTCCATGGAGGAATTTGCAGTTGGTTTTGTCTCTTAATAACTAGCTATAATACCCGTGCACGCACGGGGTTTTGACATAATTTTTTTTATTATATAATAATATTGATTATTGCAAGTATATATAAATGTATACGTTAAGTTGTTTTTAATTTTGTCTTAGATAATTACTTAAAATTAAAAATGGTGTTTTAAAATGATAATTGTGAAAAAAAAAAAAAAAAAAAAAAAAAAAAAAAAAAAAAAAAAGGATGGTTTGATCGAGTGTTTTTCATGTTTGTGTTATTGTTGTTGTAACTTTTAATTTTATATGTAATTAAGTATGCATGATCATGCATAAATCATTATTGTTGTATAAAGTTATTTTTCCCTATGCTCTAGTGATTATTGTATGTTAAGTTCTCACACTCAAAATCTTTAGTGAGTTACTGAGTTTTATAAGACCCGTGCACACAATGATTTAAACATAATTTGCTTCGAAAGCTCTACGTAAATACATTTATGGACTTGTTTCAAACCATACAATTTGTCCTCAAATATCACACATTTGTATTTTTGGAAACTCAAAATGTTGGTATGTTTTTATTTAGAATAAGTACAACACACTATAAATTAGAGTCATTAATTTGTTAAGATAAACAATAAGAAACAAATAGCAAATCACATATGAAGAACCATATATTAGTCATAATATTTTATTTTGAACCTTCGACTGTTAACAATAATTCAAAATTTTGGGAGGGCGAGACCCTCCCCAGCCTCTATGTTCCGTCATTTACTACACGGATTGCGTGAGATTAGACTAACCTTCACGTACATAGACAAACTTGTTCAACTATATCTTCCCACGAACTTCACATATGTAACAAACTACTTTTTCTGTACTTTGATTATTGCAATCTGTGTTTAAAAATGAACTGCCCACGTTGTTCATCACATATGCTACAACAGCAATACACTATGCATGTTACGAAACAAACAATATTACGGAGTAAAAGTTTACGGGAAAAGGCAATGCGACCTGAAGCCCAAGAGCCAGTTTCCTCTATACTTGGCCTCTCATATTTTTTCCAGCACAGTCCCAAATCCAAAAAAAAGTAAGGCATTAGAGCAAAATTAGCAAATTAATAAACGTGCTAAATAAAAGAGAATCATGCTATAATAAATGATAAACGGGTTATGTGTGTACAAAAAATACCATGTAAAGATTATTGGTCGTTGGTTGTTTGTGTCGAGCTTGCTGTACCTTCTGGGCATACGTACGCCAACGATATCCATCATCCACTATATCAACCTCACTGGTCTTTCGACAATCACATGGTATGTTTCTTGGCCAACTAACCCCCATGGAGCATCCAAAGCGTCCTTCCAACCAACTTATAAACTTTTTCATTATAAACTATATCCACGTAACCCCCACGGTCTCATTATTTATTATAGTTATAATGCCCGCACACGCGCGGGATTTTTTCTAATTTTTTTAATAATGTATTTTAATTTATTTGAGGTGAGCGATAGGCCGCCATGTTGCGGTGGTGCGTCGTTTCACGTCGCTGATCATTGCACGGGATTTTTTTTGTAAGTAGAAAGTGTGCCGTTTCTTTGTTTTTGTATCTTGCAAGCCCATTATAAATGCTTAACAGAAGAGGTTGCTACATTATTACCATAACGGGATCAATAATGGAGGAGTGACTTAACAATTCATTTGTAATATTAGTAAGATAACTACATACAAATAAGGGAATCTAAAGCCACAACAGTATGGTCATATATGCGTATGCCTCATTTCATATGAGTAAAGATATTGCTTAGTATCAACTTGCAATTAATAGTTACCTATTTGACCAATGTGACCCATTTTGATACCTATTAAAAAACTGCATTTTCATCGACTTAACGATGACCCATGTGACTCATAAAACCTTAACAAATTTGTGTCGTCATTATAGGCAAACATTTTAAACTTTAGCCATCTGAGATAGAGAAGCACAGATCAATATTATGGAAATGTTACAAACATTAGACTTCAAAAACAAAAAAGAAACTACAATTACCTAATCATAATTGAGTTCCTCTTAGGAATTATCAAGGGCAACAATAGTCACAGTAGGTTGATCACAAAAACTGACCGAAGATTTATCTCAACAGCTACCAACCAATCATAACCCACCAAGAAACAATAAACTATCAAACTTTATGTCATAAGTAACCATTAAATTTAATAACTGTTGATGGCTTTGAACCGTAGCCCTAAGGTTCAGAAGTAGTGGAACAATATAGACTTGTTCATTTGAAAAACTAATTCTGTTTTTATTCCAAGCTTGATAGCATTGGGTATATTGATTCTGCACTTTCTTTTGCATTCTCACAAGGCCCGTCTTCTTTGTAATATATTTTGTTCGACTCCGGGAACCTTCAAAACTTTCAAATTTTTGCTGCAACCTGTACATATATAGTTTTTAGGTAAATCATATGGCCGAAAGAGCTTCTAATAAAAATATACGCCAAATAAAAAACTACAAAAGAGTGCCTAATCTGTTTTTTTTTACAAATAACTCATTGTATTTGTGTTGGCCTTTTGGCTGGGTTGCGGCAGGGTTATTTTGGTTTTTTTGAGGTGTAGAATTCTGGTTTTATAATTTTTTAAACATTTTGGTTTTTATCTTTTGTCGGCGTACCATTTGGCACCTCTAAGGATCTTATAAACTTTAAAACTAATGCTAGTACATGTAATATTTATCATACTTAAAGTTTTAGGTAGTAGATATTCAATATATATGAATAATATGAGTACAATAACTTCTTATGTATAAAAGATACGGGAATTAATTATCATCAGTATCATTGGAAGAGACTCCGCTGTGACTTGTAATCCCCATTCTCTTTTTCAAGGCGCGGTGTACTTGGCGTTCTGCATATGCTATTCTCTTTATGAACAGGTCCATATCTAAACCGTTGAGGCGATAAATTTATAGTAGTCTCATTGCCAGACTTATTCTCAATCAAATCAATACTAAAATCATTTTCAACATCCAAAACAGTAGCCTTTTCTTCCCAGGGTCCATACATGACTTGGAGCACCCGACTTCATATTCTGTAGTTTTCTTTCACTTCTAGCAGCCGTTTTAAATATTTGTATATACATTTATTTTAAAATAGAAAACAAATACCATTAATAAAATACCAAAAGCTGACATTCTAACCATATTCATCCAATAATTTTCAATTTTTTATTATTTATTATTAATATTTTTTTATTTTTTTTGCAGTAGACCTTAAATAACTAAAATTGTTGTCCATAAGGGAAAACTTTTTGTAAACATTATACCATAAAGTTAAGGCTTAAATGAACACCCTCCACGGCCACAGATTATTTATGTTCTTACCATGTTGTGATGCGGCGAGCAAGACTATCAATGACCATCTCGCTTTATGCTTTAAACCCTTCGATTGCCATTTGTTTTGGGTTGATTAAGTCAACTGTAGCAGAAGTATTTTTAAGTGATGGTTGTGGTGAAATATCAAATGTTACATTATTGAAATGCGTTTGAGGGGAAACAGACTTATAAAGCAAAAAAAAAGCTTGCCATGACACTCATCTCTTTTCTCATCGCCACACCCCCATGCTCCAAAATATATTTTAAAGCAAAAGCGTCTACCGGACCAATCCCCAACCAATTACATATCATATACCACATGTATAGCGCTTTTTCACAAAACACTAAACAACAAAATACCGATTCCACATTCTTTTGACAACCCGGACATAAAAGAGAATTTATATCGATGTCATTGTCGTTGAACTCGGCACGTAGCAAAAAACTTCAAAGAATAATGGTTCTGGCCACCCCAGGCCCTAAATTACCCATTTTGACCCAACCTAAAAGTCCAAATGTTGTGGCACATTTTCCAATCCGCCCAACATGAACTGAAAATAAAAACTTTGTTCTATCTAGTAAGAGATGTATCATGTACTTGTCACTTGAGGCGAGTCCATCGAAGCAACCACCTGCATAATAATAAAGAAATCAAGCTCAAAAGAACATTTACGATTCACAAACAGGGGAAAATGGTATGTCATGGGTCAAAATGGGTCACATAATACAAAAAAATATGTAGAGGTGGAAAATGAGTGGGTCAGGTAATTTAGAAAATATTTACAGGCCAAATCGGTCATTTCAATTTGAGGTTAAAACACCCATTTAATAAAAGTCCATCCTCCTTTTGGTTTACAAAATTTTATACATTTAATACGCAGAAGATATGGTTGGAGTCGATGTCAAAGAAATTATTTACTGGGCGAAATATTTGTGTCCTATTTTTCTGTTATTCATATTGAGCACACATTTTGTATGACACAAATAAATTGAGCAATAATAGATTTAGGGAGATCTAGCCACCAATAAACTAAAAACTTGGCTGTCGAATAACTTTAAACCATCATTCAAACATTAAACAAAAACAAAAAAATAAAACAGTATCACTTTGAAATACTTAAAAAATGTATAAAGAATGATCTTTCATAATAATTGAAAAAGTTAATAAAAGATTAATACAAATCATTTTTAGGATGCATATAAATGTGGATCTAAAAAAAATAATGTATTTAAAACATTACTACATGGATCTAAAAAAAATATGACATGTATCTAAATTTGGGAAAAGGTTGTACACAATAATGTTTTGCTTCTTTGAGTTGTTGGTTGTGTTCAATGTACGATACCAACCTTTTAACTTTTTTGAATTTGCATTTTTAATATGATGGTTGTGACTTAAGACCATGATCGTGACTTCCTTTTCATGGTTTTCTAGCATACTTGTCCCTAATGTGACCATTATAACAAAAAACTCACGAATTAAAACACACAATTTGATAACGGCACTTACCAATAATCTGGTGGTTACCAAAGGCCGGGGAACATTATCCTATTGATACATGATCCGCGGGACACCAATATCAAGTGTATCGGCCAGTCCACACCAAGCAACAACATTGCTTCTCTGGCGATAAATATGATGTCATCACATTCACATGTTTATTCTTAACCTGCATTTTATCATTTATATTACTCTGTTATTCAATTGACATATATATGCACTCTAACTATGATTTTAAGCATAGTTTACTAATTATACCTAAGCAAAAGTGATGGGTTCTCCTTGAGAATCAAAAAGGTTATCTTGCTTAGCCATGTAAACTATCAATGCAGTAAGATAATGCATCTCATTCTCATTTTAAATAAGCCAAATTATTAAGCAATTCGCTAACTTGCTGTTAGGAAAAAAGGAATTTTCCTACCCATGTAAATGTCAAGTTACCGAATACCAATAAGACAAATATACTACTTGTTCAAAGTTGAAACCCCACGAAACCATCTTATACACCATATACCATTATGTAAATAGCACTACAAAAATGCTAACTTTTATATGATAATACTTTTGATATTAACTGTAATAGATAATTACTTTTTAGATAATGGTACAAAAATATGAATTATATTAATCAATTAAGTCATATAACACAGATGCATGCATATAATTAATATACGCATCCCCCTGTTTGCATGTATTATAAACTAATACCAATACCACACCTCAAACGTGTGACCTCCAGGTTACACCAACCAACTCGTAACCATTGAAGCCAACACAAGGCCGATAAATTAATATGCACATAAATTGGGCCATAATTCCATTCTGAATGTACATACATAAGGACTAATATGGAGAATTGCATATATACCATAATCTTTAATTGTTTGATTATTCTTATGAGATTCATTAAAAGATAAAACCTCATGTCAACCAACCTGTTCTTTGCTAACACTTAAATGAAGTGATAAGACCATGGTCTGCAAATGCAAATAGTGAGAAGCTTGGTATAGTTGATATAACTTATAGATGGGCTGATTTGGAAGTTATATGTAACGGGCTAAATGGGTAAAATAAAGAAAAAAACAGTTTAGAAACAAACGGGAGCTAGGTACACTGAAAGTCGCTCTAAATGTATCTCTTAAGTATAAACCTCTATTTACTTGTAATCATCATATTCAATACACTATTTATTTCTATTCAAATATTAGTAACATTTAGGACAAAAGTCTTTCGTGTCAAACCCACTGGACCCGTACAAAAATGACAAGATCACTAACCATTACTACCAGAAGGTCAACACAGCTTATCATCCATTTATCGGTTTCGGGGCTGAAGCAGCTGGCTATGATGGTCCCCGTAGGGTCCTCAAGTATGATTCTGAAACAATACCTGCATGCATTGGGAATATGAGAGGATGTTCATGATCAAAAAATATTGATTACATTCTAGTGTCAACAATCGTATATGATTAAGTATATAGGTCGTGGTACCTGTAGTCTGGAATTTGTTGCGTGCCATACTCATGGCATTGCCAATGTGGGTTGTCATCATACAGCCCTATACCACATTCACCACATCTGTTGAAGTACCATTAGCTTGTGGTGTCTATCCTCGTCAATGTGGCCTCAACAGTAAATCGCATGCCCTGTAGCAAGTTTTTGATAATTAAAAGATGTGTTATTTAGATGCAATTGTTTTGGCTAATGCTATTGTTACCCTATGCATCTCTGGGTTCAGTCTCATTAATGTTCCCAAGTCCATTCTATTTACCGGTGCCTCATCATCTGCATTATCTTGTATGTGTGGTTAAAATTCCAACAACGGTGTGCTTCCAAATAGCTCATTATATTTGTGCAAATCAGTGTAGCCTGTCATCGCGTGCACGTATTTTATAAAGAGTGGGCTTACTGAAGATTGGATACTTACACGTCCAGTATATGCCTTGTTTCTAGAACATTGGGATTTAAGTACACATACGTGGCAGGGGTGGATGAAAGCTGCAATGCTCCTGTAACTGAAAGATAATTTGTGAATACTTAGTATGGGTGTTTAATAATTCTGAACACTTTGTTAGCAATTCTGTATACCTGCATATCTTTTTACATAACATGAGCTTGCGGCCATAACAACTGGCTGTTGTAATCCCATGTATGTGTGCATCGGGAATTTTGTTGCTAATTCATTTCACAAAGTCACTGTGATGATATTTCCACTGCGACCAAAAAAAGGGTGTTAAGTGAGTTATTTTATGAGTGGATTAATTAATAGGTTTGAATGTTAACTGACTTCAGATTTTGGAGCTCAATTTTGCGCCGAAATGTTTTATTTGTGGTTGTATCTCCAGATTCTTTTTCCATACCCAGGTTTCGTACGTATCCAATGTAGTCTACGAACAATATTTCATGGTTAGAGTTAAAATTTAAATTTTCAAATTTGGTAGAAAATGTATCTTACCTATTAGCATTGGGTCTTTGGTATCCGCTCTGTGGCCCAATTCGTTGAAAGCTATAAACTGAAAGTAGTGTTCCGGAAAGCCTTGGTCGGTTATGTAGTAATACGCGTGAATTTCCCAAAAAGCAGCGTAAATCTGTTATCGACTGTTTGTTGCCATCTTTCAGTTTTTCGAGATCCAAATCCTTGTATTCGGTATGTTGAGTTCCGCTGAAGCGGATTATATTTGTCCACGTCTTTTAACGCAATATTTGCCTGGATCGCATGACCCTGTTATTTTAGGATATTAGTCAACACTGGTAATTTTTTGAAGGGGAGTACCAATACTTAATAGACACGTATTAGGGTACTGTCGATTCTTAAAGAGAGTGCAAATACTTAATAGAAAGTAAGCAACAAATATATCCACTGAAGTAGTGTTGGAGCTGTTATTGACATTGCTGCGTTACTTCTCCACAATTAGGTAGTCTAAATAACCATAAGAAAGTCCATAATTTAGCCAACGGTGTATAGTAACTGTGAGGATAGCATCCAATTTATGTGTTTGGATTAACCTATTTTATGAGCTTATTGAAATATTGGAAAATAAGTTGGAAAAAAGTGAGTTTGGAAAATAAGTTCCTATGTAATCTTATAAGCCTACTTATTGCCCAAAGATTGCGTATTTGTCTACCGTCGGCCACATCCAGATAACATTTACTTTGTGATTACCTAAAGAGATCAGAAGCCATGCCTGCATTTAATTAGTGGTTGTTTAGGGGACATATTAGAGAACTACTACCAAATGCATACAGGTTACAAACAGCAAAAAAACTCAACAATGACTACTGGGATTTACTACATACTTAAATAATTGATATCACCAAAAAGATCATGTTAAAGATATGTTGCCTACCTTCAGCTCCACCATTAGCTGCTATTACGGTTTCATTCCCAGGATCATGAACAGCCGGTCCCTTGCCCAAAGATTGACTTCTTGTATGCCGGTAGCCTCCACTCGCTAGATTTATGTGTTAGGGTACTGTTGAAGGATCATGAAACTAACGTGTTCTTTGAATCACTACCAGCGATAATGCACCACTCTTCATGTTCCAAGGCAGGGTAGTTGAGCTTTAGAGGCATACTGCCGACAAGATCATCCTACTAAGATTCCATCAGATTCAATATCGCATTGTTTTGTTTCGGGGTGCTTAAAGAGGAAGCCATTGACAAAAAATTCACAAGTGTAAAAAATCTGAAATCCATATGTGCTGGCTATAGATTGCCGATCATGTAACCTCCCTCTCCCGGGATCCAATATCACCAGTAATCATGCTGTAAACCACAATGCTACAATAAGTTAACAATAGTTTCAACAACCATAATACCAACATAGATGAACAAAAACATTTAAATCTTTACCACAATCAATGGGTGAAACACGAACTATAGCCGATTCACCAAAATCCGGGTCTAAAACCTCTTCAACTTTTATACCATCAAGTGGAGCAGTTCTTATTTTAAAACTTGCAGGCATTAGCCCTGTCCCGGACTATAACAATCCACAGTTTTCTCCCAACTTTTGAGAAAACAACAAAAAACTAACACAATCATAAACCATATTTTGGCATAATTTTACAATCATTGAACTAAATTTGGGACTTCTCATATTTCAATGTGCATATTTACTTTGGAATTAAAACAGGTACCGGCCTACTTATTTTCTAAAACATATGGCATACGCATTTTCTTTTGTATAAGTGGTCAAATTTGTATAAGATAAGCATAAAGAGTGTTTCAGATGGCTTATATGCTTCAAACAAATGCAATAAACAGATTAGTACCTAAATAAGTAATCTCAATTCATCCTTTTAGATCATCGAAATTGTTTTATGTAGTTGAGACTTAATTTGTCACCACATTCCAAAAACCTGTTAACTTGATCAGTATGGTCTTGAACTCAATTATCCAATGTTGGCATCCTGAAAGCAAAATTTAGCACCGAAATTTAAACCGCACACTTTATTAAATCCACAAATTCGATGAAAATTAAAACTTAAAAAACCTAATTAACATGTTGGGCATCTTGAAAGCAACGAAAAAAACCCAAACTCAAGGACAAATCAAGACAAGGGTGGGAGACCCGAATTGGCCTATTGAGTAGCGTTTCAATATCAACAAATATTTACAGAGATGTTAATAGTTTATTATTACAAAACTTAGAACAATGAATGAAAAAAACCAAATCACATATCTAAAATATAACCAACGTTTACCTTTACTTAAAGAGAACCCATCGTTTTTTTTTTTTTTTGCATCTCAACACACATATCATCACTTATCTTTTTAGTAAAAGATCAAGCAAATAATGAAAAACTAAAAAAGCCTTTTAGAATGTAAACCCATGATTAGTTAAGCTATAAAGAGTAAAAGTTTGAAAAGAACACTTACAAAATCCATTCAAATCACAACCTTCACATAAGCAAATGTAAAAATCTAATCTCAAACACGAATTGAAAAAAATAATGTATTGTGCCTCCTTTGTGAAGTCACGAATAAGCATGAATAACCCATGATCGGTCAAGTTTTAAAAAACGTGATACTTGATGAGTATGTTGAAATCTTTTAGAGCTTTATGTGACGAAAACAATAGAACTCACTTACATATATGTTTCTACTTCGTCACTTATAAGCTTATAGTCTTGCATAAAATCTGTTTAGGAGTAGAAGATCATTAGTTTCGACATGTTATTTCATATAACTGGCAAAATTGGGTGGGTCGGGTCACGGGTCTAGACTGATCTTGGTTGACCCGCTTAATTTCAAAAAAAAAAAAAAAAAAAAAAAAAAAAAAAAAAAAAAAAAAAAAAAAGTCTTAGTGAATCCCCAATTTCTTTTATAAGAGTGTTAAAAAAATATATTAAATCATCCACTACCAGCATGTGCAGGTCATGATATAATAGGGTATGCTAAATTTGAGGTGTGCAATGATTCTCAATTGGGAACCAAAGTTGGAAATAATTTAACTGAAACCTCCACAAAATACCTCTTTGTAAGCATTTTATTTTTTTATTTTCAGTTCTAATATATATCATTTATTATTGCTAAGGCTACATTAGCCTTAAAACCTTTTGAGGATATATCTATGACCATTCACCAGGTATCAAGTCTCTAAACAATAAATTATAGCACATGCGTTTGAAACGCATATAATATAGTCTTAATAGTGGCCATTCTAAATCATTTCCAAAAGTTACTGTACAACTAAAATGCCTCCTAACAAAAAGACAATTGAGAAAGACTAACCTCGTATCGATATTCTTCAGGCATGGAAGTAGCTTCAATCTGTCAAATTAATAACTTACAAAAATTTAGTTATACGCATAATAAACCATAAAAATAAGCCTTAAAAATTATTTCACACTCGCTTTTAAAATCATACATTTTAAGTCCATAAGTAACTATATACCTCCTCGTCTACTCTTTGTCAGGTTGTAGTCATATCAGAAACTGAATTTGAGCAAATAGGACAACGACATCTGCAAGACAAAAGCACTAACATCCATTAGTTACATGATATTGAAAGAGCAAAAATTCAATTGAGGACTTTTGTGCGCCCATTTCGCCATCTATAGTTCTATTAACAATCTTTACGTCCCCAGAATCTCAGTAGTTAATATGTTTTTGTTTAATTTATGTGAATGAAGGATTCTTATCATAGCACCACTTTTTAGTTTTCCAAGTAATTGGACCAATTAGGGGGTGTTTGGGATTGCTTGTTTTAAGAGCTTATCTGCCTTGAAAATAACCAGGTTTGGAAACTTATTTTTTTAAGTGCTTATTCATTCTAAAATAAGAAGACAAGCAGTTTTCAATAAAGTCTTTGGGTTTAATTATCCGGTTTTTAAAAATAGAATAAGATCATAAGCAATCCCAAACACCCCTTTAAGTATGGCACGATTTGCTAAAGAGTGAGAATCATGGACCAACTTATCATTCTTACAAACAAATCAAATCCCATTCAAGTAAAACTAAAAAGAACATTGGTAGTCGTACTTCACAGAAAACACACTCGTACATCCTCATAATCAGAATTAGATTACCAGTAATTGAAAATTCAAGCTTCTCTCTTACTTTGGCGATTCATCTTCATTAGCTGATTCAAAAAAACAGTCATCGGTAGTAAATCAAAAAATTGAACAAACACGTTATAAAAGATCCAACACTTTAACAATATTAACTTAACTCTTTAACCAACAAATTGTTCCTAATATGACACTATATATACACACATTAGAAAAGGTGCTTTCGAAGTTGCTTTCAAGTTTCAACCATCGAATTAACCAAGTAAAACGTTAAATCCAATAAACTACCGTCAACATCACCTCAAAGTTCCACTCATCATAACATACCCAATATTCTCGCATCAGTAGCAAAACTATCAACTAACAAACTAAACCTAATGCACAACATCACATACTGATCTATATCAAACCTATAACACAATATATCCACACACATGTTAAATCAACGCATTAGAATTTCAAATACTAACCAGATGACTAACAAAATAAAATGAATAATACATCTCAACTCCTTTCCGAGCATACGCAATCGACCTCAAGATTTTATGCCATAGCATTTATAGCCGGTATAAGATAAGGTCCTATTAGGATTCTAATTGTAAATGTAATATAATACAAACTGAGCTGTAGTTTTAAAAAATTAAAATAATAATAATAACAGTTAAGTCCTACAATTTTTAAAAAGTTACTTAAACAACTAAAACTTATTAAAAAACCTAAAATCTCAATCAAATTAAAATTAATAAATTATAAACTTATAATAAAAATTAACCTTGAACTCTTCCTTGTCAAGTTCTGGTGCAAAATTGAACTCTTCCTCTTCAATTTCTGGTGTGTCACTACATCTACCGAAAGTTGTACCATCGATTGTTGTTGTTATTAGGTTTTAGGTGGATCAATCAAGGATTGTTTCTGTAGCATCAGATTGTTGTTGTTGTTGTTATTAACATCCGATTGTTCTTGCGATTGTTGTAGCATCCGATTGTTCTTGTTGTTCTTATGGGTTGTTCTTGCTGTTGTTATGGGAATATGGGTATTGTTGTTATGTGTGTTGTTCTGTGTGTTTTTGTTATGATGATGTGGATAATCTAATGGATACTCCGGTTTTAGTAAAATATTTACACTTTAGGCTTGAAATATCCAAAAACAACAATAAAGTCCATGTGTATTTTTGCCCAATTTTAATGTTTATGTATAAAAACGTTTTTTAAACAATTATTACACAAATATAGAAAGATATTAGGTTTTTAAATATTAAAAATCTTTTTAAAAATTAAAATTATAAAAAATATTACCTAAATAAGTATGATTTGATTTTTTTGAAATGAAAAAGTCCCCACCAGGGGTTTTATTTTATTAGGTAAAAGATAAGAATCTCGATATCGAAAAGTATGGAGTCTTTTTTCTTTTCATTTTTCATGTTTTCTGTATTTTTTAATGTTTAATTTGGATAAATGTCAACAAGTATGTTATTATTAGAGGGTGTTTTGTGGGAGATTATCTGATTAATAAGCTTATTTGTGTTGGCTTATATTTCATCCAAAAGGTTACTATACTATTGTAAACGTCCAGGAAACTCTGAGTTAAAGTCTCAAGAGTTTGGTTAAAGTGTGGTGTTGCAGGTTATTTTGTCTTAGTAGTCATTTGGAGGAGCGTGGTTGCTATAGTTTCACAATTCTAGTTCTTGTAATTCTCAAGCTAGGTATATCTTGTTTATTCACAATTAATTATTGTTACTTTGAGTTTAATGAATGTTTTGTTTACGACTTGTGTTTTAATATAATTGATATGGAGTAATTTGGTATATACTTGTGTGAATGATGTAATTAGTCATAGAGTATTCTTTTCTTTAAAAAGGTGATGCATGAAAACTCTTATTAATTTATGAGTTTGTTGGGATAATATCTAATCTTGCTTAATTTGTTGATAAAAACATCTTTGGGGAATATTGGCCGAAAGGGTTTTCTAAATGTTTTTATTCCAAAAAGTTAGTGCACGAATTAGTATGGGATATGATGTGTGACGAGCATCATGTTTACTCTTTAAAATGGATTTGAGAAGATTTCATCACGAAATTAGGCCGAAAGGATTCTTAGAAATTCATAAGTAAAGAATTGCTTTTAAACAACATTGTGTTAATGAAATTATTATTCTAGTTGTCTTAGGCCGAAAGGAAGTAACTAGATTATTGAATTCTAGTAATGGTTTAACATGATAAACACCATTGATTGTTAGTCATTCATATAAAAGTTGTGCATCATAACAAGTTTACACCAAGCTTAACATGAATACTCCAAATGATTGATTGTGGCATTTCACACAAGTATATGTTTTAGTTAATATTGTTTCTTGAATACTTGAATTTTCAATAATTAGGATTGACAACCCTTTTTAATACAAACTAGTTTATAATACTTTAATCACCAAATCTCTTGGGACGATCTCGACTTACCCACCTTTACTAAAACGGACGAGTATACTTGCTCGTATGTGTTAAATAGTTAATCGGATAAGCGTGTTTATAAATTTTAAAACTTGTACACACCGTGAGCACACATCAGAGATGCTACATTATAAATTAGTAGTCGTTACTTCATGAAAGCTGGTCTGCAAAAGATCCACAGTGGTCTGCAAAATCGGAGGATGATGTTTGAACAGATTTATGCAGCTAGTGGCATTTCAGGTTCTTGGATCGCCTATGAGTTCAACTGATGTTATGCTAACAGGTGGTTTGTGCAAAACTTGGGCAACAATGTAAGTCACAAACTCCTTCTGAAAAACAAAACAAGTAGAAATGTGAAATTCCAAGTAATATTCAGGGAACCTAATTATGTTATTAATGCGGCTAAAAGGAAAGATGACTTCGGCAATTGATTATTTGGAATAGCTGGAATAAGAAAATTAATTCTTTGGTTATTGGAGGGTTCCCCATCTGAATATGACAAGAGTGGAGTCGTTTATGGTGCAAATAAAAAAGGCATAATATGTAACTGTCCGACATTAACATTAAAGAGTGGAGTTGTTTATAGTGCAAATAAATCAAGTGTTTGATAGTTTTCTTCACATTAGACCTGACTGATGGAAGATTGAATGGCATTTTTAATTCTCTTTTATCCATAGAACTACCCTTACACTTGTATTTTCTCAAAGTTTGAATTGACTCTTATTGAAACCTTAAATATTTGGCACATGACTTTTGGTTCATGCGGTAGTGACTGTAGTTTTCATAGATGTGTGTAGCTGAAACTACGAAAGTCATCAAAAGAAAGTTTGTCTTTGTATGTAGAAGCATTTTACATGACACTTGTCTGTGTGAGATTCTAAAAATTATGAATGTGATCAAAAGGAAAAGTGTGGCTAACAAGCCAGGAGTGTTGCTGTTTCTATAAATGAGAGTGTTTGTTTCGGACAACAGGTCAGGTATGTGCAACAAGAACACTATGTATGATGATTGGAATGAAATAATTAGCAGAATGTGCTCCCTTCCATGTAACAAGTCAATCAAGAGTGTGGTAAGAAAGAAACAAAAGACGGTTTGCTGATGAAAAAGGGGAATGGCATGTCTTATTATAAACTCAGTAAGGTTCAAACTAACAAGCTTGATAGTTAAAGACTCCAAGTATGTCAATGTGGCAGATCAAGATGAATAAAATGAACAATGATGAAGATGTTATTAGAGAAAGGAAACAGGTGTGATTGGCTTAAGTATATTGCAGATAGCCTTGTACCTTGGATGTGGGAACCTTTTTGCATAAATTCTCTCGCATAAATTCACCTTAATCGCATATCTATCCATGGATATCCAAGTTAAGTCATCAGGTCCAAAAGATCAGTCTCAGTTCTTTGTACTGAGAATTATCATCAAATGGCTCCTGCAATACATACACAAGGTGATGAATGCCAAGTTCTTTGATGATGTTAAAGGTGTTTGGGTTAGATTTAACTAACATATAGTGGAAAATGTGTTTGGTCTATTATACCCTTGATGATATAACTCAAAACGAACGTTGACCTTAGTATTACAGGTCAAAGGACGCAATCGGCCTCAAAAACACAAGTTTTGGACGCACCATGACGTTTTTCCAAACTTAGGGTGCATGACGATATTTTCTGGAAAGTTTAGGGACCAACGGTGTATTTTTGTCAAAGATAAATTACTAAAATGCTAGAATAAAAGAAGAGGGTTTTAAAAGGTGGTTTTATCAATCTCAAAGGGCCAATAATCTAACATCACTTTCTTCAACCTACATTTTACAGAACAATAAACCCCTAAAACCAAAACACAAAAACCCTCATAACCTTAAAAAAAAACACACACACGCACAACATCAATGGCGGACTATCAGTCCCCAAAAACAACATCAAGCGACAAAAACACTTCAAAAACCAAAAAGAAACGAAAACATGAAGATTCAAACAACACCCACAAAAAGAAACCTTCGAAATCATCTCGTATTAATCTCTCTAATGATTTTGCAAATGAAGAAAATGAAGAAAAAGAAGAGGGTAATGTAAGGGAAAGTGAATTGGTGGAAGATGTGAGTCCATGGAGGAATTTGCAGTTGGTTTTGTCTCTTAATAATAAGAATCTCGATATCGAAAAGTATGCATTATTTTTTCTTTTCATTTTTCATGTTTTCTGTATTTTGTAATGTTGAATTTAGATAAATGTCAACAAGTATATGATTATTAGAGGGTGTTTTGGGGGAGATTATCTGATTAATAAGCTTATTTGTGTTGGCTTATATTTCATAAGTTCAATTTGTGCGGCTTTTTTATTTTTAAGTTATGAGCTTATTATGACTTAAAGATGGACAATAAGTTCATAAGGTGAAAAATAAGCAAGAAACAAATTGTCTTGTGAAATATAAGCAGAGTCAAATAAGCTCAAAAGCCAAAAACTAAGCTTAAGCAAACACCCCCGCAAAATGCAATAATTTGTGTAATAAGCATGTTTGATGGGCTTACGAGCTTATTGAAAATTCGATAAGCTCATAAGCTCAGTTTTGATAGTTTATGAGCTTAGCTACTTGGGCTTATGAACTTATATAACCTATAAGCTCAAGTTGATTAGTTCATAAGCACCAAAATTGAAGCTTATGAGGTTTTCAAGAAGCTCATAAACCAATCAAATAAGCTAACACAAACACCCCCTAAGTAGAAGATAGTGTTTGACAAACCCATTTGAGAAAAAGTGACTATAGACAAAATGCAGTTTTGATGAAGCAGGCTGAAATTGCTTTGTATGAAGGTGTTCGAAATTGCTTATTTAAGTGCTTACCTGCCTGTTTTTATAGAAGAAAAGTAGTTTGGAATGTGTAGATAAAATTGTCTGTTTGGTTGTTTTACTCTAAGATAAGCACTTAATGGTATTTTTGTAAAACGTGACTCCGAGTGTCCAGTTAGCCTATTTGGTTAGTATGTTATCTGTTTTTTTCAATTAGTTGACCCGCAATGTGTCAGGTTACACATGCTCGCATGGAGTGTATATTATGTAAGATAGCTCACATGGTGGGCAATTTGCGTTAAGTAGCTAACGTGGTGTTTTTAATTTGATAACATGGTGCCGTGGTGGCCCGTTTTTCACAATGGAAATCTGCATCCGTTTCAGTTATTCTATGCAAATTGCCACCAATGCGAGCTATATTACATAATTTTAACACAATGTCTACATGTGTATAAAGTAGGTTTTAAGTCAATTTTTTTTACAAAGCTTCTAAATAATAAAGAAAAAAGTTTCAATCTTTAAGCCTTTTAAAGAATGTCTGAGAGACCTAAGTGGAATAATGAAAGTGTTACTATTATTTGAGTTGAAAATCTGGTTTGTAATAAAAAAAATAATAGTTAAATTGCACATACAACTTTTGTTACAGTATTTTGATATTTGAATTATCTGCAGGAAGGTGGAGCTGGCATACAAATTTGTGAATTTGAGCATATCTCAAGTAGAAGATGACACAGCCCAGGCATCAGAAGCGGTTACTTTTGGAAAAGTAATAATTTTTCTTAACAATTGGGTCCAGTCAACGTTAATATCCTCAGAGAAAAAGGTAAGGGCAGAGGGGAATACAGCACGGTTTGGTGTGAACGGGTCTTGTTTAGATTATAAATGTTGGAAAATATTCAAGTTCTGCTTAGCGGAGGGTACAAAACAACATGTTTCGATGAGCATTTCTAAAGACATCTTAAAAGTTATTCATTGCATTGCTATGAATATGGAAGTCAAGGAGTTGACCGACGACGAGTTAACTTTATATGATACAATGCTTGATTGCATTTCATCAATTTTCACATCGCATGGTGGGATCTCCAATGAAAATTTAGATTTGTGGATATTGGTGATTGGTTCTGTACTTGAGCTTGTTTTGAAAGTTATTACCAACAAACTTGACAGTAGCAGAACGGGCAGAGTCATTTTCGGTTTGACATGTTTAGTCCTGGAGCCATTCACCAAGTTTTTGAGGCTTCATCCGAACCGGAAAAATGGTTTTCAGGATTTTGTAGATCGGATATTGGAACCTTTGTTGTGCTTGTTGCATGTGCTTCATGTTTCTAATGTTTCCAGTAAATTGTTGAAGCTAGTTGAAGAAGTATTTTCTCAAGGATTGTTTCACTCGTCACACATTGAAGGATTTCTGACCTTACAGAGCTTAACAAAGTATAAAGTTTCTGAGGACGGAAAACCCAAAGAAACAAAAACAGTCATTAAAAGTTATCACCGTCACTTTTTTGATAAGTTAGGAAAAATGGTGATGGAAAAGAATGCATCGTCGTTGTATGGTGAAGGAGAGCTTTTTCGGCTGTATGTTAATTGTATCAAAAGTCAACAGGTGTCTGCTTTAAATGCCGATATACGGAAGTCACTGTTTGAATTTTTTGTACAAATTATGGAGCCTCTTTTAGCTGATATCGACTTATACCTTCTAGATGAAGTGGAAGTGGGACCTGTGTTACAAGATGTTCATTGCACACTCAAATCAGTAAACTCGATACTTATTAGTTTAATGCAAGAAAAGGTATATGTAAAGGTAGACGATGTCTCTGAAGGGGCTTGTGCTAATTTCTTGAAGCTGATCTGTGGTAAAATTACATCACTTTCTGCTAAAATAAGTCAAATAGTACCATCAACTTTTGATGTGCATAGTGGAATATGTAAGGAGTTGGTGGAGGTTGTAGCAACAGAGGTTGTTTTATGCGTACGGTACTTACTAGAAATTGATTATGAGGTTCTTGGGAATGATTTAGAAAGGTTATGGCTTTTGATGTTTTCATATGGGACCCTTGGAAACACACTAACCGACTCACAGGAGAAGTCGGTGGTTATTTCAGAAATAATTAATCTTGGATGTCACATGGTTAATCTTTATAGTGAGCTTCGTCAGGTAATATACTCTTTGAAATAATTATTTTAATGGGTTCTTTTGCATAAATTAT
Organism: Artemisia argyi; assembly: GCA_030686995.1. NCBI lineage: Eukaryota > Viridiplantae > Streptophyta > Magnoliopsida > Asterales > Asteraceae > Artemisia > Artemisia argyi. The sequence continues at coordinate 106,525,873 of CM060696.1, forward strand.
ATTTGCCATGTTTCAGTCATTATACCTCCCTTTTCTATATATCTGAATCATTAACAAATTGCTTTGTGCCTGTTTGGCAATTTTTTTTTACATAAAATATAACTTATTCGTATATAAAATTCTCATTTTTGGTTATAAAGTGACCCAAACAGGACATAAAAACTATCTCCTACTGACGCAAGTTTGTAGAAAAAAATACAATAACAAAATCGGAAAAGATAAAAAGTACACGGTATTTTATGCAAAAAAATGCCACATTATGATATTTGTACTAATTGTATCCCCTGAGTATTCATGCTATATTATGTAAACTATAATCTGCCTCTTATGCTTCTTTTATTTATGTATTCCACACAATGCTCATAAGTTGTTTCCTTTGACAGGTGAGTACATCTGTAGCTGCACTCTGTAAAGCAATCAGATGTTTGGTATCATCTGTAAGAGACATTAATCGTTCAGAATCTTTGGAATATTCATTATATCATGAATCATGGACAAAGTCATTAAGATTGATAATATGCTCACCCGAGTTAAGGATTTCTATTCATAATGCTGTAAAGTCAATACCCGAAGGGCAAGTAAGTCTATGTATTCGAGAATTAGCCACTGATCTTTCTGAATCCTTTGAATGGATGAAGGATAGCAGTTTAGGAAAGTTATACTTAAATTTGAAAGCAGAGGTTTTTGGTAGCGGACTATCTGAAGTGTATACTTTAGTTCTGGAGTCATTGATGGTCACAACTGGTAACAGCGGTCTTGTTGGTGTTTCTTTAAATGACTTGCTGACAATAATTCGTCCTTCTATGAGTATCTTGCTTTCACAAGAAAAGGATGGAGCTCATGAGTTTTTGTCTGCAGTGTCTGGAATTAGCGACGAAACAATTCCCGCTCATTGGATCTGTGTTTTCTTTTTTCGATTATATATGTCTTCTAGAAGCTTATACCGTCAAGCAGTCAGTCTCGCACCTCCAACCACATCCAAAAAGATGTCGGAAGATATGCATGACCCGTTCACGGCTTATTCTGGAAATGAATGGTTGGAGAACACGGAAACCGATGACGGTTATTTTTCATGGATTGTTCAACCTTCAGTCTCGCTTCTTCATGTTACAGAAGCAATTTCAGAAATTTGTGTTAAGGAAGCTATGACAGATGTTTCTCCTTTAACGTATGTTTTGACTGCCATGGCTATTCAGAGGCTAGTTGACTTGAAGAGGCTGATCAGTGCCTTTGAGTATGTGCTCAAGACGAAACAAAGTAAAAGATTGCAAAAGCGTCTTTCAAAGTTAACAGAAGAGGCCACGGGTCTTACGAATTTTATGATGGGTCATCTTTCTTTATTGAACAAAGGCGAGTCGGATGTTTTGTCAGAAGATGGATGGGATATTGCAGTTGCTGCGATAGATAAGAAGTCATTGCCATGTGCCATTTGGTGCCTTGTATGCCAGAATATTGATGTTTGGAATGCTCATGCTGCTACGAAGAAATTGAAGATGTTTCTCTCGATTCTTCTAAAAAATTCTCTTCCGTATGTAAGGTACGATTTTAAGCAGTTTGGAGAGAATAATAATGTCGGGAACATGAAGACAGTCGATGCTCGAGAAATATCATTAGAGCTTCTCAGCAACACGATGTTATACGAGGAAAAGGTCAGATTGCATTGCATACCACCCAAAATTGCTTAAACAAGTTTTCTTCTACTTCTGCAAATTTTCAAAAAAAGGAACTCGGACTAATGTGTAATCTTTCAATTCTGTAATTTCCTGACATTTATACAAATAAAGTACTCATTAAGGTTTTGCGAGATAGAAGGTCGTTTCTATAAACTTAATAAAAGCGTACATTTTATAAGTGTCCCAAATCAAATGGGCCAGACTTATAATTTACTCTTATAACCCCCATCCTACTATCCAGTTACATGTGCGTATTATGGAAATAATCTTTGTCTTGAAATCCTCCGTCTCTAACAAATGTACTTTTTGGTGCGTTACTATTGTGTTTTTTTCTGTCTAATTGCATCTCATATTCTTTACATTTTTCTTTTAACTAGTTTGTTCGAAAGCATATGGCGTCAAGGTTTTGTCATTTTCTGGAGGAGTTGGTGTCACCTTTATTTGGTAATGGTGAAGATATCGATCTACAAGCACAACCTGATTGGTCTGTGATTCTCAGCTCCCTTCAAATCTCAAAGAGATGCAGTGAGCAAGAAGATGATCCATCAATTAGGAGGATATATACAGTCTGTCAAAGTTCACTCAGTTTTCTCTCTTGGATGCCAAATAGATGTATAAGCTCGAAATCGTTCTCTCTTTATGCAACTTGTATAGTAAACCTCGAAAGGTATTTACTTTTTCTTGTTAATGTAATTTTGAAATCTATGCTATTTATTCATATTGCATGTTTGATCTTTATAGCTTTTACTTAGACGAGATAAAGTTTTTATGTGATCATGAAATAATAAAATTATAAGCTTACATGATTTTGTATCATCTTTACAAAAGCATCTATTGTTGTTTCATATCAAATAGATTTTTTAGCCAGGCTCTCTCCAAGTTTTGAATGGATTATTATTTTCAGAGGATAAGAATATATGAAATCGGTTTGTATAAAAATTAAGAAGTTGGTATAAAATAAGTTCTGGCCTTTGGGAACAGACCAGAACGGTTAAGGTGGCCTAATAACCTTTTTTTCTATTTTAATACTTTTTAATAGAGATTCAAGTCTTTAGGCGTGATTATGAAATGCATTTCTACTGTAATGATAATCTGAATCTTTGAATAAAACGATTGTATGCATTAAATATAGACTTACTTATAGACTCGGGCATCTTTCAAACTGCGTAACCCGCTTGACCTATTTGACCCGTTATCCTTTTAGCTACAACCCAAATCCACCCACATGTAAGTAAATGGATCGAAGTTGCCACATTTTCCATTGATGAAAGCCTGGCTGTGGCAAATTAAAGTATTTCGATTGGTACTGCTTTTAATACACTTGGTACTGCTTATAATATACGTCATTTTGCATAATTCTTTTTTGTTCTGTTTATTTTGTTCTTTTCAATTAGAAAATACTCTTGTCTTGGCTATGGATAAATGATTCTAATACTGAATGCTCAATTTTGTTTCAGGCTTATAGTTCGATGTTTAATGGGTAATGCTCCTTCGATGCATGATCGTCATGAGCTATTGCGGCTCTTTCATTGCTGCCGGAAAACCCTTAAACATCTGATGGTTACATATTGTGAAGAGAACATGGAGACTAGTCAAAACTCATATGGCGCAATACACTCTGTAGGCAACTTTCCTGCTTCATGGCTTTTAGATTCGTTACTCTCAGTGCAACGTACGTTCTCAAAAGACGGAAACACCCATGTGAAGGATTTGATATTTTCACTCACAGATTACACATCATATGTGTTCTTAACACTCATCAAGGACAGTTTTGTCCATGCAAGTCATTTTCTTATATCTTCAAGGAAATCCTATCTACAGAATGCTGTATCCACATTTGATCAAGAAGATAGTGATCATTCCGAAAGTAATGAAGCATGCAACTTTATGATCAAGGCAGCCGAGGCATTGAAAGATCATGCACAAAGTGAAATAGCTTCTAAAAGCCATCTACAGAGTCTTTCTTCAGTTATTGCTTGCATTCAGGGATTCTTGTGGGGCCTCTCATCAACGCTATCTCATATGGACACTAAAAATGTTAATCTAAAAGCCATATTTCTAAGAAGAAATTTTGAACCAGTTGACAGATTGAAGCTTTGTATTGATACATACACTTCTTTTGTAAACAAGTTTTTATGCGGATTGGTTCTGCAAGATGACCATCTACTTGAGACCGGGGATGAAAGCTTCAATATAGAAAATGTGGATTTGGGCAAAATGCATATAAATAACGACTTTCTAAACACCCTTTTAGCTGAACAAAATCTTGAAGCGGCGTTTTTTCTCAGACAGCTATTCATTGCCTACTCAGCTATTCTTAGGCTCAATTTACTGATCAAAACATCTTTGTCATCAAATTTGGTTAATACATTCATCAGCATTTCAGAAATTTTGTTTTTGAAGTTCTCAAACAATGAAGGAACGCCTTCACAGTTCACTTTTGTATTCTTAGACGGTATTGGAAAGTTTCTGGAAGAATTAGCAAATCATCTTTCTTCAACTAATTCCACCTTGCCTGTGAATGTTTATGCAAGATTGGTTGATTTGCATTTAAAGGCTATTGGGAAGTGTATTTCTTTACAACAAAAAGGAGCTGCTTTAGAATCTCACGAGACTGAATCAAGTACAAAGGCAATGAATGGTTCACTTGTATATTCCAGTTTAGATGAGCTGAAAAGCAGATTGAGGATGTCGTTTATGCTTTTTGTCAGAAAACCATCCGAAGCGTACATATCCTCTGCGGTGGGGTCTATTAAAAAGGCCCTGGTTGGGTTGCAGGAAGGATGTATGGCAAATTATCATATAACTACCGGAAGTTCGGGTGGAAGAGTTTCTTCAGTTGTTGCAGCTGGCATTGATTGCTTAGATTTAGTTCTTGAAGCCATTACAGGTAAGATTGCCACTCACTGATATTGTTCGTTAAAACAGATCCTTTATTGATATACTATATTTAATGATTGATGCGAAGCACCTAGGTTTGACAGGCCATTTATATTTTTTTAATTAAGCAAGGTAACAAAGTTTTTTTTTTGTTTTTTTTTTTTTTTTAAATTAATAATCACGACCTAGCAAAGGTTTTGCAATACTGCTGTTTTAATAATACTAGTTATTAATAAATAGCAATGATAATAGCAATTACAATTCTAAATTATAGGTAATAATGATACTGATAATATAGTTTTTGACATATCATGATATTAGATAACTTAAATTTTTCATAAGGATTGATATATAAGGTGAATTGTCTGAAATACCAACAGGCCTTTGGCCTGCGGTATCTAAGGTGAGTTCAAGTTCTGACTGAGACAAGGTGTGTGAATTTGATGTTGAAAAAATCAATAGTCATCATGTTTGAAGTATTGAATAGTACTATTACATGTTTCTTTTTTTGCAACTCTTGTTTGACATTTTAGTGATACAACATTGGATTCAAAAATATAACGTATACTGACGATTATGTTTCTTATAATAGGACGGAAGGGCCTGAGCACGGTCAAAGCAGATATCTTGGGCTCAGTTTGTTGCCTATTCAACATTATTCTTCATTTACAAGGCCCACGAGTGTTCTACCAGAATCCCATTTCTAATCTACATAATTGTGCTGAACCTGATCCAGGATCAGTTGTTCTTATGTGCATTGAAGTACTTACAAAAGTGTCGGGGAAACATGCTCTTTATCAAATGGATGCAGCCTATGTGGCACAAGCACTTAGTATACCTGCTACTCTTTTCCAAAATATTCTCCAGCTTAGAACTTCTGAAGCGTCTACTAAATCTGCGTTCCTGAGGTCCTCAAGCATTGATGATAAGAATGAAAGCAATAATGGAAAGGTTTTAGATCAACAGTATTCAATTGAATTGTATGCAGCTTGTTGCCGGATGCTGCACACTTTTCTTAGGCACCATAAAAGGTTCAGATCCTATTTATTATGTGAATGGGTTGTTTCGGGTTATGCTTTATCTCAGACAGGTCAAATTGGTAAATGAGTAAATCCAGTTAAAATTGACTTAAATGACACGTGTCAAATGGGTCTAAGTTGTCCAAAGTGTATCTTTGAAGTCCTAAATATAAAATATTTACTTTTTTGTACAAGTGTTTTCTGTTGTATTAACCGATTTGACTTTTGACCCGTTACTTTGTCAAAGCTTATCAAAAATGGTTTAAAAGATGGTGTTATATGAACATATGTAGTAGAACTATACTAACATATGTTGCAACTTGCACAGGGAAAGCTTGCAGCATATTGCGCTACTCCAAGCTTCTGTTTCTGTTCTTCTTCATTGTTTAGAGATGGTAAACAAAGAGCAAACCGTCCAAGAAAGCTATTTTGTATGGAGCGTACAAGAGGGAGTAAAATGTGGTACTTTCTTACGAAGAATTTACGAAGAGGTTTGTTGTTCATATAGATAGTTTTTTACAAATTTTTATGGTGTTCCCAATCCCCATATATAGGAGACCTCATAAATTCAGAAGTTTTTAATTTTTTCTTATTGCAGATAAGGCAACAGAAAGATGTTATTGGCCATAATTGTCGCCTATTTTTATCAAGTTATATAGTTGTGTATTCAGGGTATGGTCCTCTAAAAGTTGGCATCAGAAGGTGAGTTTTGTAACCTTAGCTTCGAGCTTTCTATCTGCAGCTTCACTAGTAAAGTTGGAAAAATGGGCGGGTACTGAAGTTTGGATAATGGGTCAAATTGGTTAAACCAAGTGATCTTTGTACGAGTAAGGGAAGGGTTCACCGGAAACTCTTTTTTGTCAAATTTTTTTGTATAACAACCAATGATAAGTCTGTTTAATGTATAGTGCACACCGCACACCCCTAATTGCTTAAGCATAACTATTTGAATTTGTCAAATTATAACAGGGAAATAGATGAAGCTTTGAGACCAGGAGTTTATGCTTTAATAGATGCTTGCTCACCCGATGATCTTCAGTATCTTCATACTGTTTTAGGAGGTAATTTATTTCTCAAAATATTTTTTTTAGTTGCACAACATCTTTTTGAGCGAAACTAGAAGATAGCAAATTAATTACCTTTCACTTGTCATCTTTTTTGTGTTTCAGAGGGACCGTGCAGAAACACTTTGGCTAATCTACAACACGATTACAAATTGAATTTCCAGTATGAAGGAAAAGTGTAACCAAAAGCTTTGGATATTTCTTCATGGCAAGTTGATCCATGTTACTATTTATAGTATCAGACCAGATTTTTGTAGCTTCTTGTTCAGTTAAGAAACAAGAAAGAGAACTTGTTTACCCGTCAAGTGACACTGGGCTCAAAGTTTTGTTATAGAATCTTCAAGTTTTGGGTGAGTACAACTTGTATCGGAATTTTTAATTTCATAGGAAATTGAACATTTCGATTCATTATGTGTTAATTGACATGATGTATTTCCTGTAATGTTGTCACGGACATAATATAATCAATTTTACGAGTATATAGGTTGACAATGTTTCCATATTTGTGTTCAAAACGTTCGTTGTATTGATACGAGATCAATTGCAAACGAGTTACGTATATATGGTGGATCTTATGTGAAAATTTGATTTTAGAGATTATTCCCTTATGTTTGGTTGTATTTTGTTGTTGCTATTTAGATATGTGAAATCAAAGGCCGTATGGCTTGACTAGCACTAGTCGTTATGACTTGAAACAAATTAGAGAAATTAAGGGCATGCTTGGTAGAAGGTTCAGAGGTGGTAGAAGGTTTTGAGGTGTCTGGTTGACTATGCAATGACCAATTATCAAATAGTTGGTAATGGGCCATTACCTAATAAATTAGAGGGAATGGATTCCTTTCTCTTTAGCATCACCATTGTCTTTTCCTTTTTTATTACCGAGTTTGAACCAAACACACCCTTTAAACTAATATAGACTTTGGCTTGCCATTTTTATCAACTTTAAAAGATTGTCATATCCTTTTCTTCAAACAAGTTATACATGATTAAGTTTTCAACAAAAATATTTAGTAAAATAGCTGTAACTATTATAAAGTGTAAAATGAGATAAGGTTAAATATTTTTTTATTAGTAAATGTAAGCGTTTAAACAAAAATCAAACAGCTAAATGATTGTTGCCAACCAATCCGTGTATTTTAAACAATTCTAAACGCTCTTCAAGGCCATCATCTTTGGATCCGAACATGTTGTCAATGTCCTATTATCAATAAACGGCTCGTACACAATTTAATTAGGATATCTTTGGACCATTTTCAAACTTTTATCTTTATCATTCTTGAATATTTATCTAAAAAGAATTGAACTTGAAAACTCTACTTTTAGAAGATATTTGAAGTAGCTTTTGAAGAATATATAAGCTTCTGAATTACCTAATTACCTTAATGCTCTTGAAATAGTTAATATTAATATTTTTGTGTGTGTTATTTCACATTTATAAGCTCTAGTCCCGACTCATTTGCCAAACACATATCAAAATAAAAGCTCTAAGTCTACCTACATATCAAAATAAAAGCTCTGACTCCAACTTTTAACAATTGTAGCTCCCATATGCAAATCCACAACTTTAGCTAATTTCACAAAACATACCGCTAAGTCAAGTTAGCAATAGTCATTAAATCTACATAAATTGACATGACAGTGGTTTATTGGTTTGTGTGAAAGTAAGTCTTTATATTGTCACAAACAAAACAATGCCACATAAATTTTAGGGAAAATGATATTTGTTCCTACCTTTTATGCCTAAAAATCTGCCTAATCACGAGATTATGACAAGTGAATAAATGAAGAGTTAAGATGATGAGTAATAAATAATGAATCTCACGTGACATGCATATTGTGTTTGGAAGGATGTATTAGGAAGAAATTAGAAGAATATAGCGATACTTGGCTGGGTGTAAGATCACTTTTATATCAGCGCCGCATTATCTTTTCAGCACATAACATTACCACTAATTTTACAGGCGTAGTAGTAACCACCGAACCAAACATATAAAAATATCTCACTTAATACAAACTTACCGCACAATATAACCCACACGTACTCACAAACAAAAAAAAAATGATGTGTTTCGTTAAGTGCCCTGCACCACTAACAAACACAAAAAACAAACCTTAGCGTAGAGACGCACACAAAAACCGGTTCATGAACCGAACCAGTTTTCCAAATAAAACTCGATTTTTGGAAAACCGAATCGCCAGTTTAGAAACCGGTTTGCATTATTTGTTGTCAACCGGTTTGAAAACAGGTTTAAACTGGACATTTTGTCTCCCAAAACCGGTTTTAAACCGAACTAGTTTTACGTAAAACCGATTTTTGACTATTTGACTAAAACCGAAATATGCATCTCTACATTAGCGCAGTGGTGTTTGGTCATAAGGGGAGGATGGCGCGTGGTCGCGGCCAGTGAGATACACCATAACGCCCGATCTAAATTTAGACACACGATTAAAGTCATGAATCCAACATGCTAGATACTCCATCCATTACAAAATCAGATAACAATAAATAGACAAAGACGTTAATAAAAAAAATCTACTAGTGTAGTAGTGGACTCCATCAAAGCCCACGAAAAGCCCAACAATCAAAACCCTAGCAACACCCACACCGTCACACACACAAACCACAAAATAAAAATATCTTATGCGCTCATTTCACTCCACATTCTCATCATCACTCTCACACATCTTCTCTAAACGCTTACGTCACACCGCCGTCATGTCAACCGAATCCTCCCTCCGCGAATCACTCGCCGCCAAGCTCAAAACCATCAACCACCACGGTGACGTCATCCGGAGCCTCAAATCCTCCAAAGCGCCAAAATCCGAAATCGAAGAAGCAGTGAAGGCGCTAAACGCTTTGAAATTAGAAAAATCCGAGATAGAGAATGAGCTGAAGGCGGCGCTTAGCGGTGGGAGTAACGGTGATAACAGTTTCAACGGTATGAGTAGAGATGCGTTTAGGCAGGCGGTTGTGAATACTTTGGAGAGGAGGTTGTTTTATGTGCCGAGTTTTAAGATATATAGAGGTGTGGCGGGGTTGTATGATTATGGTCCGCCTGGTTGTGCTATTAAGTCTAATGTCCTCGCCTTTTGGCGTCAGGTACCTAGATTTTTTTTTTATTACTACTTAACTGTTGATTTTAATACTAGAGGTGGCAAAACGGGCGGTTCGCTTTGACGAAATAAATTAATCAAATGTAACACCTCATTTATTTTTGAAAAAAATGTTTTTCTTTAAAAACAATTGTAATGTTATGCAATTGAGAGAAAATATGTGCGCGTTAGTGACCATTTAACTTTTAAATGGGCAATATGTGCCTATTTCAGAAAAAGAAGGGGCTAAATGTGCCCAAATCTTTTACAAATTAACCCAAACTAGCCCATTTTTTTTATTTTGGGCACAAATTTGCCGCCTCTATAGTTAACTGATGATTAATACTTAGTTTTACTGTATCAGTTTAGTTAAGTGTTGTGCTGTTAGATTCCGTTAGATATTAGTTAAATATAACAGCCTTACCGTATACTATTAATATTGTGTGTTGTTGTTAGTTTTTTATATTGTAGTTTATTATGAGGACTTAATTGTTTACATTAGCTATTAGCTATTAAACGAGCGTCCTTTTGTTTTGGAGTCACGTATATTCCGTTAATTTTAACGTCTATACTTGCATGTATAGGTTAATTTTTATTAGTTCTTTAGTGTAATGTACTCTATTCTAGTATTATGTGAACATTTAAGTGTTTATATAGTTAATGGATGATTTATACTTGCTTTTTGTTAACCCTAAGTTACAAGTTAATCGTACAGTGGTAGTTGAATTTATGTAATTGCTGTGATGTTAAATCTGAATTAGTTTAGTTGTAACTACAAGTTAGTTAGGGTGTGTTTGTTTTTTCAAAAAAAGTCTGACTAGCCTCTGATCGCTTACCAGTCAGACGCGGTAAGAGGCGGAGGTCGTTTGTTTTTCATTTTCTAGTCAGACGCGGTAAGATGTTAAACATCTTACTCAGTTAGACGTGGTGATAACCTCTTACTGCCTCTTACCTTACAAATCCAACTTCACAATATCAAATAAAATCTTAAAGAACCATAAATAAAGATCTTTGATACAAACCCATCATCAATCTTTGGAAAATCAAAACCCCATAACAAAGACACCTACCTTGTCTCGAAATATTGAAGAAAAAAAATGAAAAGTTGGATTAAAGGATTCGTTTGGTTTATAATTTGGAAATAAAGAAAGGATTATAATGAATTCTTGTTTATATTTAGTGAGGTTTACAAAAGGAAATATCAAAGAGATAGTTGTTAGATGAAAATATGGTGAAAGAAAGTTTGGTGGCTAGCGTCAGGTTTGTGGAAGAGAAAGATTAGTAGTATATTATATATTTAGGTTTAGGGTTAAAAGGTCATTTAGTTGGGCTCAATTTTTATTAATGTAGTTCAATTTTTTGGGCCAAATTTTACTGTTAAAGACATTTTGAATAGTTTTTTGGGCCAACTATAAAACACAAAAGCCAAGGGACTGAATTTTGTAGAGAATTCATTTTGTGTGTGTCGAGCTAGTTTTCGTGAAACCGACGAATTGAAGAGATAACACATTTGTTGACATGGATGAACCGAAATCGTATTTTTGTGAAAATCAAAATTGTTTTATTTTTCTTCAAATATATGTTACATTCAAGCTACTTATTCATCTATTATTATGGTTTAATATATACTTAAAAACGGACAATTAAAACCATTTAGACAATTTATAAAAAAAACAAACAACTTTATTTCATTCAGATTCAGACTTTACAACCACCTCTTACCAGTAAGATGTGGTAGTCAGATTCAGACCCAAAACATCTTAATGAAACAAACACACCCTTGTACTGTAGTGATTAATCTGTTTATAGTAATTGTTAGTGAGTTTTTCATAACGTAGCCTTGCCGAGTATTTAATCGTTTACATTGGTTGGTATTTTGTTAGATTGTAGTTTGTTATGATCATTCAGTTGTTTATATTGATTATCAGTTTGTTATAATGTAATTTATAAGCTGATTATAGTTTTTGTAGATTAGTTATTGACGAGTTATACTAAAATTATACTATAATTTAGTTTACTTGTAAATTATTAGCTAGCTATAGTTTGTTTACAATGTTTTCTTTCAGTTATTGTTTATTGTATTTTTAAAGTAAATTGTAGTTTGTGTATTATTAGGTGTAGATGATTTATGTTAAATAAATTATGGCATTGATAACTATAGTGTGCAGTTTGTGGAAAATAAATGGTATATATTAGTTGTTGATATGGTACTTCTATAAGATAAGTATGATGTTGCAGAAGTTTTTGATAAGGTTTTAGTATTAATGTGTATATATTATTCTTAGTGTTTGTAGTTTTTGAGCTTAATATTTATATGCTTAATCTTTCCCCAGCACTTTGTACTCGAAGAAGATATGCTAGAAGTTGACTGTCCTTGTGTCACTCCTGAAGTGGTCTTGAAAGCTTCTGGTCATGTTGATAAATTTACCGACCTTATGGTTAAAGATGAGGAGACTGGGACTTGTTATAGAGCTGATCACTTGCTTAAAGATCATTGTAAGGATAAGCTTGAGAACGACCTTGCTATCAGTTCTGAAAAGGCTGCTGAATTGAAGCACATTCTTGCTGTTCTTGATGATCTTTCTGCTGAACAACTTGGTGCCAAAATCAAGGAATATGGTATAGTGGCGCCAGATACCAAGAATCCTCTTTCGGATCCATATCCGTTCAATCTTATGTTTGCTACTTCAATTGGTCCGTCTGGCATGAGCCCCGGGTTAGTGATGTTTCTTACTACTTATTATCTTCTATTGTATGGGCACGCTGGGTAACCAGTAAAAACATGTGAATGTTGTATGGGATTGTAAACCGCTGTGTTGGTATACAGTAACCAATTTTTGCGCTCAAATTTGTATTGGTAAATTGTTAGTGCGTCAGATATTATTACGCGCATCTGATTTGTTAACAACGAAAAGAGATTAGGATGATATGACTCAGAAGTTATATATTCATTTCATAAAAAGTACACTAAAGCTGACTTTTCCCTTATATCTTGCTGACCCATTATTTTCTTTTAAACTCTTTTCTAGAATTTGCCGATTTAATCCTTCATAGGTAAAGACAGGATTCAAATCGACCCATTTTTAAGTTAAGGGTTGAAATTGTCGCTCTTTAAACTTTATTGTTTGTCTTACAAAGGAAACATAAGATGCTGAGGTGCGCTATATGGTCCTTGATGCACTCACATTTATATGAGCAAATTGTATGGTTTTTATTCTTGCACATGCTTTTACTTGTTTCCTGGAACTCATCTAATTTGTTTTAATCCAGGTACATGCGTCCTGAAACGGCACAGGGCATATTTGTTAACTTCAAAGATTTATACTATTACAATGGTAACAAACTCCCATTCGCTGCTGCACAAATCGGTCAAGCTTTCAGAAACGAGGTAATGTGATCTTTTGAAAATGCACAACTTTAATCAATTTATTTATAAAGTTTGACAAGTGTCTGTTTCTAAAAATGACATTCTTTATTGTTTTGACATTTTCAGATTTCTCCCCGACAAGGTCTCTTAAGAGTTCGTGAATTCACACTTGCAGAGATAGAGCATTTTGTGGATCCTGATAACAAATCTCATCCAAAGTATTCTGAAGTTTCAAACCTCGAGTTTCTTATGTTCCCAAGGGATGAACAAATGTCCGGCCAGGCTGCAAAAAGACTTTGCCTTGGAGATGCTGTCTCTGAGGTTAGCTTTTGTTTTAAAATAAGTCAAGAGGGTTAAATATCATCATGTATGATTCCACGTCATCACTTTGACAAGTTACTGTATAAACTAATTTTAAAGTTGCTTACCCTGAATCAATTTTTGAAACTTTGATGCTATATTCTCTTCTAAAACATGTAAATATGTTGGCATGTCGGCTATCTTAACTGTAATGCATGCATTCTTAAACTTTTAGATGTAATGTTGTAAATACATATCGTATATATGTACGTTATGTGTAGTCTTAAACAATTTTTTTTTTTTTGTAGGGGATTGTCAACAATCAAACTTTGGCATACTTCATTGGGAGAGTATATCTGTTTTTGACACGTCTGGGTATCGACGAAAAAAGATTGCGGTTTAGGCAGCATCTCCCAAATGAGATGGCCCACTATGCTGCAGATTGTTGGGATGCCGAAATCGAGTCATCTTATGGTTGGATTGAGTGCGTCGGTATAGCAGATAGATCTGCATATGACTTGCGTGCACACTCGGTTAGTACATGTTTTACGGTCATGCGAAGTTTATCTATGTTTATCATAGTTTTAATTAAGTTTGGATGCTGTTTTTATAGGATAAAAGTGGTTTTGATCTTGTTGCTCAAGAGAAATTTGCAAAACCTAAAGAAGTGGAGGTAACCGTTCTACTTGTGAAGTTGCTGCCTAAGTCTATTATTTCAAATTGGGCAAACTGCTAATGGTTTGTTTTGTTTGTAGAAATTGGTTATAACACCTAATAAGAAGGAGCTTGGCCTTGCATTTAAGGGTGACCAGAAGCTGGTGATTGAATCACTCGAGGTATAGCAATTACTCTTTTTTTTTTTTTTCCTCAATTTATGAATGTATTAGTGACTCGAGTTTTTGGGTCCGATTGTTAATGAAAACATATTTCCATTTGTCAAATGGACATTTTTACCTAATAATCTTCGAACGACAGGAATTTTGAAATTTAAAAAGTAAAACTTTTCTTGCCGAGTCTAAGTTGAATGCTATTTCATGTTTATGTTTAAATTTGTATTTGTCCTTCTCTAGTGAGACCTGCAAATCTGCAGTTTCTTTTGTTAATATTATCAAGTTTGGAAATTTTTTACTCGCACCCCAGATTCCTGTATATCTTAGGTCTGTTTTCATATGTTTGGCTCATATTGCTATACTCAGTTGTTGGACTAAACCTTGCTTACTTACAAAACTAGTGTTTAAATGTGTATTCAAGAGTTCTTACTTATTTACTTCTATTGCATTAGCTTGATAGGACTTTCCATCGAATACAATTTTTTTCTGTGATGAGGAAAAGGAAATCTTGTGGTTTCAAATCATTACCATAATTTACATGTACAACCACCCAAATGGATGGGTGAAAACTGGTTGGATTCACTCCTTTGAATTTTATACTACTGATTAGCAATAAAGTGTAACTCATACACACAGCTTCACATGAACAGCCCTTTGTTATTTGTGAAGATCACATTGACTAGACTGTTCAAGTTATACTTTAAACCCTTCAAAGATGTATATATATATATATATATAGTCACATCCTAAAACAGAAATCTTGTAGTTTTTATGGTAAATCAACACCAAGTAGTAAACTTTGATGCCCCCAATAACATATTTTGCTTTTTGAATCTTGTGTTTATTAGGCAATGAACGAAAAAGAGGCCATGGAAATGAAGGCTACTTTAGAATCAAAAGGGGAGGTAGAGTTTGAAGTCTGCAAACTTCAAAAGATTGTTACAATAAAGAAAAGCATGTTGTCAATATCAAAGGAGACCAAAAAAGAACACCAGAGAACATTTACACCTTCTGTGATTGAACCATCTTTTGGTATTGGTAGAATAATTTATTGTCTGTATGAACATTCATTTTACATGAGGCCCAGCAAAGCAGGGGATGAACAATTAAATGTTTTCCGTTTCCCCCCTCTCGTTGCCCCCATCAAATGCACCGTCTTCCCATTGGTCCAGAATGAGGAGTATGAAGAAGTTGCTAAACGCATCTCTAGATCTCTCACTGCAGTTGGTATCTCCAACAAGAAAGATATTACTGGTATGTAATTGATATGCTTATCTATATTCTTTTAAGGTGCTAATATGGGCGATTAGTTTGGGTTGGGTAATTGGTCAAAACAGCTTGGAGCCGACTTGGGTTGACCCAAAACTACTTCTGTTTTTTTCAAAACATATTTAATGCTCTGATATTTTGCACAGATTCTTTTGCTACAATAGTAATTCAATGTTCGAATAAAATTGTTTGAGGCGGTATGCATTAAAAAGTATACTTTGGGCCTCTTTTTTCTAAGACTGATTTTGATGTTACTCATTGTGGCATGTTACCCAACCACTAGAATCACACACCTACCCATATTGGCATTATGCAACTCTTAATATATCTAAACCCAAAGAAATCTGTTACAAACACTAATCTTGGTATTAGAAATCTGATATGTAAAGCTTTGCTCATTTTATCTTGGGAATGGAAGGAACCATTTTCCTATACAATAAAGTATTTTTGGGCCAACTCTTGCAAAAGTTAACTCATTATCTACTTGCTCAACCTATACAATGAAGTATTTTTGGGTCAACTCTTGCAAAAGTAACTTGCTATCTGATGCTGAAATTAGCATGCATGTTCTTGTTTTGTGCCATGGTTTCAACAACAGGGGTCCATCACCAAACAAAGTCGTTAAAATTTTCAATATTCAAAGTTTTCAAATTGGCTCATTTTATCTCAAGAATGTCGAAAGGAACCATCTAATTTGGACAAATAGAAAGTAGAACATGAAAATGAGATATACACAAACATCGAATAACCTAACTGGATGTTATGTTTGTTATAGGTACATCAATAGGGAAACGGTACGCAAGAACGGATGAACTTGGTGTTCCGTTTGCAATAACTGTTGATTCAGAGACTTCAGTTACAATCCGTGAGCGAGACAGCAAGGATCAAATCCGTGTTAATGTGGATGAGGTTGCAACAGTGGTGAAGGATGTATCTGAGGGGCGGACCACATGGGCTGATATTTTACAGATATACCCTGCTCACACTTCAGCTTCTGCAGATGAGTGAAAACGACTTGGATTTAAGTAAGACCACTTTTCGTTACAGTTTACTTTTGCCATCTTAAACAGTTTTTGTTTTCCGCAACACAAAAAAAGCAATGTTAAGGTCATATTAGGGTTATTTTTGTCCTTTTACTGTGTTAAAGAAAAAATTAAAAGAATGTAGAATCCCTGTTGATGGCTTTATCTTTTGCTGTTGGGATGTTTAGCAAGAAAACAGCTCTTGCCGATTGTGTTAAAGATCATACTTTAAAAGTGTTTTAGGTTGTTGTTTTCCCCTTATTCTTTTCTGCTTTTACTCATTCTTTGGCTGGTTATGTATGTTTAGTGATATGTCAAAATGAAACCGGGTCAAAACTCTGAAAAGAGTATGTCAAAACGGATCCGGGTTAAAATGGACAACCTGATACTGGCTGGGTGTTACACTGTTACTGTTGTGGTTGGTTAGAAACATATATACTTCTATATTTTAGATTCTTTTTTTAATGTAATTACTAGTAATTAGTGAGCCAAATGCGATTATACTGTGTTATTCTAATACCAATATGATTTTTGAATGTGAGTTTATGTATTGAAAAGCCTGCATTAAACAAATTTTCAACCCCCGATTGTTCTATTTACCATCATAACCTGAATTGACTTGTTCTTAACTTCAATTTTGTTTGTAACAAACTTCATTTGTTCGGAATTAGTGGTGTTATTTCCTGACTCTAATATCAGATGTTTTTCATTTTAAAGTTACTTGTAACAGAACATATCATAAAAGTGTCCAGCAATTCATAGTGCTTTAAAATAATTTTGGGCCCAAAGAAAATTTACGCATGATAAAAGTGTCAACTAATCAAAATGGAATTTTTCAATAGACGTTGGAGTATTCACTACATTGTTATTGTTATTATTATTATTGTTATTATTGTTATTATTATTATTTTATTATTTTATTTTTATTATTATTACTGCTACTAGTACTATTACTACTACTACATCACTTTATTAAAAACTAATAAGATTTACAAGAAATTAGTGGGGAGCTGAGAGACTAACTGGGCCCCACACCTCTAGCTATAGCAAAGCTAATCCTACTAAAAATATTCGCATTCAACCTCGTACTTGACACGTTTACGTTGTGCGGCTTCAATAACCGCCTGACGGGGCATAAAATCAGCCATACTCGAATGCGTCAAAGGTGACGATCCTGTAAGATCAACACAAACATCAAGCCCACCATCCGAAGAGTAAAGTAACATATCAGCTAGACGTAAGGTTTGGCCCCTTTCTTCATGAAGCCCAATATCAACCTCCTTACGAGCTGAAATTCCAGACCGATAATATATATCAACAAGAACATCACGCACAACATTACGCCGATGTTTAATACCAACTATACCTGCGCACGAAACAACATGATCCCCAAAAATATCTCCAGAAAAAACCTTAGAATTGGACAGTGAAAAGAGGAACACCCAACCAATAACACAACACACATTGGTAGGTCCTGACATTCATAGTTTGTCTCAATCCGGATATCGGTAACACGTGTGAAATGTATATCTGCCAATTTCGGTAAACAATGTTACAAACAAATGTATTAAGGACTATGGACATGCCCATATCCTACCATTACAAGTAGGGCTGTAAATGAATTGTACTTTCGGTAAACAATTTATAAACTGTTTGGTAAAATTTGTTATGTTCGTTAGTTTATTAAATGAACGAACATGAACAATATTTTACGTTCATTTCGTTAAATGAACGAACATGAATAAAAGTCATATCCGTTTATTTATATTCGTGAATATCCGATTATGCGTTTATTAACGTTTGTTTATATCCATTTATTTGTTTATATTCATATATATTTTTTAATTGTATACTTTTAAAACTGATTTATTTAAACAAAACAGCGCTAATAAAACAAAATATTATGCATAATATAATAAAGTCTATATTTATTTTTCTACATTCGTTTATGTTCGATTGTTTATGTCTGTTTATTGTCTTAATGAATGAACATAAGCAAACATGAACAACTCATTTTTTTAATAAACGAACATGAACAAGAAAATTCATCTGTTTAAGCATCAGTGTTGTTTATTTGTCCGATTAAAAATAAAAGAACGAACATGAACAAGGCTTCCGTGTTCGTCCGAGATTCGTTTACAACCCTAAATACAAGGACTGCATTAAAAAACAGAACCAATACAGAGCAAGCAATACAATTGCAGCTGTTGCAAACTCCTAACAGCTTGAATTCACCTTAACATTATTCCTTAACATTATTCACTACAGTTATTGGGGTTGTAGTAAATTTTTAAGAAAAAAAAGGTAGCACAGATGTATATTGACATAACGTTCATGTACTTTATTACGAGCTGATAAATGAATGCACATACGTAAGTGATGGGTCGCAATGCTTCATTACAATTCATGATCTGAATTCATTAAAAAATTGTATTAGAGTTCCGTGAGTGCATCAATAATGCTACACAAGTTCCATATGGAATTGAGATTTGTAGATCTTTAACTGTGCTGGTTTGAGATTAGGCATATTATAGTGTAGATATTTAATTCATGTGGAGTTTGGTGCTACATTAAATATAGCAAAAACCACTTGATCAAACATATACAAAGTTAGTTAAACTATCTTAGTTAAACTGATTTTCAGGGAGCACAAACAAAGTTAGATGTTCATGCAACATTTAACAAACCAGTGGAATGATTCTATGTAGATATCACAAAAGATCAAATAAAAAGTGGCAACAAATATGATTCAATAATAGAAAAAACCACTCAAAGAGGTGCAAAACATGAATTCTCATATTGTAGCCAACTAACGTACATCAACAAACATACTTAATCCCGCCGAAAGCAGGGTATGAGAAGGTAAAATGTAGACACTTACACTTTACCCAAAAATAGTGACTCGTTTTAGGAAAGATATTCTACAGGAGTATGTTGAACTGTTGAAGTAGCCAAGTAATGTGATGCATAAATATACCTCCAACTATGTTAAATATCAACTTAGTTCTTGATAGTTCTTCACTTTAAATTTATTTATCATAGTAAAGTTGTATGTAATTTTGAAAAAGACGTGTTATAAAATGTCTCAATCGACATTATTTCACGTAAGAAAAGCAAAGATAGCCACGTACCAGAAAGATAAGTGTACAAGTTTCATCCAAATCATAATTAATTTCTTTTCTTTACACAAATTGAAAATGATAGCAGCAATGATTACTGTTCCCACCATAACTTTACAAAAGTCGACCAAGGTTAAAATAGTCTTTTAGTAGTACCACATAAAGACTTGGTACAAGTAACACACTAACACCTGTACATCCCAAAAACACTTTAAACACTACTACCAATCACAATAGACTCCCACAAAATCAGTAGAACCAAAACTTATTAAACAAAGAAACTATAAAAATTCTAAATTTAGGAGGTTGTGCTTGTAATTGCATTTCTAAAACAAACTATACTCATACAATAGGAGTTTAACGTGTTTCTAGTGTCATGTTGATATGACAAAGTTGTAACTTATGTGATAAGTGAAACTTATGCACACAACAATGCGAGGAAACCCAAAGTATGTATAGGGGGGAGGGGGGAAGGGGGAAATCGAGGAGGGTTTTTAGGGTGCACAAGAATCCCATGAAATTTTCTTGCGTAATGTACAATTATGTCAAATATATATATTTTTTTAAAACGAACTCGATCCATAGTTTTTGGGTTACGATTTTTGATACTTTTCATAAAATAAAAATGATGACTCTTGGTCTTGGGTCCAGTGGTGTTAATGTGGGTATCAACGAGTTCCATTAAGTTATCACTGTGAGTGAGTGAAAAAAGGTTTAATGTTAATTTAAGTGTTATACAGATCCTGGCATATCGCAACACCTTTTAACAACGTCGGCATTAGTATCACAATACCACATTCTCTAAGAGCACAAGGTATCCCAAGCTATAAGCAGCGTTATAGCCTGGCACAAACCTATAACTCAACAAAGACACCCTTTGAGTTAGAAGGTTTGCGCAATAAGCTTTTCTCCTTCTTCTTTTTTGTGTAGCGTATTTGTGTTTTTTTTTTTTTTTTTTTTTTTTTTTTTTTTTTGGATTGAGTTATGTGTTAGCTTAAAGGTTTATTGGTTCTGATACTTTTTCTATACGCGAGCTTTATGACACTAGGACACCTTGTGTTCTAATAAATAATTGAAGGGTATTTTTGGTATTTTATCACTTGAAGAGCAAGTAAGAAGCTGTACCTTATGCCACAACACTAGTACAAAGTCATAAAGCTTCATCACATGCACCAATCACACTAGACCCCCACAAAACCAAAAACTAAACCAAAACCATAAATGTATAAGACAACACATTTTCATTCACAAAAACACTCGAGGTAAAATGACTTACTACACAACAAGAAACCCAAACTCTTCACTTTTTGATTCATTCTCACTAAACCCACTCCCATATCCAGTTCTCTTTATCTTATCACTAATCTTTATTTTCCTTGGTTTCCAATGGTACTTATCATATGAAGAAGCTATTGAAGAAGCTGAAGAAAGCTTCAACTGGCTACTTTTAGTCACACCTTTAATACTTCTTTTTGCAGTTAAATGGTTGTCAACTATAGAGTGTCCTGAAAGGTTTTTCGGGTTCGGGTTATCTCCATGGGAAAGGAGACCTCGTTGGGCGTATCAAATGCCCGAGGAAGGAAGCTCGCCTTGGGGTGTGGCAGCTTTGATCATTTTGGTCTTGGTCTTGTTGCAGTTTCATACAACTATTTTTGACATGTTTTGATTGTAAAAATATAAATGTTCTGTTTAATTTTGTAAGGTGCATGTGTTTGTGGTTGCTTGCTAGATTGTTTTATAGACTTTTGTGTGTGTCCTCGTCAAAAGTTTCCTCGCCCGTTCTAGTTAGTCTTGTAATAATTTAATATCTAGTTATCAATGTTTAATTTGTAAAATAAATAGCATGTTTTATTGTGCTTTCATATAGTAGATAAATTTTTTGAATGTGTTTGAGATTGTTTATGTAAGTTGGTTATTTGATATGATTAATTACTATGATAGGCAAAATATGTGGTTTAAATTGATCAAGTTGAAAGATGTTTGTCTAAGAAACATAAACAAAAATTAATAAAGGGTAACGTGCCAATGTGTTTTTGGTTGTGAGTGAATGTTGATTGAAGTGGGGCTTGGTTTGTTTTTGTGTGTACGTAAGGTTGAATGGGTAATAGTACTAGGACAAATCACAAATCGATCTTACCGATGAAGTAAATCGCGTAATACGAGAAGTAAATCGCGTCAACGAGTATATATTGATGCTGTTTTGGTTTGTTGTAAATTGATCTAGATAGGTTTTACTACTTACTCTTAATCTTAGTTTTAGATCTCATAAAAAAAAGTTAAAGGTTGATTTTTGTTCGACTTATAGATATTTTAGTTAGATCGTAATTATGTTTTCTTAAGAACTTAAAGATTTCAACCTAACGGGGACCATATAAGTTTTTAATGCAGTTGTAGCCTAAAGCTAATAGGCTTATAGCTAATGGTTTCTGTTAGGCTAAAAATCTTTAATGTGAATATCAAAGTTAAAACGAATGTCAAAGTTTTTGATCGATCTAGTTTGGTTTTTGGTTTTTTGTCTAGACTAAGAATCGGGCAACCTTATCTTGGTTTATGCTTCATTTGAGTTTTAGAAAAATGGTTGTAGTTGTCGAATTTTGAGCAACAAAGTTCATCTTTTACAAGCAATCAAGCATAACATGTTTTTACTTTTTATAGTTTTTACAAATATGGTAGCTAGTTAGACATCAAAGCGTAATATATGAGTGGTCCATCAACTAAGAAGTTTGTTTTTATGTAGTTGTGTGATTATTTTTTGGTCAAGATCAACTTTAATCTTTTGATCTTCGGTAGGGGTCTTTAGTCTGTGTAGGGGTCGGGAAGTAGCAAGCAGTACGCCCTGCCATTGTAATGAGTGTTTATAGTCGCGATTACAAAAATAATATGATGAGTAGGACATTACTTTGATACTACAAAGTACTCTAACAAAATAACAAAGAAACAAATTATTAGTACAGTTCATCACTTCAACCTTATGAAAATATGCCTTCCTTGAAGTTGAAGCATTTTTTTTTTAAAAGCTACTATGAAATTGGGATTTATATATCCAATATTGATTTGTTCGTTTATTCCTCAAGACTCAAGAGTAGATCCAAGTTAAAAAAAAAAAAAAAAAAAAAAAAACCTTTTCATCATTTACATTTTTTATGGAAACAAAGTTATAGCTTTTATTTATTTATCAATTTAATACAATTTTTGATAGCCATTTTCTTTCATCCTCATGGCATGCTATAGTATGTTAAAAGTATTTAACAGCATTAAAACCCAACAATTAATTCGATTTGATTTTTGACTCATTTTTGCAAACAACTATTTCTTGAAAACAATTTTTTTAGAACGGTACCAAAACATTTGATAAAAAGGACTTTTAGTGGATGGAAATTGGAATTTAAAGGGACACGCTATCCTTGCTTTTCTTACTTAAAATAATTACGATTGAGACATTTTTAATAGACGTCAATTCTCAAAATATAAATGAAAGCAACATAGTAACATACAGCTTTAGGGGTCACAACCTTCACTAACCTTTCCTCAAGATTAAACAAAATCAACCAATAACATGTTCACAATACATTTCATACCACAACATACCCTAACATACTTTTTTAGTGGCAATCTTGATACCAAAAGGTGAAGAAGTTAAATAAGCCTCCAACCATTTTCAAACAAGGGGATTTTGTAACCACACTTGATTTTTACGGAAATAAGCTTATGAAGATATATAACTATGTTATGATCTATTTGTAAACACATAAAAAGTTTGACAAATGTAACAAGTAAGAACTTATGGCAAGGTTTATATTTTATGACCAATGTATTCTTTATTTTATGACCAGTATACTTTTTAAACATTATTAGAGGAGAGGGAGTGGGTGAGTGAAGCCTGCGGGGAGGGTGGAACCCCGCACGGGAACACCGCCGCCTCGCGGGGAACCCCGCACGGGGAGGTAAAATTCGGGAGATTTTCACGCATGCGGGGAGGGTGGAAAATAGACGTTGGGGAGGAGGAGCGAGGCTAACGGCTCTTTTTTTTTTTTTTTCTTTAAATACATAGAGACGTTGGGAGGAGGAAGAACAAAGCAAAAAAAAAAAAAAAAAAAAAAACCTCAGCGATACAAAAAAAAAAAAAAATATGGAGCCTAGAAGAATTGGGTCGACGCTATTGTTAGACGAGCCGTTTGAGTGGTCTAACGATAGTAGTCTCGAGTTTTTTGCTAACGCGATTGACGCAGATGAGGAGGAAGATACGGCAAGGTCGACACGTACGTCAGTTAAACGTGATCGGGTCAGCGCTGCAGAAAGATTGCATCGTGATTATTTTTGTGAAGAACCAAGATACAACGAGCAAGTGTTTGAAGATAGGTATCGTATGCCTAAAAGTTTATTTTTGAAAATCACACATGCTATTGAGGCTAGATTCGAGTATTTTCAGGAAGGTTATGATGCTAGACAAAAAAAAAAAAAAAAAAAAAAAAAAAAAAAAAAAAAAAAAAAAAAAAAATTCACAGCCATACAAAAATGTGCGTCTGCCGTTAAGCAACTCGCAACCGGTAATCCACCGGATGAGTTTGACGAATATTTACAAATGGCTAAAAGAACGTCACGTGAAAGCCTTCAATTTTTTTGTGATGCTATTATTCAGATATACGGTCGAGATTACCTACGTAGGCCAACAAGCCATGATATTGCATGTTTGTATGAAGCACACGAAGCTCGACATCACATTCCGGGTATGATCGGTAGCCTAGATTGCACACATTTCGATTAGAGGAATTGTCCAATCGAATTGAGGGGTCAATATAAAAGGGGTGATCATCGATACCCCACGATTATGATGGAGGCAGTAGCGTCTCAAGATTTGTGGATATGGCACGCGTTCTTTGGACCGCCGGGTTCAAACAATGATATTAATGTTGTGATGCAATCTCCGCTATTCCTCACCGAGCGTAATGGTACGGCACCTAAGTGCCCATTTGTTGTGAATGGCCATACATACAAACGTGGCTACTATCTTTGTGATGGCATATATCCTTCATGGTCTACTTTTGTTAAAGCGTTCAAATTTCCTACCGACCCGCAAGAGAGAAAGTTCAAAAACTACAAGAGTCGGCTCGAAAGGATGTTGAACGGGCATTTGGTGTTTTCAAGCAAAGATGGGGTGTACTAAGACGACCCTTACGGCCGTACACAGTAGCCAGAATTAGTAAAATGGTTTATACATGTGTGATATTGCACAACATGATTCTACATGAATCTGGTAACGCAATATCCCCCGTTCATATTCGGGATCCTCCGATCGAACCGGTGTTTGACGACGAAGCCTTAGACGAGATACGATATGAGAACACACATTTTCGTCTCCGATTTGATCTTATGGAGCATATTCACGCTCAACAATTACGATACCTCGAGGTGGACGATGAAGCGGATGAAGTTTAGTTTTTTAGTATTATGTAATGTTATTTTATGTTTTTTAATATTATTATGTAATGTTTATTTATTTTAATGAAATTTTAGTTTTTAAATAAATTTTAATAGAATTTAAAAAAGAAAAGAAAAAAAAAGTGAGTAAAGGTGCCGCCTCCAAAAATGAAGTGAGTGAAGGGTGAGTGAAGGAAAAAGAGGGAGATGATGTGGCGCAAGGGGATTGGTTGTGAGTGAGTGAAGGGGAGGGGAGTGAGTGATGCACTCCCCTCACCTTTAAAACAGAAAAGAGCTATTAAAACAAAAATATATAAAAATAAAAATATAGTACGGTAATAGATTGTAAAAGGAAAATATGCAACTCCTCATGTCACACTTATCACGTGTGAGACAAATGAGTAACTATTTACCCAATCACAAAAGTAAATAGTAAATCCTCTTCTTCATCTTCCACGTATCTTCCGGCCAACTTGAAACATCTTTTTCCGACGACGTTTTTTTTCTTATTCTCTAAACTTGTTTACCTCCAACGGCTAAATTATTGAATGGCCAACGGTTCCTTTTTTTCTTGGTTCTCTCCCTACCGATTCGGTAGCATCTACCGCTGAGCTTGCCGAACCATGCTAACCGTGGAGGTGGCAATGCACCTTGCCGATCGGCAAGGCTTGCCGAGCTTGTTTTGCCGCTGGGTTGCCAGTGCCCTTACTAAAAAAAATAAAAATAATAAACTAAAGGATTTCTAAGAATTATTCTGATATTAAACATGGTTCTAAGTCTGATTTCGAGTTTTGTATGTGCCTATCACGTTGGTTGGGGAATATACACGAATGTTTACGTTATTAAAAAAAAAAAAAAAAGTGCAAAACATGAATAGCAATGCTTAGAACCGAGGAAATTTAAGACCAACCGTAATGGATGGTCCTTGAAGAAGGTCGGCTCACATTTAAGGCGCGTTTCCCATTACACTCTAACACAACACGCGTCTAACCATGTTTTTTTTTCAAGGATTCGATCGTTTACTTGACTGAGTCGTGTGAGTATGTTCAGTGCCTTAGCTGGGCTAACGGAGGCCTTACGCAAAACCGCTTATATGATAACTAAACATGATGATTTAAAATACATTGTAAAGATCTAGTTTTAGTTTTTATGAGTTTTTCATCACTCTCGTCCACTTGTAATTAAGTTTAACCAATATTTAGAACATATCCATATATCATCAACAATTTGATGCTAGAAATGAATTTTGAGACCACAAATATATAAAAAGATATATATTTGAGGCCTTTAAAACTTTGAGGCTTTGTGCGGTAACACACTTCGCACACCCTCGTATACGGCTTTGAGTATTTGTGTGGTGGGGTCTTTTGATTGAATGATTTTTATGAGATATGTTTGTGTTTAGTGATGTATGTTTTTTGTTGTGACTGCGGTCACCTAATTATTACACTAAGTTGGTTATAAAAAATGTTGTAGTAAGTATATGTTGTGAACTTTGTGACCCCAAAAACTCAAATATTTTAGAAAATTTGCACTGTAATTTTATTTTAATTTTTATTTTTTTGCCCTTGTGACCCTCTTTGTCTCCGACCCCGATCACAAACTAATCAACAACTCAAGTTTAGTCACACAAGTTTAGGCGTACATTTTAATACGTGAAGACAAATTTTCTAAAGTTGTATATCTTTGTTTGTAATCGAATAACATAATTTCATGCATAATTGAAGGACATAAGTATTTGTATCTTGAAGCTCACTCATATATGGCCATATATTTTCAAAGTTGAAAGGAATATTCTTTCAAACAAAAGTACTTTTTAATTTTTAATAAGCCTATTTACATAACTTTAATAGACTTTTAAGTGGTTTGTAACTAAAGTTTTCTTAACCGAAGCTCTCAAACCCTTCGGTTCTTATTCTAAGGGTTTTTCTAACATGTGCCCTAGGGTACATGTTAAGCACACAAAAAGTACTATAGGACCCACGAAAAAGGACATACAAAAGTACACTTGTCTGTACTTTTACGTGGGTCCATGAGTACTTTTATGTACTTTTTGTTGTGCTAAACATGTGCCCTAGGGCACATGTTAGAAAAACCCTTATTCTAAACAAACTTGAAAAGAATATCAAGAAAAGTTAATTATTTGTATGATAAATTCTTAAACATGTCAAATATTTTTCATGACACTTACTATAATTGATCATATAATGGACATCTTCAATATTTTATAAGGTTAAGTTTAGGCCACAACGAGCACAAGTCGCACAACCAGTAAGCCGCACTCGTGTCAAGTATTTGTATCGACACGATCACACAATAATTTATGGCCGGTTACCACTACTAACAAAACACCAAAAGGTCATATAGTCAGTCATATATCCGAATGTTTTACTCGTTAGAACACATATATTACAGCAATAAAACTCGTAGCACCAAAAGATCAAAAACCATGATTAACCAAAAAGTTAAAATGATGAATGATGGAAGCCATTAGGACGATGGGTTATTAACTACAGAATATAATCATAGCAACGAAAAAAGATCGTACACAATTGACAAACAATGCTACCATTTTATTAATTTTTACTCAATGGCAAGATACATGAAAATAGGAGTGTGTTTACAGTATGATTTAGTTTCCATATCCGACAGAAGCACGACTAAGGTTCATGGAATCTTTTCTCTTCCTTGAGGCGAAACTAAGCCACCCCGCTTCAGTGATCCAGCTTGAAGACACGAAAAACATGAGAATAATCGGAGTTAAGATGACCAACATTTGGAAACTGATTCCTATATTATCCGACCAAGACTTCAAGTTTGAGTATTGTGATAGAGACAGTAAGAACAAAACAATGCCAAAAAGCCCAACCAAAGGAAGAGGTGGCAATGCGACTGATGGCACTCTTGGCTCGTGTTTTGACTCCAGACCTCCACGATTCACATCAAATCGGTCCATCTCTTTTTGTCCTAATGTCTCTCGCTATACACATATAAATATGTATGTACAGAGGGGAGATTGCTTTGTACATATGTTGGTTATGGTATATATTCTTTGAGTATGGATTATGAATATGACTACTTTTCATTTTGGATTAATTCCCACTCAAGCAGTTGATCCTAATTAAGGACAACTAAATGATTAACAAAACACAAAAAGCAGTGTATTCCTATGAAACGAAGTTTTGAAAAGTAGGTTGCAAACTTAATCAAGGTAGATGTAGCATCCATGTAAGCTAGGACCGATGCAACGTGTAGTACAGCATGTGAATGCTCGTTGTACAAGCAACTTTCTTAGAGAGTGTTTATGCTTATTAAACTTTCTTATTTGCTTATTTCTTCTTGAAAAGAGCAGGACAAGCATCTTCAAACAGCTTATGTAAAACCACTTATTTTGTTAACCATAACTACACATGATAAGAATAAGATGCTTGAAACTCGATAATTAACAAAAGAGAATGGTATTATAAACATACAAATGATAGATAGATCTAAGTTCTAATGATAATATTGAATGAAAGTCGATAATGAACAAATCAAATGCACTGTAAACATCTTAATGCTATGGCCGTAGTTCCAATAATTTTAAATGGTGAAACAACAACCGGACACAACATGACCCGAGTACTCCGTTGGTACTTCAAGTCTTGTCCAAATAAGGTGTTTAAGATCCAATATATAAGTGTCATGGGAATAGTCGTAGCCTGGTTTAAAAGTAAACAGCAGGTGTCCAGGGAATGGTGTTATGTATGGTCTGGTTGCTACATCCGCAGGCAGTCTTGCAACAAGTTTCCACTTGCCGTCTTCTAATACAACGAGGTCACTATCAGAAAGTGTATACAATTTCTGATCAGTACCTTTGACACAATATTTTGGAGATTTAATGATCTTGTCATGATCGCCGCTATCCAGCATTAGCCACTGCCTTGATGAAGTATAAAAAATTTCAATTTCGAGGTTTTGGTGCTGTCGTCCCTGCAGATCTGTTGCATATACACTGATGACGTGGAACTTGCCAAGGTAGAAAAGACCTTTGCAGTGGCCTCGCTCGTGTGCCATGTCTGGTAGTTGAGTCCAAGTGTCTGCTAATACATGATATGCCCATGCTGACTTACAGGGATTTACTTTTGCATCATATCCACCCGCAACATATATTGTTCCATCACCATCAGAAGCACAACCGAAAAACCATCTTTGCCCACCAGGCATGTTGGCACCACGACGCCACTTGTACGATAGAAAATCAAAAACAAAAACCGAATCAAGATATTCGTGACTCTTGCTGTCAACACCCATGACAACTAAATTCGACCCGGAAGCAACCATCTCACGTATACCCGGTAATCCAGCTTTAAACTCTGGCATAAGTGGCAACTCCCACCAGCAACCGGTTTCAGGATCAAGAGCAACAAGCGGTACGTCCGAGGATCATATATGCAGTCATTATAGATGCCTCTGAATTCTTTCACCCGACTCTGAGAGAGAATGACGAGAGATTGAGCTTTGTTTGCAGACTTCCGAGCTCGATAAAACTTTGGCGGCTCTATCTCAGCTTTCCAATTTTTACAAACTAATTTCAAACTTGGAATTTCACTGAACGGGACTCGAAGTAAGCACTCGACACCGAGATCATGTGTAAGACCTGGGATTAAATCCATGTATTTTATGATCACAGGATTGCATGCGTATATATATTTATAATAACAACAGTATCAAATAGGGGTGTTCATCTGTTCGGTTATCGGTTAATCGGTTTATTCGGTTCGGGTTGTTCGGTTAAAAATTTTTTTGGGTCATAACCGAAAATCGAACCGAACCGGAAATATCTATAACCGAACCGAACCGAGAACCGAACCGAAGTTCGGTTCGGTTATGGGTCAAAACCGAAAACCAAATTTTGTACTTGAATTACACTATTTATATTTTTTTTTAAATTTAATTATATATATTTTTGGCAAAAAAATATTTCAAGCATAAAAAAGTGTTTTTTTTATATTAGTATAAAATTTTAATGGATATTTTTTATATAATATAAATATATAAAAAATATATATATATATATTTATATAAATTCGGTTTTCGGTTCGGTTTTCGGTTCAGATAGCCAAACCCATATCCAAACCGAAAACCGAATTTTTAATTCGGTTCGGTTCGGTTTTAACAAGTTCGGTTCGGTTATATGTTCGGTTCGGTTTTCGGTTTATTCGGTTAATTAACCGAACCGTGAACACCCCTAGTATCAAACCCTAAACCTAATGAACTCAAACCCACAATTACGTGTGTGCCAACTAATCTAGTCATCTAATACATAAATCCATTCAATTGCAACCTTTTAATCGACTAAAAGACCACCGACCCTTATAAAAAAGGAAACACTAAACAAATACTTTTTATTTATTGAGCTGGGGAAACATGCTTGTGTGGATCTTACTTGAGTGTCCCCTCTCGTTGGGC
Source organism: Artemisia argyi (assembly GCA_030686995.1). NCBI lineage: Eukaryota > Viridiplantae > Streptophyta > Magnoliopsida > Asterales > Asteraceae > Artemisia > Artemisia argyi. The sequence continues at coordinate 106,556,378 of CM060696.1, forward strand.
TTAGAGAAAATGAGTTTGTTGCGGTACAAGCTGTGTTGAAAGCGAAATCGAGCAAAGTTGCTAAACACGAGAAGGCTTGTTTAGAAAATCAACACGTGTTTATTGTGATCCTATGTTAATGCTTGTAATGCTTAAAGACAATTTACTTGTGTTTTATTAATGTTTATTAAGTATGGGTCAAAAAGGGTCAAAAGGCACATGTAATGTTTGGTTAAATTCGTTAACCCAAACAGGCCTTATTAGTTAGTTATTGACAGTTAGGATTTGGCAGTTACATTCGTTGGTAGTTATGTGTGAAACATCACAATGGTTCACTTTGTAACATTGTGTCGTTTCACCATGTATATATAGATTAGGGTTGAATCAGTATTTATATAAGTCTTATTTTACTTTTACTTCTACATTGTTTATTTCTACTTTTGTCTCACAACTAAACACAGTTACACAAACGAATCTTGGTTAACACAAATTACTTGATTGAAACCAACATGCTTCAAACAAAACCTGTGACAAAGTTTCAACAGTGGTATCAGAGCCCACGTTCTGATCCTTGGGGGAAGCAGTTACAAAGAAGTACCATATACGCCCAAAACAAACATTATTTACAAAGACAAACAATCCCAAACACCCCACAGTGGCTGGTTGATGTGTTTCGAAAGCTTTAAATTTATAATACTAACTTCACCATTTTCCTTAATTTATAAAACACATGGGTAAAGTATAACCCCCATTTATAGTAAATGTTTAGGTAAGACCAAGTCGTCCCAAGAGATTGTAGAAAAGCCAAGTTAGCAATTGTGTTAAAGTAAAGTCCCTAGATTGTCACTTATCCAAAGACTAGCAATTTAGATTGATTGTTTTATATGATTAAAAGCTATGTTTATTTAGGCTAAGAAACATGGAAGTCGCATGTAAATGATGAGCAAGCAATCATAAACAAGATATATAAACAAGAGAAGCAAATCACATAGAAAATGTGCAAAAACTATTAAATGAAATCAATCTAAAGGTGTATTTAACATAAAAAATAGTTGCTTTAAGCTTTATTGTTCTGGATTATGTATATGTCGAACGATTTTGGCCGTGATAATTTTGTTTTTTTCAGTTGTATGATGAGTAATAGCTATCGTGTTAGTGATGTTAGTTTGATGTGTAGTGTTGCTCGGAAAGTAGTGCTTTCATTTGACTTACAAACTAATGGAAACCAAGTTTTTTTCCTTTTTTTTTTTTTTTTTTTTTTTTTTTTTTTTTTTTTTTGCGTTTCATCTAATTTTTATCATTAGTCGACCCATTTCATTCCTGTTTTGTAACACAAACTTCCCTTAACAGCTTATGATATGAAGATACTGCGTGCAATACGATCGTATGCAGGCACCCCGCGGCAACGCGCGGGTAAACATCCTCGTTATATATAAAAAAAAAAAGTGAGATCGCCTTGTCAAATTGGTTGGTTTTGAGTGAATTCTGACTATGACTACGTTAGTTTTGTATCGAGTAGTCGATCCCGATTAAAGGAAACCAAATGCTCTACAAAACGATTGGCGGTGTTTTAAAAACCAGGCTAGAAACTTGATCAGTGTACATTTAGGTCAAGACTGATTCAAGATAATTGCACAATGAAGTATAGGGTGGCAGTACCATAAGAGCAACTACATATAAAGGAATCGTATCTCAAAATTGTTTCTTTTAGAAGAGATGCAACCATAGAAGATTTCTATCAAGTCCATCTACAGGACTCAAACTTTTAATCCAGTGATGAAGGTAACGAAATTGCCTTTGCACAAACATTACATCAACTTTATTGCATATTTTGTGTTCTTGTTTTTCTTCGGTCTTGTGGACTTGGGGTAATAATACCTATTACAAATCCTGTGTAAAAGATAATGCACATTGGGCATATTGAAGTGTTATTTATCCGTTTATAAAGCAGATTGAAATGAGATCCGCTAAATTGATGTGGCTCACATGCCAATTGGGATCAGAATCTGAACTAAGACGATACTCTAAGGTACTTACTTGCCCCCAATCCAAAAACCATACAAGACTCGATGATCAAGCAGCAACTTTCTTAGCCGTCACGGAGTTGATGATGGTTGCAAAATCAGAACCCTGTAAAAAGCATGACAACAAGTCAATAGTCATTCAAGTCTCTTCCTACTCTATTTGGGTGTTTTCATTTAATCTTCCTTATTACGGAGCTGATTTTATATTAGAATTTTCATATGAGGGTGTTTAGGATTGCTTTTTTTTTTCTGCTTATGATTTTGCTTAACTGAGCAGCTTATGCTTTTGCTTACAATTATTTTTTCCGCTTATGCTTATGCTTATATTATTATTTTTACGAGTATGATTACATATTAGAAGCATACGCAGAAAAAATAAGCAATTCCAAAAACCTTCTAAACTGCCTCTGCTTAAAAAGGGTAGAGAAGCAGAAAAAAATAAAAAATAAATAAAATCCCAAACACCACGTTATTAACCGTAAACAATTAGGTCCACAATATAACCAAAGAAGACGTGATAACAGCAATACCTTTAGAGAAGCACCACCAACAAGAAATCCATCAATGTCTTCTTTCTTGGCCAAATCAGCTGAGTTTCCCGCATTTACAGATCCTGAAGAGATAGTATAATATCAGATCACCAAAACCAATCACTGATGTGCGTAACTTTATGATTCCATATAGGAGACTCCCCAAAAATAAAGATTTGTCGCTCCGTTTTAGAAACCCAACAAAAGATAAAATAACGAACAGAATGACCAAATATCATATTAATATTGTTTGAGCAATGATGTGCATGGCTTAAATTCAATCACTCACAAGAAGTAAAGCACGCTCGTACCATTCAAATCATATCGTCTTTCAAAGAAAGAAAACATTTAGGCCACAAGGTAAAAAATATTAATTAATACCTCCATAGATGATACGTGTCTTAGAGGCAACTTCAGCTGATACATTTTTAGCAAGCCAGTCACGAACAGCCACGTGTACTTCCTGAGCCTGTTCCGGTGATGCCACTTTACCAGTTCCAATAGCCCATACAGGCTCGTATGCAATTACAATGTTATCCCAACTTGATACCGCATCTGCACATGAAACAAACATCTCATTCATTGCCATAGTTCAACTCATTTCAGGATTCTAAACATTATGTGATTTAAAAATATGATGTTATTGTGCTTTATTGCTCTTTACGCAAACCATGTTTTATTAAAAGTACAAAAATAAAATTTGTTATTATTATAACATGCGAACAAAAAGTATAACCTTAAGGTAACGATCAAATTTGTTTTTTCCTCGTTTCTTTTATGTAAAGAAGACTATTGAAAAAGGTCATATTTGGAGTGTAATTATACAACCATAGGGATTAGAGCAGCTAAAAACACTTGGAGTGAAAGAAAACATGCCTGCATAGGCTTTCAATTGCTTGAAACAGACATCAAATGTTTTGCCTGCTTCTCTTTCTTCCAACAGTTCTCCAATGCAAGCAATTACTCCAAGATTCTGTCCCAAGGCATAAGCAGCCTTCTTACCTATAAACTGATAACATTGGAAGTCCATCAGTTACCAAAGCAAGGGGCATCTATTTAGACCTTCAAAGGGCCCATATAGTCCAAGTAAAAGTTACCTCATCATTTTCACCGATAACGTGTCTCCTCTCAGAATGCCCAAGAATCACCCATTTGCATCCAATATCTTTCAATTGCTCAGCACTGCAATTAGTGGTAAACTTATGTTACAAACCTACTGGAGAGGTAAATTTATGTCACAAAATATTTAATGGGCTGCCAAGTAATGGACCAGTTATCCTTGTATCAACAGAAAGAAGCATATAAACACAGGTAAATGGGCAGGTTATATCAAGTAATATATTTTGTTAAATGAAGACGAATACCTGATCTCTCCGGTAAAAGCTCCGCCCTTTCCAATCCAAGAATTTTGAGCAGCTATCTCAATACGGTCAGTTAGAGAGCTTTTTACTTGATCAATGTAAATGAAAGGGGGTCCCACAACAACATCTGCAATGACAAAGAGCTCAAACTGAGACCAGAAGTTACAAAGATCATAAATAATAATTACATATCCACCAAATGTTTCCAAGAACCCAAGAGAATTATTAACTTAACAATAGAAGATCTAGAATTAGAACGATCTATTTAAAATTTAGTTATAGCTTCTTTAAAACTACAGTTTATAAGAAAAAAGCAGTTCGTGCAGGTGAACTCATTCACCCCTCTCAGTAAAAATCCCTGATAACCAAATGAGGACAACTATAAACCCTTTGGTTGGTTACAAGCTTGTAATACTATTACTATCCTTTTGAGGTTAAGATTTGAAAATTTTCCATATTACCTTATATAAGTCCCACAATGCAGGCACAAAACCATTTGGAGTGTAGCCCTTTTTGGTAAACTTAGAATAATTTATGGAAATATCAAGCTATATTAGTAGGCAGTGATTAACACCATGCTTTGCTATCTATGCTAGAGTCATAGGATGTAAGCTTGTCAACAGAAATGGTATTGTCTAATATGCAAAATGCAGGACAGAGAGGAACACATTGCTTATACCTGAGACAATTTTCTTGTGCAAGCTACAATTTTATATACGATTTAATTCTCCTTGATACTATCACTTTGGTTAATACTTACAGATGACCCAGATGAGTGATGTATGCTAGATTCCAAATAGACTTAAATGGAAGATCGATAAGCTATTTGCATCATGTCACACAGGTCACTTAAAGTGGTTTGTATGAAAACACACTTATGGCTTAGCCACTTGTATGTAAAACAGAGATAAAGATGAAAAACTAACCAACATCAGGCTCCAAAGTTGCACTGTTCAAGTCTGAGACTAGCTGCTTGATTGAGTCTTTTGTTCCATTCTAGAGCAAAGATTACAAGAAAAATCATTAGAGGAATTTACAGCTACGTGAGACATGAATAGCCATGTCACTTTTAGAGGTTTGAAGAAAAGGTTGAGAGTTTCAAAACTTCTATCAGTTGGAATTTGAATAAATCAAGTTATCAAGCAGAAGACAAACATAAATGCTTGTCACAAGAAGGTTTTAAAGTTTTAACCATACATTCATTTCTATCTAGAATAATTTATACTAGAATAGATCAACAAATATAAGTCTTGATCTTTAATTTAAAATAATATGCACAATTTCATAAAATATAAAATAAAACTAAAAAATTGTCTTTGACTTGGCAAACACCTGTGATAATTCATAACATGTGTCGTCAAATAAAACGCAGCGATATATATCATAGTTTATGACGTCACTCATCATGAGCTTGTTAATGCCAAAAACTTGCGGTTTTTAACCTTTATAATCAATAGTGGGAAAATAGAGAGCACAGTTACTTACACACTTCCAGTTGCCGCCAACAAAGAACTGCAACAAAAGAAAATAAAACGAATTATCAGCCAATAATATAAAGAAACGGTGCATGAGACAAAAACCAACACAAAAGTAATCTAAGATGCTCTGTGACATATACATTTATTTATAACAAAAGTTCTCATAATGCAGTTTCTCTAGCTTCTATGTCCATTAGTCAAACCACATTCCATTCATATATAATTTTCAAGCAGTGGCATCATGAATTGATCATATTAGTCAGTCAATGCAATCTACATTCTACATTCTATGCCTATTAATTTCCCTCCAAACACTCCAACTTCAATACATTTGATACATTTTAAAAGGTTACTTGATGAGCTTATTGAAAATTCAAAGAGTCAATGAATAAGCCCATTCTTAATGGCTAGTGAGCTAATTTGCTGTTCAACTTTTCAAGAAGCATGAAGCCCATCAAATAAGCTTACACAAACAGCCCTACTAAAATCATATAACGTTATTTTGTTCAGAACAGCATTTTTTTAGAGTTTGTAATAATGTTCGTTCTCATTTTCCCCAAAAACATACCCAATTAACATCGCATACAGATAAAATAAAAATACATTCTTTTACATTACAAGTCAAAAAATTAATTCACTTTTCGAGTCTGAACTCAAATTATCAAATGCTACTACCCGTCCGTTTATCATTCATTATATACACAACATAGGTACAAAAGATTACCACTTTATATGTTAATCATCATTCCTAACATACAAGCTTTTACAGTTTCCCTAAAACTTATTCAATTAACAAGTCACACGTATATAAAAAAGGGCAAAACGCACAAAAAGGTACCAGACTTAAGGTCAATTTGAATTTTAGGTACTCAACTTTATTTTTCTCAATTTAAGGTATGCAATTTATTTTTTTGTGGAATGTAAGGTTTTTTTGACTTTTCAAAAGATATTGAGCATTTAAAAGTCATTGAGGCTAAAATTATGACTGATAATCACTTTTGAAAAAGTCGAAAAAACCTCACATTGCACAAGAAAATAACTTCGAAACCTTAAATCAAATTGACATGATACCTTTTTGTGCGATTTACCCTATAAAAAAATACATTGTGCAACTTTTTTTATAAAACATTACTTGTGTAATTTCTATAAAATAGTGAGAGTGAATTACAAAATGTTATTTCTTAAAAGAAAACGCTACTTGTTTATTATGGATTCATATTTTTATACAGTAGTTAATTATTTCAGTCCTAAAATTAACACTAACTAATTAATCATCAAAAGTTTTATACACTTGATTAATTAAGTAGTAGTATATATTTTTATTAATCAAGAAACAAGAGATGTATAAACTACCTTTCCGGTACCGGCCATAGCAACGATACCTCTGTTGACACGAGAAGCAGAACCAGATGATCGGAGGTGCAAATTAACAGATTGAAAAAAGGATTGAGAAGTAGCGGAGGAGGAGGAGCGGCGGAAGAGCGGGGTGGCGGTGGATTTGGGACCGACGGTTAGTTGAGATGTTGATAGCATCGCCATTGCTGTTTGCTAGTAAAGTTGAAACCCTAATTAAGTGAGATGAAAATGGTGGCTGGCTGGCTGGCGGTGGGTTGGTAGGGATACTGTGAGTGTGAGTGTGTGGCGATGAGTTTAACGAGAGATAGCTTTCTTTTGTTTGCCTTTCACTCACTACATGTGAAACAACTGCCTTTTTACGCGAGGTTTGGCGCGTGGATGCAACTCATGCAAGTCAATTTTGGTCTATTCACTGTTGTTGGTTGGTGTACCAATAAACTTTGGTTACAGCTTTAGGTGTGGAGCCAAGCCGAACCTGCCAGAGCTCAAGCTCGGCTCGTTTAAGTTTTAAAAAGCTCAAGCTCTCGTTTAAGTTTTAAAAAGCTCAAGCTCGGCAAGTTTTGAGCCTTAAATTTTAAGCTCGAGCTTGTGATATGTTATATAGGTTTTGGCTCGGCTCGAGCTCGACTCGTTTACACGATTTGGCAATGAAAAGTTAAAGCTTGGCTCGAGCTCGAGCTCGGCTTGTATATATGTATAATGCTTAAAATATGATATTGGCGTTTAGGCTCGCGAGCCTAAACGAGCTTTGTATGTAAATCTCGAGCTCGATTAATAAACGAGCTGCAACTTAGGCTCGAGCTCGGGATTGAGCTCGTTTAGGCTCGGCTCGTTCGAGCTTTTTACCAATCCGATCTCGAGCTTTTCACGAGCGGCTCGGCTCATTTACACCCCTAGTTACAGAGTCTTAGGTCCGTCTCATTGATTTGGGCAGTCTAGTGCGAAAATGAGCCATTTTAAATCATGAAAAGCTTAATTATTATGAAAATTCAAAACATATACTTAGGGCTCGTTTACCTTTTGCTTAATGGCCTGAGTGCTAACAATTCATTACACAAAAAGTTAATAAGTATGTTTCTTTTTAACTTATTCTGAAAAGGAATCCTAGATGTGGAGGATTGGCAAAACCAAGACCCTTCACAAAAAGACACTTATTTAACAAATATATCCTAAGTCCTGGCCTCTCTCCTATTTCACTCATCCACCATCTTCATCAACATACAATAGAGCCCTTTCTGACCTTCACGTTTCTTCCCACCGGAGACTGTTTGTCGATGCTTCTTGCGGCGTCGACTATTCCCACCGGCAACTATTTCTCCTGTGTTGCTCCCCTTTGTTGTTATCTACTTTTTTTTTTCATACATGGAACTAAAACCTTTGATTGTCATTAATTAATGGGGGAAATAGTCATGAAGAAGGTAATGGAAACTAGTGGATCTACTTTCGTGTTTAATTTCATTATTGGTTATCAATTTGATTTTGTCTAGATACATAGATCTGACATGTTTAAAACCATTTTTATTGAAGTTTTAAAGGTAAATGATTTTGTTTCATACTTGGTTTTGATTAACTTGGTTGATATGAATTATAGATGAACATTGTTGGATATGAATCTTTATAAAACTGTTGATGATTTGATGTTGTTGGCAAAAATGGCATCTGATGTCATAGGCAGAGTAGTCATTGTGATGATTTTTTTAAGCAAAAAAAAAACAAGATTTTATCATATTTCACATTCTTTATTCAGATGCTTTCTTGAATCAGAAGAGTTTCCTAAACAGAAAAAATAAAGAAACAGCCCCTTAGACATGCATAAATACTAATGGACATATACTAAATCGAAGACCCTCTCACATATAATGACCTTCTGCGGCTAGCTCACTTGCACATGCTAATCATTGTCACTGCATCAGGTATGATGGCTCAAATCAAAACTCATTTTAGTTGTCATATCAAATGACTTCGGCAAAATAAATATTTTTACTTTACAGCTCAAGCCAAAATATTCTTTTTGAGACTCATTATTTTGTTTTATTTTTTACTTTATCAAACCAACGAATTTTTTATTCTAAAAAATAAAAATACAAATTACAATATAAAATAAATTTTGTATCAAATTTATATTAAAATTTTGCAATTTTTTAAAACCTTTAGACTAACTAAACATAATTTTAAAAATTTAAGGGTATAAATTCATATTTTGATATATGTCTAAGGGTATAAACAAATTTTAATTAAAACAAAAATTTTAGAAGGAAAAAAATGAGGTCATCATCTTCCTCCTTTACACAAGCTTATACACCACAAACATGCGCGCACATACAAACTCAACGCAAAAACTCAATGAAAACACAAATTCAACAAAAAAAAAACCCAATTAAAATCAGAAAAACAAAACAAAAACCATCTTTTGGTTCAAGCCAAAGAACTAGCTTTGCGTTTGACGCCTAGGGTCCTCAATATCATGTCGTGCATTTGGCTTAGAGCCATGTCGGATGGTGTGACAATAGTGAGACTTGTGAGCATGAATGTTTGACTCTTGACTAGTTTCATTTTATAGTGATATAGATTCGTCAATTTCCTTAATTTTGTCTAAGGTCTCACATCGTCATTGTTAACTCTAATCATCGTCCCTCATGGACGGGCCCACATGTATGCCTGATGTAGCACGGGCTACACCCGATTTTAAGTCACGACGTGTAAAAAGATTTCAAAACTGCCATTTTTTTGGTATGTGCAACCCCCAAAAAAAATTTTGCTACTTCGTTTCTTACAGTGTAACTTTAGTTAGCCCATCATTTCTTTTGTGCAACACCCTTTTAAAAATTTTGAGTTCGTCCCTGTCGTCCTTATTTGACTTTAAAATCGATGCATTTCATCGAACATCTTAGTAAAAACACCACTTGTAGGTCACATATCATTATTTTATGTTTTTTCGCCACATTATTCTAGTGCAAATGATATGTGCGAGTTGGTAATTATATGTAACAGCTAAACTGAATTAGTCACAATTCTTGATTTGGTTTATAAGAGCACTTGGTATCGTAAGTTATAGAGCGTGTTATAACCCTATAATGCGGACCTATAACTCAACCCCCCCCCCCCCCTCTTTCGGAGTTATAATGTTTGCGACATAGTGACCAACCAAGCCATAGTCTTTTCTCCTTTTTCTTTTTTGTGTGTGTTGTATTTGTCTTTTATTAAGTTATGTGTCATGTGTGCGGGTCAGAGTGTCCTATAACTTGATTGATGAAGAAAGAATGTATTTGAGTTAATTATAAATTTCAAGTTATAGGAGAAAAAACTGAGATAACAATAAAAGTGCTATTAAACGAGCTTTATAGCTCCGTGACACCTTGTGCTCTAAGAAAACATGTAAATCCGGTTTTTGAAGTATAAGCTTTTGTAAAGTATTGGTAATTTGTACCAAATAAAAAGAAAATAAGATGTGGAAAGACATACACAAACATAGGATATGTGGATAAACGAGTTATGACACCTGCAGCTGCTACGTGTCTTGTGAAATATGTGGGTTTGACATGGATGGGACTCATGGGAGTCTCTGTGTACCCGACCCACCATACCAACTCTTGTCTGCAAAGCACATACTTGACATGTTTTGTATTCTTTCTTGTTACATTTTTTTCCAAATTTTATACGTGATAAAAATATATATATATAAGCAAGAATTATCACACATGAGACATCTAATAATTTAAAGGAATTGCTACAATCACACACAAACTCCTACACAAAACCCCTCACTCGTTGATGTGTTAGCGGGTGGTTAATTTAATCAAAGTCCTTTTAAATCAATCACTTGCTGACACGTCAGAGAGTAGAGGTTTTGTGTGAGGATTTTATGTGGATGTAGCATACCCTATAATTTAAATACTATGTAACACATTCGGAAAGAAATTGCACACAACATATCCAACGATTTGAATAAGTAACGCATAAAATTAGGAAATGTCATTTAACTACGTCAAGTCGTCAACCATTCTTCAACGATATAATCTAAATTCGTTATTTGTCGTATGTAAAAACTTATATAAATCGTTTCTAAGCATTAATAATCACATTGCATTTTATTGTTTTGTGATGCTTTGGTTCTTCCGTGGATGTGGTTAGAAAAGGTCTATAAACCTTGGTCATATGTCTTGACGTCTGGCCAAGTTGTAATTTTTCGGCCAATTTTATGTGAACAATTTCAGAAGAACCTTTAATATGAATTTAAGAAAATTGTCAAACCAGGTTTGTTAAAGGTTAACCAACCCGAGTTTTGATATTTTTCGTGAAATCTCATTTGTCCTTAGCAAAGTAGCTTTACTAAGAGTTTAAAGGAACTTCTAACGATCCTCAAACTCATGTGACCAAACTACAAATTCAACCGAACGTAACAGAAAAATAAATCAGTGTAGAAGTAATAGTTTATGGCAATAACCCATTCTGGCATTCATGTGGTAAGGGACAAAGTATATAAATAGTGGGGTTACTTACAATGTAATGTTGACATCTGGATATACGATAGATAACAAAGGAGTGGCTAGCATCAACAATATCGAAATGCCAATGGACCCAATCTACGAATCAACCTTTGCCCGAACAAATTATATCCGTTTCGACTACGATATTTTTAAGATATTTTATCAAATGTTGTATTGTAGTTGAGTCAAGATTAATAGTTACACGATCAAAATAAGTGTGTATTGATGTTGGGTTTATGCTAACGAGTCGATTCAAAGGTCGAAGCTTGGGATGTCATGATCCTATGATCGTGCACGAACTAAGTCTTGACCTCAACCAACCCGGACTTGGAGTAACCATTACTTGATATCTCATTTCATGGGTTTTGGATGATAAAGATTCATGTGATTCTCATTACATTCAACGATATAAATTTACGGATAGAAATTAAGAGTATAAAATTTAGATTATAGAGCTCACCTTTAACCGATAAGGGTTCGCAAGCTAGCGCATAAATCTACGGATAGAAATTAATGGATATAAACTTGTAATTGACCAATATAAATTTTAAGGTTTGTGTACATAAATAAATGGTCCTACGGTCAAGTGGAAGAATGTTAGAATGACCCTTTTAATATGACCTTTGACCACTTAGACCCTTTAATTATGCTCTAATGATATATTATACCCCAACTAAAAATTGACACTTATTTGATAGGAATAACTGTCATAACAATAAATCACTGAGTTGTGTGGTTTTCCTGTATCTTGTCACATAACAAAACTCTCTCAATAACACCATAACTTGTGAGATAAATCCCTCCATCGGATTGGTAACATCACTACCGGAATCGACTAACCCTAACGATATGGCTTCATCATCCAATCTCAATCATCAGTCGATTCTATCATCAAATAAGTTTACTTTAATATTATTGTTATGATATGATTACATGAGATTGATCATGTGTATGTTTAATTAATCTAACAGGCGCTACCAAGATGGATGGCTTTATATTATATTATAATTATAATTATATTATACTATATACTAAACATGGGTATTTGGAGTTTTCAATGTGGGGTTTTCACAAAAGTGATTTACTATGTTAACCAGAATTACAGGGGTCTTAAGCTGTAATATGTGGCTGGAAATAAGCAATTACAGAACTGTACTGTTGCAATTAGACATGTTACAAAATTCTATTGGTTCGGTTACTGTTTGAAGCACTGTCGTTAATCCCCTTTGTTTTCTCTATTCCCGTTCCGTTATTTCCTTGCATATGATATTTCCCACCCCATCCTTTCTAGACCCTTCCTCCTAAAAAAAACCACGCAGACACCTCTATATCTGTATCGCGCTCTCTCTAGAAATTTCCATTCATCAAACCCATATCCAAAACCAACCCACAAAATGACTACCTGTTTGATCGGACATGATAATGGGAAGATGCAAAACAAACAGATATTGAAGTTCCAGAGAAAGAGTTGATAAACTAACTAGGTTTTAATTATGATTTTTTTTCTTTCATTCTTATTCTTCTTCTTATTATTATTATTTTTAATTTGAACTATTGAATTGGGTTTATTGTTTTCAGATTTTAGTAGCGATATTGGGTCTTTGCAGCGGGTACTGAATCATGGATTTAGGATCTCAATTGCAGTGGCAGTGTATTTGTGTTGTTCTTCCCTATGATCCATGGTATACACTTCATCTTTTCCAGCTTTCCCTTCATTTACAGTTAATGATCTACTTAGTAATTTTTTTGGTTGCTTTACTGTTGGAAGAGTGCCAGTGAGATTGAGGGTTAACAAAAAATAAATAAATAAATAATAATAAAAAAAATATTTGTTTTTAATAAAAAATTTGGGTGTTGTTTGCTTGCACACCAAATGTTCGAGGAAATGTCTGAACTGAAAATTGCAATGAGAGTTTTGGTTAGTTTTGTTTATTGATGCGAGGCCGAGGGACATTAGTCGTAACGTGAGATGTTTAGACCAAGGTATGGTTGATTGCCATTGGTAAGCCTTAGGTAGTTTTGATATGTTGTTGGGACTGAGCATATGGTAATCTTTTTTCATTACTTACCGTCAAAATTACACATATTGGAAGTAGAAAGCATGTCATGTTACAAAATACTCCATACTCACAAGAAAAGTTCCTATAAAGGATTTGCAACTCATCAAAGATTTAAACCTTATGACAGTTTACGGTTGAGTCATTCCTCATTAGTGTTGCTATGACTTAAAATCATTTATAGTTTCTAAATTATTTTCAGTTTATTGCTTCTGATGAGTGGATAAAAGGCGTAAAGAAAATGATCATTGCCTTCACAAATGAGCAGAAAAAACTTGATGCGGCAACAGGTATTACTCTTTGCTTATATATGTTGTGTTTAGTGATTTAGATGGTTTATTCAATAAAAGCTATTACTCTTTCTCTAAAATTAAAGTATGCAAATTGGTTTTCAGATGGAGGTGTAACTTTTGAGGTGTGAAGAATCGAACAATTTGGAATTTTCTAGGTATTGGCCCGGGATCCGCTGATGTCAATGCTGTAACGGAACAGATAGTAAAACGGATAAATAATGCTTATAACAGATATATTACAGGGCTCCAACCAATGGTAAAATATGAGCAGGTATGGTATGTGAATATATTTGCTCTACTATGTAACAGTAGTAGGTTTTCATTATTGTAATCAGTTTAAGTTCTATGAGGTATTCATATACTCATATTACAAATCCTGATGATGCTGCATACATCTCTTTATGATGGAATCATAATATAAAGCTTATGAAAACATAATAAGAGGTAGGTTGAGGAAGTGCTAACAAATATCAGCAGCTATAATAACCATGTTATGTTTTATTAGCTTAAAGAGAGTAGTTTACATTGTTTGATGTCATTCTTTTGATTTGTGGTGTTTTCTTTGCAAATAGATGTTAGGTTATTCTTCGAGAAAAGCTTATGACGTGGCCATATTTCTTATGTTCAGGGTGTTAAGATTGTCTTTAAAAATAATAATCGAATTACGACTGGGCTAGCATTGCTTTGATGCGCACAAATTCTGTTGAATGTGCACAAATTCTGTTGAATGGGCTTTTATGTTTAATGAAACAACATACCATTGAAAAATGTATTTGACCTGGGATTAAATAAGAAAATAAGTAGGAAACATTTGATAGTGCGAGAGACGTAATATGTTAGCAGGAAATAAATTCCTTTTTATAAACTTATGGCCATCAAACTGCTTTGGAACGATAAAAATCTAAACTTTTATGGATTTCCTGTTTTTGTTTGGGTGTATGGGCTGTGTATAGTGTCTAAATACCAGCTATTAGAGATTTAGAGCAAAAGTATTCATAAATAGATGATAGGAAAATAAGTTATATTTGTTCTATGGATATGGGTTTGGGTGTATACGAAGTCCTTAACCCTTTGTGAAGGTGACCCTAGACGCCTTAGTGTTTATTACCTTATAAGGTGGAATGCTGAAATTTTATTGCGTTTTAATGTTTGCAGAAAATTGACAACGACATGATGTTATTGGCAAACAAGATTAATCCGGCCTGAAGAAAATATTATGTATTTCAGGACGCATGAATAATTTGGATGATGCAGTTTCTGGTATGCAAGGTATACTATTATAATTTAGTCAATTTGTACGTTCATTTTTTTACGCTGAATTTTTACTTTCTTATTTGTATCTTAAATACTTTGGGGGAAGTATCATTCATCAACTACACCCAAGATCGAAAACGGCAAGGCAACTGTTACAGATACTATGAAACATGAGAGATTACCTGCTGCCATTTTTTGCCAACTGAAACATCATCGTAATCAGACTGCTCATTTTATGAACTAACAATGAAATCTTAGCCGGTACGTTTAAATTTTCAGTATCTTATTAGGCTTTTGTGCATGTATACATTTTATATAGATTTGGTTAATGATTGAAACGGTTTGCCATTTCCAGTGTTTTAAATTAAATGTTGATCTAAAGTTAGAATGCTTAGTCATATGGGTTGTTTTAAATTAAATGTTGATCTAAAGTCAGAATGCTTAGTGATATTGGTAACTAAAACTACTGATGATGATTCAAACGAAGATGACAAGTGAAAACGAGTAATCTTATGCTTTTTGGTTCTCTTTAGGTCGATGATACTATAGTATTTTATGTTACTCATAGTTTTAGTTCTTACACGTGGTGGCCTCCTTGACGTATCATTTTCTCAAGGGAACCTACAAAAGATTTATGTGTTTGGTCACAAAGTAAGTTATGGGTGTCTCCTTTGATTTGCAGAATTTTTTTTACCCAATGCAAACCTGAATGTGAATCCAGTGGATGAAAGTAACGCAGAACAATAAATGAATTCAGAAACAGTTAAACAAATATGTTCTAAGTTGTGCTGATTTATAAACTTAATTAGCCAGCCAGAGAGTTATGTTTATCATGTTTTAAGAATTTTTTTTATTGTTTACAGAACATTTGGACCCTGTCAATGTCAAAATTGTTGAATTGAGAGAGGCATTGGAATCTGTTACAACCGAACATAAATACTTGAAAGCCCGTGATGCTTGACATCGCCATGGTAAGTTTCTTGAACTCATCATATAATTTGTGGCTTCTTGGATAACTTACATAAAAGTTAGGGAAGACATTATTGATCATGCTCCCCCGTGTACTAAGTAGCTGTTGTAGTTGGATATTTTGATGCTATGTCTAGCATTTTCAAGTTTCATTTCTTCTTTAAGGTTTCTTTTAAACTGTATTATCAATCAAATTTAGTTTGCCTTTTACCAACTCATCTTGAAGTATTTATGCATCTGCTGCTGGTTTATTTTTGCTTTGGTGTGGCAACCTATTTAGTTTGCAGGCATGCCGGATGTATTCTCTTTTTCCGGATTACTTCCCTATCTGAGCCTCATTGGAAATTAATCATTTACTTAATCATTTTGCATATTTAGGATTGATTGGCTTAAATACTTTCTCTATCAATTTGTTTTTCCAGATGAAAGGATCAAAGGACAACGGCCACTCCCAAACAAAAGCAGCACATCTTAGAACCTTTTGATATGTATTTCCGGTACGCTCACATACACTAGACTCTTGCTTAGCTTTGTATGTTGTTATCTTTATGAATTTGAGTATTTGACTAATAAGAGGGTGTTTGGGATTGCTTATTCTGTTAGATGTTGCATCACTTATGAATTTTATGCACTACTTCTATTTTAATCTGTAAAATAGATACTATGGTAATGGATCAAGCGGGTTTGAGTCAAAACAAGTAAAATATACGTACAAATTGAAAGAAGTTGGATTGACTTTTGACCAAATGTGTTTCATAAACTGTAACCAAAAGATTTAAATTTAACCTTAATGTGGCAATAACTTCAAGCTCCCAAAATTATTAGTACCTTAGTCTTAAATGTTTCAATCAATGTTGCAGGTTAGTCAACTAGGAAATGCAACTCGAAAACAACGGGATTCAACTTCCTTTGCTGATGTACTGGATAGTCAATAACTCTTGGGGACATGAATAGGCAGAAACTGGAAGCATGTCAATAATGTTGTATTCATTTCAGTTTTACTTGGATATATTATGACAAGTTTATCCTTTAAAATAATTCTAGATGGCATCTTTGATACAATGTTCCCGCGGCAACGCACGGGTTACCCCACTCGTTATAACTATATACTAAAAAGAGTGCTCTTCCCCCCTCTTTTCTCCCAATTGCTTTCACGACACTTTATGGTACAAGTGTATTAGCATGCATTACTAACAAAATTCCTCACCCACAAGCTTTTTTTAAGTTGCTACAGTGCATGTGGGTGTATGTGAACAGTGTTAGCAATAGTGAATTGCTGCACTCCAACCTCCTTCTTCCACTCACCCAATGGTACAAAACTCTCGATCTTTCCATGAATTGTATCATCCCCAAAAGAAAAAAGGCAGCAAACCCAGATCCTTCCATTTTCTTCATCCCACAAAACACACACACAAAGGTTATCCTAAATGACAAGGTATGTTTAAGTAAATTATATATATTAAATTAGGGTTGTGTTAATTTGGGGTTTTTTTTAGGGCTTTTAAATCTTATGGTTTTTAATTTTCTGTTAGCTAATTTTTCCATTTTCTGGGCATATATGACATAGGATTTGTTTTCGATGCAGTGAGTTGATGGATCAGAAACCCTCTATTTTCTTCATAGTTTGCAGCAGAGCATGTTTAATGGTAAGGTAGTTCTCAAAGCAACATATTTGATTTCGTCTTCAGTTGGACACATTAGAGGTAACGAAGCGTCTTCTTTTGGGGTGAATTCAATTTTTGTGTTTGATGGAGAAACTCTCCATTTACATCATCTCATAGTTTCTTTAATTCTTTTGAACAGATCGGATAAAGAACCTTTCGACCTTGGATGTCAGTTGTATCGTGAAATAAATGGATGGTTTTGGCCTCCAAACTCAACCGTTTCATCTTCATTTTAATTATTTGACCTTCAATGAAGGTATGTGTCACTAATCCACACTTGGGTTTTTCTTAAATGCACGCTAAGTGCTCAATGAAATGTGCATACATATAATTTGTGAGCGAAATATGTATGCATATAATTTGAACTCTGTGTTTGGAACAATCATGGTCTAATATTGTTTGTTACAGTTTTGTATCTTCATTATGGGTCTCAGTAGTTGCAAGATTTTGGTTGGTCCATATTCTGTGTTTGGAACAATCATGGTCTAATTTGAACTCTGCGGTTTTAAGGGTGTTTGTGTCATTTTTTATGGGATATTCTTAGGTCGCTTAAGGGTGGTTCGGTCACTTTAATAATTATTTGGGCCTGCTGCAAAAGTGTAGATTCAAAGGGTGTTCAGGGTCATTTTATGGGGTGTTTTTTGTCTGCTGCAAAGATGCAGTTTTAAGGGGGTTTTGGGTCATTTTAAGGGGGTTTTAGGTGTTTGGAGTACGATTAGCTTTTTACCTCAAAAGTGTGACTTGATATTAATAAAGTGTGAGCTGTTTTCAAAAAGCTTAGCCAAACACCCTGTAAGTATTGATATTATGAAACGGTTTCTATCAATTGTCTTGAATGAAACATAAATGTACTGAAATTCGTTTAAATTATTTGGCACGACCCTGCTTCTTTTACGCCGTATAAGTTTGTTTCATTTCTCATTTCTCATTTTTTTTGTATATCATAGTCATGGTTTTGATGCACGTCGATTTTATGCATTCGAGAAAGTCCAAAGACCTGACCCTTCTTACAGTGGGAGTGGGAGTGGGAGTGGGAGTGGGATTGGTGTTTGCCAATTCAAAACTCCCATCTTCAGCAGCTTGAAAGGTTAAGTAACACTGTCAAAATTGAGTTTTGCATTTAGCATTTGAATCAACGAATAATTAATATTTTTTGGGAAAATGATATAACCATGGATTGGATAGTTCGTTCATAGAGAAAGAAGTGAAACTATCGAGCTCTGTTATTAAGGAGTTGTTGAGATCTTGCCAAATTACAACCAGCCAGAAGCAACTAATCTATTTAAGCGAGTTGGAGGACTAACGTTTGTGTTTGTTGTTTATACAGAGACTGAAGACGTTGTTACTTAGAAAAGTTCATAAGCTCCCATCAGGCGTTAGTGCTTATCAAAACAGTATATCTCTTTAATTGTCACCCACACTTTGATACTTAATTGTCATTTTTGAAGCAGTAATTTTAAATTTTCATAGACAGGATTTGACTTTTTCACACATTTTGTATTAGGTCTGTGCTTTCCATGATCAATGACGCCGAAGAGAAAGGGCTGATGACACCTGGAAAGGTACTTTGTGCATTAAGTAAACCTTTTTGTAGGTATAATTGGAAAGGTAATAATCTTTAGTATATTTTTATAATTCGTATTGAAGTTTTTATTGTTATCTGTTTTTTAGGAAGCCGTTGTGATTTGATGATGTATAGGTGCAGAAAAAGTGGAAAGAGTTGGTGTTCATGATTTTGAGAATAAGCTTGGTCAAGGGGTTTTTGGATCTGTTTTTAAGGTTAGATTGTAAGATTATTTTTTATGGTTTCACTTCTATAATTTCATTTCAATTAAAGATTGTGATTGTTGATTTGAGCAATTTTTAATTTAATAAAATTTTGCAGGTGCCTATATTTTGGGCTAGGATCATCAACAATAACGATTACACAAGGTGCGTTGTTTATTAATGATGTTTAGAATAAATTTGGAATTGAAGTTGTGTCTGATGGTGTAGTAGGTGGTAGAGTTTTGACACAAGTTAAAGTATTTGATGAAATTCATTAACTTGATTTTTTATAGTCGAATGTAGTAAAAAGTATGATAAAATTGTATATGAAGGATGTCGACGTCTTGAGCTGTGTTGGCTTATTTTGTAGTAAAATGTATGAGAGAATTGGAGATGTGCATTTTTCAAAAGTAAACAAAACCCCGGGGAAAAATAATATTGCTCCCCGATTACAGCTTATGCTTTCAAGTTGTATTTGAAAAGTTAAATTCTATTTTTTTGTCATAAACAATCTAACACAACTCTTTGATCCAGATTTTTTTAACTACGTTGCAAGGTGCTGTAGCTGGGTCTACTTGATTTGAGCTGTAAGCCTGTAAGTGATTTTTATCTATTGGCACTACATTTTGTAGCAAAGTGCACTGTCGCTGAATGGTCTATACTGATTATAGTGCCTTTTTGAAATATGTGGAACTGAGGTTACACATGACCGCCATTATATTGTCTAAAATGGGTCACTTTCGGCCACTGAGCTTACGCATGACGGCCATTCTATTGTCTAAAATGGGTCACTTTCGGGACTGTAATGGATATGGGATTGGGTACTGAAATTGATCAGTTTTGGGGCTCAAATGGATGTGGGATTGTCGACTGAAATAAAGGCATTTGCAACCGTGATTGCAGCCATGGCTTATTAGCCCAAAATAAGCTCGGTTGCCACATATCTCAGCCTATTTTAAAAATAGAAATATGATTTTTGTGGTAAAAAATAAAGTTGCCACTCATTTGATATGCACTTTGCTGCTAAACAGTGGTAGTGGCAGGTACACATTCTATTGTTTGTGTGTTTCGATCTAAGTCGGTTACTACATAATGCAAGTCATGGTTCACATATGCCCTTATTTACAGGTCTTTTTGTACCTCATTATGATAATTTCCTTATGTAAATTTATTTTATTGGTGCAGGTCGTCTATTTAACATTGCAAGGGCTCCTATATTTGGTATTGCTTATGCTTTTTCATTCTCAAATAATCTAAAAACATATCTGGATACGCAATCTAAAACACATTTAAAGTTTTCTTAGGGGCTGTTTGGGAGTACCTAAGTAAACTAATTTTTGCATTCTGATACGTCATATACGCAGGTAGATAGATATAAGCAAATTCGCTCAAAAACTGTTTATTCCACCCTTAAATAAAAACTGTTTTGATAAACAGTCTTAAGCACCCTCAAAGGCGTAGTAGGAAGTTTGTTGTCAAAGATGAACCGATAGCACTGATTGTTATGTTGTTGCATTGATTTGAAATTGTGACATTATGGTTCTGGATGTGTTTGGATTAGTTGTTAGTCTGTGACTGCGTTTGTTGTTTTGTTTAAATTATGAATTGATAATTGTACCAGATGGTGTTGATTGATACCACATCAGGGAACATGGGAATCAATATGGCGTTTATGGCCGCTTTCAAAGGGTACAAAAGATGGTGTTGACAATGCCTTCACACACGAATTTAGAAAGGAGCGTAACAATGCTGTCATTTGGAGTTGATTTGATCCTCACTGACCGACAAGGTATCTCATTGATTCACATAAGTTCAAATTTAATAAGCCGTATTTACCCAGATTCAATATTATTGAGGTATAGTAGATATGGCCACAATTAGGAAAATCTTGATCTTGAAATAACCGTAATTTAAAATCTTATCAGTTGGTGTATTTACCTTATGAGTAGTCAACTTGGTACCACCTTCTTGCAAGTGCAATTTCCCAACATGTACTACTCACTTACTGTTACACATCGCCTCATGCTAGAATTTGGTTTTATGGACATGATGATTCTAATTAGCAGATATGAATCTTAAGTGGTATGCCCCTTTCACTAATGGAATAATTGTGGTTTTGTTATTACTCTATGTAACACTACAAAGTATAATAGAAGGATACATTTACACTATGAAGTTCGCCCTCATTAATATAGATATGCTTGCATTCTGATTAGAACCTCTATGTTAACTAAATTTATTGCGTAACCAGAACTCTTATGCATTACTGATTGGTAAAATAAGTAGATGTAGGGGCTGTTTGGATAGCTTATTGTAGCAACTAAGTAACCTTGAATCATGCTTATTAGGGGCTGTTTTAATAGCTAATTTCAGTAACTAATTAGTCTTAAACTTTTGTTATCAGGGGTTGTTAGGATACCTTATTCTAGCATCTAATAAACGTTGACCTGCGCATTCCAACCTCTCTTAATAGTGTGGTTTATCAGGGCCTGTTTGGATAGGCTATTTCACCATCTTAAAACTTAAAAGCTTGCTAAACATATTTAATTGGTATATTATTATCTACACCGTGACTTAAAAGCCAGAATACCATAATGGTTCTTACATTTATACATTTACATTTCCATATAGGCTTCAAAAAATATGTCATTACTTACTGAAACTAACACAAATTTTCTCACATGAAACCTTTTTTTGTTGTGACGTACACTCTTGGCACACTTAATTCAAAGATTGTTATAACCAAGCTCTTTTTGTTTGTAGGTTTAAAGTGGTTGGACAAGAGCTTCAGTTACAATAACAACCGTGAAGTTGATAGTTGCAAGAGTGGATATTGATGCGAGCTACAAAGTTTTGTTTATTGTTTTAACTATGCAAATGATAGCAACACCTTTAGATTTTTTTTTCTTTTGCTGATTAGGCTGCGAATTATTTGTAACGAACAAAATTTTACGTATGAAATATTTATTTGAGTACTTAAACAACGTTGGGCAGCTGTATGATGACTTTGGTGATTGCTTCTACACCAGGCATACTATTACAGGTTTTATATGTTAACTTGGCGATGAATGTCTCAACACGGGTTTTTAATTGTATCTGTTGAGAATTAGGCATCTTGACAGGCCATGTTACATTGACTAACAAAATATGACAGAGTAATACAAGTTCTCTATAAAGCCATATGCCAGATGTCACAACTTTAGTATGAAATACAACCACCAATATATAAACGTAGCCCGCAACCACATTACAATGTCACATGAAACAAACTGCATAGAAGCCTCTTAGCTTGAACACTAAATATCCTAACAAGACATTTACCAACGACGCCTATAATTAGGGATGAGCACGGTACCGGTACCGTACCGAATTAGAGGTACCGAATTTTTCCCGAGCATAAATTAGGGTACCGGTACCGTACCGAACGGGATTCGGGAATCGGTACCGGTACCGGGAAATCGGGATTTTCCCGTTTTTTTTCGGGAATTTCCCGATTTGGTACCGGTACCGTACCGAATTAGTGGTACCGAATTTTTTTCCTCCTTATTTCATAGTACCGGTACCGTACCGTATTTCGGGATCGGTACCGGTACGGTTCCGGTTCGGTTCCGGTATTCGGTACGAAATGCTCATCCCTACCTCTGTATGCAAACACTGCATATTATTATTTGTCCAAATTTTGTAAATCCAACATGGCGTTAGTAAAAACAAATCAACAAACTAATTTGACGACACATCAAAGTTAACGATACCTTTTCTTTTTTAGCTAATTAAATTCCTTATTTAACAAAACACTCCATAGCAAAGCGCAGGCTAATCGTACTCCAAACACCTACAATCTTATAAAAATGTTTCACACGAGCCTTTACAATCAAATGGTATTATGCATATCTCACAACCAAAAAACAAATGATATCATCATATTCTTTTAAAACAAACGTTCCTTAAAAAAAATAAAAAAAAAAAAAAAAAAAAAAAAAGGTCCACATTTTTCGCACAACACCCCGCGGCAACGCGCGGGCTCACGACCTCGTTTTATACAATGGTGATGATGTAGATACAACAAGTTTCAGAATGGTCAAATTTCCCCATTCGTGGGGCCGAAATTCTTGATACTTGTAGGCTTTATATTGACAATTATGTTTGCTAGTAAAACCAAATTGTTTTTGCTAGCTTATAACATATACGAAATATGTATATGTAACAACTCATCCAACATTTTCAAATTTTGAGAAATTTAATCTCCTCACAAGCGTAAAGTTAAGATTGCCATCAAATCCATGTTCTCAAAAATATTTTCATTCGAAAAGAGAAAAAAACAAAGTCAAATGCATTGAAAAAAGGGCATACGTATAGAACTTTTCAATGAAACAATACAGTAATTCAACTCTTTCAAACTGGAATCTATTCCAAACACGTATGCCATAGCTCCTTCTACATTCTATCTCGTTTTTAGTATAAACTCGAAAGTGTTAGGCCACTCTTTCGATTTAAGCTTGGGTTAAAAATGGTATGAATCATAGACGGCCAAAATGGATAGAATTGAATATGAACTGCTTTTTAGTTAAACCCGAAATCATTAAGGCAATTCCTTGTTGAATAATAGAATTTCCCGTAGGATATCATGTTTTTTTATTGAGTATTTATAGATTACAATGCATAGAAAACTCTAATGGATCCTAAATCAACAACTAGACATGGGCCATATCTATCAGCTAATACACTATTGTAGTCTGAGCAGCGAAATCGCGAAAACTCGAACTAGAGTAGTAAACTAAAAAAGAAACATTATCGCATTAAAAACATATCTTTTTTGATGAAGAAATTTGACAGCACGCGAAAGCAATTCTTCAAGGAGCAGCAATAGCAAAAGTAAATAACATATTTGTTGATGAAAACATCTAATAGCAAGTGGAAATCGATCTTCATCACGCAACAACATCCAAAGCAGAAGGAAAAGCAAAAGCAAAAACAAAAATAAAAGCAAAGCATAGAACTTTTTTTGCAGCAGTCGACTTCCGGCGACGCGTTCGTCCGGCAGCCAAAGGGGTGATTCAAGTTGGCTTTTGTGCTTGGATAATCAACCACAACCCTAAACCTAATGAACTCAAGCCCACAATTAGGCTTGGGAACTAACGTAGTCAGTAGTCATTTAAGAACCAACATTCTAAACCTTTTGTGAAGTGCTCATGATTACCTATAATAGATTCTACATCCTCAGATTGTACCGCACAATGTCAGACGAGTTAAAGTCGTCCAAAGTCTGACTCATACATCTTAAAACTTTGCATTCAAATTAATATCGTAGTAATATTGTCTGAAAGGTACCCAACCGATATAATGCAGAGTGAGAATCATGGGTCTTTTAGAAAAGAGAAAAAACAAATTAACGTAGTTCTGAGGTATAAGACTCATACACTAAATACTCACAACTTCTTTAGGTAGGATATTACTACATACAATGGTCGATACAAGCAAGACGTGTTACAATGTTACATTCTTCTATAACTTTCTTTTTTCTTGGGAGGGCATTCATTCTAATTCTATAACTACATGTCAAGCACCTGGTTCAAGGGGTGAAAGCAATTACAGTACATGTGTTTTCTTTGTGAGAAGTTAGCAATCTATGCAAATCAATAACACGATCAGGGTGGTGATGCTGATCTTTGGTGATCAGCATTTGCGCCGCCAATGACACTAGTTGATGAGGTAGCCTGTACAGTACCTGATGACGAACACCCACTTGCAGAATTCTCATCTGTAAAGCTAGTCTCCTTCCTATGTAACTTTTTGGGTTTTGATTGACCTGGAGAACCATCCTGCAGAATAATCAACAACGTTAATTCTTTTTTACTCTTATCATTATTAAAATTTGAATAACAGTGTAAAAGTGCTCTTAAAGTCCTATAGGAAAATAGAAACCGTACAATTTATCTACCGACAGTTATTCTGTTAATCATTTCTGCCACTGAAGTGTCCTTTTCTCATATTTTATTAAGCATGTAGGCTTTTTACATTGGAATGATAAATAATTTACATCTTACACAAGTGAAAATTTTAAAAAGAAGTTTTAATTGAAAAGCGAATGAAATCTTTTATATAATACAAGAATTACATCATTTCAGAGTATTTTTGTAAAACCCTTCTCATTGAAAAAAAATTGGGCCAATAGGAGAGCTCGATTTTGACACATAAGCGAAATCAAGCAATATGATTGGCCAATAAAAAGTCAAAATTGAATTGATTTTGGTCAAACTTTAATAAATTTGGTGGAGAATTTGATTGATAAAAAAAACACATAAAAATATAGGTGTCAAATTTATGAAAATAAAAACTTAAGAAAAGAGAAGGTAATTAATAAAACCTTAGTGATTGAATTTAAATATATTAGAGTTAAGTGTAAAATTATAAGTCTCCATGTTTTTTTAATAACTTTAGATAATAAACAATTAACCCCTTACACTTTATACCTCATACTTTATAATGTTAACTTTGTTTAAAATAACATGAGTAATAGTATTAGCTTTTTTTTTTTTTTTTTTTTTTTTTTTTTTTAACTTTCATCCATTAAAATAAATTAGTAAATACGTGAATTAGTTTTAATATACGTTAAATATTTTTTAATCTAATGTTAGTTTAAACTTTCATCTATTAGAATATTTTTTTTAAATAAGGACTCATGTTACTATATAAAAGTTTAATTTATGCGTACACGGATTTGAAATACGGTTAAATTATTAGTAACGGGAATATAAATATCAAATGGTAAGCATGAGTTACTGTGATATGAAAATAATTATACGCGATTCTACTTATAACAACGACTCATGAAATTGTTATTTAAAACTTATATATGGATATCCATAAAAACATTTTAAAAACTTTACGGAGCATATTTTAACTTCATCAACACTCATTATGTGCCACTAAATTTGTACATTTTGTACAACATAATATTAATAGTTAAAGTTAAACAACAATATCAACCTCAAACTCAACATCTCTGTCAGTTAAAAACGTTATACAAAGCTAATTATTAAAAAAAACAAACAAAAACATATCGGTTAGATAGTCATTCTTTAATATAGAAGGTGTTTTCTTTAAATTATAAAAAAAAATGCATGAATCACAATCCTTATTTGATAAGAATCACCTCCTAAATCAATAAAAGAAAAAATACGTAACGAAAATATAAGTAAAAGAAATACCACAATTACAAAACACATCGTAAATTGATAGCACGGGTTTGCAAAACTAATAGCATATATTACTAACATCTCATGCAAGTCAAGTATATCATGTGATTTTGCTTGAATAATAAAATATAATTTTTAATCCAAAAGCATTCTTCTAAAATAATAGGTAGATTAGAACATATATACATATGATTTTATATCTTTAGTCCACTAAGTAAAACTATTTGAAACATGTTAAGTGGTTCATTTCTTAATCGATAATAATACATAATCAAATCAAAATTTTAAAGACCCTGTGCGTGCACAGGTATTATAGCTAGTTCAGTTAAAGGTAAATGGCATGCAACAACTTCAGCCGCTAACTGCCATTTTTGCTGCAAATTGTACATCAATTTGGTTGTTCTTTTGCAATTGCCTATCAACATTAACAAATAATATATTCTATACTTCTATCTTTAAGACAACTTAGCATATTGAACCATTTGGTTTCCAAAGAACCAACATAGTTGTCGAAATGCAGAAAAAAAAGGTAAATAACCCATGCAGAATCTAGCATACAAGACACTTTGGTTACTAAATTCAATCAGCCGTGTGTCTATTCACTATTTACTCTCAGCTAAAGTATTTTTTCAGCCTTTTATATATTATGTTTGTTGATATTGAAAGTGTCAAAAATGCAGTATTTTAAAATGCTATATGTCATATCCTAGTTGCGTTTGTGTATCACTAGAAAGTTTTGCTCTTTTTCCTTCATTTTCTTCCACAAAATTATGTCGTTCTTCCTTAATTTTCCCTCCCTACCCTGAACTTTTTCAACCACGGTTTGTAATTGAAGCGATCATTCTTTTGAATATACAAAAGAAGACTATAGCTTATAGAAAAAGCGACTTTGAAATCACTGGAAGTTGAAGCGCAAGAGATAAAATTGCACATTGCATCCTTCGCCCAAAATGACTCGTTAACCATGAATTTTCTTCTCAAGAACCATATTTTATTTGCAACACGCGATTCTGTAATGCTATGATCTACAGGTGGCAATTTTGACCTATTTACTTATAAATGGGTCGATGCTGTTTATGATTCCATCTCTTACAAGTCGAAGATGTAAAATCAAAGAACTAAGCATAAAAGGAAATGGCTTAAAAGTCACAGCAAGTGTATTTTTTATGCATAAAACTGATACGAACCCATACTAGATCGCATCAAGCCACAAGCTAGATGTAGAACTCACTCCAAAAAGCTAGCTCAGATAATTGTTGTAAACTTGTAATCATATTTGACACAGTAACATAGAGCTCAAGTCAACCCTTACAGACCCATTTCAACCAGCACAAAAACATTAACCATTTTAGGCCGTAACCCGATATCTCTAGTATAAAACGTCAAAATTTTATAAAACTAACAAAATTTATGAAGTGCAGGAGCTGACCTGATCTCCTGTAGATCCGGGTGTCTTGAGCTCTAATTCGGTTGCAACATCATTAGAATCCCCATCTTTTCCACTTCCGTTCTCCCCTTGCTCTGATGATTTGTTTCTAGAACCTTGTCTGCTAGAGACCTGTGACCTAGTACTTGTCTGCACAACTGGAGATACGTATTGAACAGGTGGAAAGAAAGCGGAAGCAGGATTGGAAACAACCCCTGGATTTTGGCTTCCAAAAAAGGGGTAAGGTTGTATGGATGGATGCATTGGAATAGATCCAGGTGGCATCGGCATTTGCATTGGGACCGGGTAGGGGTATGAAGTGGGGTGCATTACAACTGATTGGTCCATATGACCCCATGGGTACATAGCCCTAACCCTTTGTTGGTATTGAAGGTTAAGATTCTCAATATCTGATTTAAGGGATGCTTTTTCTTCTCGTAAATCATGCTTCTCTTGAGTCAACTGTTACCATTCAAAGAAAAAGAAGTTTCATTAAAAGTCCAGAGTTTCAACCGATCTATTATGGACGGGTCAATTCCGGTTAGGTATAATATATGACGAGTCAACCCAGTAAAATGAAATAAATCAAGTTAGCTTAAACGGAGAAGAGTCATGAGCCACACAGTGATGCATACAACAACCTACATTAATCAATGAGATTATTGTTGTACAAAAATTAAAGTTGTGAGATAATCATAGCTGGCACACTAATTTAGGGCAGAAATGTTCAGGGCTAACCAGAACAACTGTACACAATAACCCATTTTGACCTGCTACCTAACCTGCCCGACCCACCAACTTTGCTACCTATTAAGGTTCAGCTTAGTACACTACTGGTTTGCAATCTTCAAAGCTGCAATTTTTGCTTGATTATCAAACTGATTATACCATTGTCTTTCACCCGAGTAATACTTAGGGAGACTTAAAGATAGGGTCACTTTCCAGTTATGAAAACTAAATAAACATAGCGTTTACAAAGGTTTTAGAAATGTAAAACTAAATTAAGTTGAAATTCCAAACCTGTCTTCTGATTAGAAAACCATCAGTAAAAGTTAAAAAAAAAAAAAAAAAAAAAAAAAAAAAAAAAAAAAAACCCTTTAAATTAAAGGTTACAGAACACAGTTATCTATCTTCAGCTTTCTAAAAGGCCATTGGCATTTTGTTGGAAATGGAAAGCATCGCCAAACACCATATTTTTCCATATGGAAATATATATTGCAATCATTGCCAAATAATACATCAGGGTGGATCACAAGCAAGCTAGCCCTTTCACTTGCAAAAGACTATTATTTTCAAGTTTTAAACTACATCTTCTAATTGCCAAAAAAGTTTGTTTTGAGTTGTTATAACAAGTGGCAGTAAGTCATCCAAAAAATCGTGAATGACCACAATGCTGATGTCTCACAGCCGCAACTGATTCTAGTGAAACAAAAAAATTACCTCACGAGATTCTTCAGTGAGTGTCGTGTACTCAGACTTTAGTCTGCTGACTTGAGCAGTCAAATCATTTAGCATCTGGATTGTATCACCAAGTATAGTTGCCTTGTCAAATTTTGGTCTTTCAGGATCTGCGCAAATATTTGAACATTTTTAGCATTTACGAGTAACTAAACATCGCCTGTAGCACAAACAGAAGCAGAACAATACTTTTAACAAACGACACAGAATATTGCGTTCGATATCAGATTCTCATTCATATGAATGAGATGAAAATAAACACTATTTTACTGTTATTTTATATTCTAGCAATATGCCAACACTAATGATCAAGCACAATTTTTTTAACAGCATATGAGAAGATTTGATTTTTAATAAAAGGCATGCACACAATTTGAGTTGACATACCAAGTGTCTTTCCCAATTCGGTAAATTGCTCATTTAGACGATCCCTTCTTTGTTTCTCTCTGTCAGCTTTTTGAAGCTTTCTGTCTTTCGGTTCTGGTGCAGGCCTTTCGGCAAAAATACACAGATGTCAAAAAAGGTAAGCAAAGCGATAAGCCGATAACTAGTTGAATCAAACTGTTCTACATTCCAAAAAATTCCAAGAATTAGTTTTTAAGCACCCCATAACCGTTGTGAAATTTCCTTTCGCAGAAAGTTTCACAGTGAATACATAATGGGCCAGCGTCATAGTCTCGAATGGGGTGAAAAAGATATTTGACTACTGACTTTAAGTTTAAACTAATTATTACAACTTGACGTCATAATAACCAATCTTGAGTGTTTGCGTAGTATTGGTTAATCTTATAATTATTGATGGTCAAATAACAAAGGGAAGGCCTTGAAGCAGCAACATTTATTCTCGTAAAGTTTTCATGTATGTACATAAAGGGAGATCATCAAGTCTCGGAAAACGTAGAAAGGGATATTTAGACTTTTGCGTTTAAAGTTTAAACTGATACTTACAACTTGAAGTCACAAACTCACAATACGAAGATAATATAAGCACTATAACTATGTGATTATTACAACCTGAAGTGGCAATAAAACATATCGACTATTGAAATAGTTCATGTCAGTATACAAGTTAAAATGACCATTACAAGATGATGGCACACTAAGCAACTCCTTATGTTTGTGTAAAAGTGCTTACGGTGATCTTTTCTTATTATTAGGTTCAAAATATTCAGATTTCCGGTATAAAGTAAGAACCAGCCGTAAGTAAGGAAAACTGTTAAAAAAATGTAAATTTAGGTACCTATTCATAGATTCATTCACACATATATTTGATTCAATAAACATTAATCGGTTTCAAGACATACACAGATTTATCTCCTAGAAACTAAGCGAATCAAGTCAAAATATCCCCCCGAACTAGCTAGCTGAAACAGGTAAGTACATAATGTAATTTCGACGATAACTCAACCATATATTGCAAAAAATTATTCTATTCGTGTAACCTAAATAAGCATAAGCATTTCTTCGAGTGTTAGACAATTACGCATTTTTAAAAGATATAGAAATAGAATTAAGCAACTCAATAAGCATATTTAATTTGTATCCAAAATACTCTAAAAACTAGATTATTAAAATTCCCAAGTAAAGTATAATCAACCAATCATGATAAAAATGCAGACTTTAAGTAAACCATACAAACATGAGTTAATAAATACCTCGATTGAGTAATAGTGTTGTTGTTGTTATCAAATGGAACAAGATGAAATTTATTATCATCCATTTTATTTCATTCACTGATTGATTAATTGATTCTGTGTTTTTTAATTGAGGGTTTATTATCTGATCCAGCAAGTTTGCAAGTGGATATACCCGTTAATTTTTATTCGGGTCAACCTTTACCCGATCTATATATATATTTTTTAAGCTTTTTAAAATAACCATTATTGCCCCAAAATAGTCGAGTTGATGCTTTAGAATAAAAAAAAGTCATCTTGATGTTCTTTCTTTAGAAAAAAGATGAATTGAGATTATCTATTTCAGTTCATTTGGAGAAGCAGTATCCTTACTTTCGGGTTGCATGTTCGATCTCACATCGTTCAAGTATGAGATTGAGTGGTGGTTTATAATGTCTAAGTGTTCTTCTCTCTTCCTTCAAGCTAGCTTTTTGGAGTGAGTTTTACATTTAGCTTATAAACAATTGATATCGAACTTTTTCGTGAATTGTTCTTCCTTCTATATTCCAATTCGCCTTACTGTTCGTATCATTTGGTATCAGAGCTAGCCCTACCTGGTTTCAACACTCGGAGTGGTGGCTTGGACCCAAAGAAGGGTGCCAACCATGACCAACATAGCCGTGTCCAACGAGCTCGGAGTGGTGGCCTATTGTGTGGTGCCTCGGACCCAAAGAAGGGTGCCGATCGTGACCAACGAGGACGTTGGTTCCTTTAAGGGTGGGGTATTGTTACGATCCCACATCACCCAAGTATGGGATTGGGTGGTAGTTTATAGGGTTCGTTTGATAGTGTAGAACCCTGTAAAAATTTCTTGTAATTAAATCATTAATAAATATATAATCTTTCGTTATCGTTTCTAATTCCCATTTTCTCGGAAAAATTTAAAATTTTTCTTATTATATTATTTTGGTGATTTTCACAAAATAATATAATTCACGAAATGACGGAATTAATCTTCGACACGTTACACGAAACTTAAACTTTTTATTTAATCCTAAACCTAAATCCTAATACTAATTATATTTATTAAATATAATTAAAAATTTACTAATTACCTTAATTAACCAACCGGACCTTAATTAATTTCGGCCCACTCAACCCTTTACTATTCCTAAGCCCACGAATCAAGCCCAACTTCCCATTTAAGATATTTTCATCCGATCGACTCATTTCAAACACCCTCCAAATCGCACCATTTATTCGTAAATCTTACACACGACCCACGTATTTTATTTTCCCATCTCGTTAACCTACTAGCCGACAATTAGTGTGTCAAGTTTCACGTTTCTACGTTGAGTTTTGATATGCTTTTAAGAGGTAAAGTAGTCGACCTTAACAAACCCAAATCGAATTACACTATATTCAAAACTTAACCGTTTTGAATCTAGTTTGTTTCTAAACGTTCTTAATATTATTCCTAAGATGATTTCATGCTCAAATGTTACGGATGATCAAGTATACTCAAGTAGTATACGATTTGGTGAATCGTATATGGGGAAAATGCTTTGGTCGACATGAGGCATGAATCACCCAACAATCTCCATCTTTTATGCTCTCACAAACTATCCTAAAACTATTATAATATCATACTCTATAAGCTAGTACTGACATGCAATAGTGTGGGAGGAATTCACATTGAAATTTCCTACTAAACGTTTTATATATTGTATATATAGTACGTACTTTGCATGCATACTTCCCATCATCTTTCACACACTTATTCACTGCAATAATTAGACATTTAGACCTCTATTTCCATTCTACAAAACTTACAAGTCGAGTGGAACTATATTGGAAGCAAAGAAAAGATTTCGGGTTCAAATTAATATATAACGTTTGGGTTATATAGCTTGGACGTGAATTCTTGTGTTCTTTTATACCTAGCTCGACTCTAAATCACTTTAAAAGTGTTTGTAAGTCTCTTGCACTTGTTCTTAATCCATTTCATACGTTATCATATTATCATGCACTTCGTATACTTTGTTTTATACGTCTACACTTTGCACACTAGATTCACGTATATAATTGTTAGTAGTACACGAAACGTGATTTGCCTCTATCTTGGATGGCTTAGGAATCACGTAGCACACACTATTCACATTTGTTGTAACGTTATAATCATGTCATGCATCTATTTCTACTTGCATCCATCGATATAAAAATAGAATAACACTTAGTAATATTTTGATAGTTTTCAAGTTTATAAATCGACCTAACCATGTCACTAAACCAACGTATCACTTAAAATTTAGTTTAACAATGGTACCATATCTTTTCACGACGTCATAGACCATCTAGCAAACTAAAGTTTTCATGTAAACAACTTGTAAAAATAATCACATCTTGATACCACAATCGAACCATTTTGAAATGACTCAAACCGGATTTTTAAAACAAAAATTCATACAAAATCTTTTATTTGTCGAGTGGGCTTAACTAAAGCCCACTAAGCTTTTGAAATCCGTAAGCCCACTGGGCCTATAAGATATGTTTTTATAATCATAAAAATGGTCCAAAGCCAAGCCCAAAACTTTTCCCATGCCCTCGCCTCCAAAAATCTTAACGGGCCTTAATACAATTCGAACCAGGCCCATAAGCCATAAAAATAAGCTTTTGAAATAAATAAGCAGTAAAATAAGCTTTATAATTAATAAATAAGCTACGGAAATTTTTAGAAAGGTTCCACAATCATTTTTGTAAAATTGGACTAAAAATGTAACGCGACGACACCTAGAAGGACTAAATGTGTAAATATTGAAAATCAAGGACTAAACCTATAAATACAGAAATCTAAGGATAAAATGTGATAAAAAATAATATTAGAAGGTTTGTATTGACTATTGGACAAAGTAGAGGACTATAGTTGAAAAATATATAAAAAGAACTAACGACGTAACGCAAGTATCGTTAGTGTAAAAATGGTAAAAATTTGAAAAAGAGACAAAGACTAAATTTCTTTATCATTCTTATTTATTTTATATTTTTTTTAATTTATTTCATATCATGTTTAAATGTTATTTATATTTATATATATATATATATATATATATATATATATATATATATATATATATATATATATATTATTAACTTAACGTTAATAATATATAACGATATTTTAAAAGGTTAAGATTTTATTTACAATTAAAAAGGAAAAACTTCGATGGATAATTTTAAAAATCATATTTTATCATATCATGCATATCACAATATTTTCACTGCACATCACTTAATCGTCATAACGAATATCTAATATTCGTCATTTTCTTTAAAATCACCGAATAGTTTTTGGTCAATTTCTTAGATAAATTTATTTATCAGGTTGTGTTTCGAAGCCGTTTTCATAAAATTCATCCGACTTTATTTTCTTCATTTTCAGTATCAATCAAGGTGAGTCATAGCCTCGCATTTAATTATTTTCAAAACTCCGTGAGGGGGATACATGTTATAAATAGATCACAAGTATTTTCTGTATGCTTTCCTGACTGATATATGCCTAAGTTAGCTATTGCCAAAAGACCCTTATTCATGAATCATTAATCACTGCGGTGAACGCGAATATAATGAATAGATCTATTTAAGGTTTGACAGCCTGTCCCACTAATGCTTGACGGAATGCCATATGCATGTGGTTAGCCGCATTAGTCGTGATAATTATATTTGAGTAAAAATAGGAATTGGCAAATCACCTATTACACGAGGGCAAAAATGTATCATTGATTTGATATACACCCGCCGTTTACGGTATTTGTTAACGTTTGCGTGTCATGAGACTTAGTGCAATATATGAACTGCAATATCAATGTTTTCAAACTGATTATATTTTCCAATACAATCTTGCTTGTGTATCAAAATGATTATTAAATTCAAACTCTATGATTTCACTCAACAATTTTGTTGACTTTTAAACATGTATTTCAGGTATTTAACAGGGGAAGCAAGCATGGAACGGGCGGCAAAAATCTTCAAATTATGTTTACTTTATTTTAATAATAATGTAAAATAAATGATGTTTGAATTATTTCAAAACATCAAGTTTTTATAATACTCTGATAAAGACCTATTGTATTTCAAATATTTATAAATGAAATTATGTTTTTAAAACGTCTCTTCGAGTCGTTTTCTATCATTATGACTTCGATCCTCACCGTAACACCCTAATTTCTATTCCGCTGCCGCATTTCAAATTAGGGGGTGTTACAGATAGGATGGAATGAAATATCAAATAAATGAAATAAACAATAAAATGTAATGAATGACGCAATGTAATAATCCATTACCGTTATTAATCATATTTGGTTGGTAAGATGTGACGTAATGAAATCGATAAGAAAAATACTAAAATGGTCATCGATGATAGAAAATTTATTTAATGTGGTTAGTTAATGATGGACTTTTATGTAATTTTCATTCCAAAATAATAGTTTTTGGTGTAATGAGTCATTTCTTGCAATGAATCATTACATAGTAAATGTGTAAACAAACAAGATTTTTTTATTCCACCGTAATAACCTTTTCCATTCCCACTTTGATAAGTGAAATTTATTTACATATAGTTTTTACACAAATTGCTTAGGCTTAGATATCGCATCGGTTGCTAAAGACAATTGCATTTTATGCCATCCGGTCTTAGCCATGCCTAAATCAAAACTTAGCAGGCCACCAAATCATCATAGCCACGCAAGCACTGTGAAGCAAATATCATTTCGTAAAAATAAACGTTAACTATCAGCAAATTCACAAAGCGACAGCCCGCACGAAAGCTGCTTACACTCACACATAACTTTTTTAACCCTTTCAATTCTAAAAATCGTGCATGATAGAACCGCACCATAGGATCCCAACATTCTCAAGAAGCATTAGGGGTGCTAGATATAATCCTGAAGGAACACGTAGCAAAGCCTAAGACAATACCAAACACTCTCGTAACTTATCAAGAATTACTTGCACACAACAACAACATAGAGCAGAATCTTAACATTCTCAAGAAGCGTTAAGAGTGCTCAATATAATCATAATGTAAAACAAAACAAAACTCAAGATTACACCGCACACTTACACTTCTCAAGAATCAACTATATTGGGGTTTAGCCAATGAACAAAACCTTTTCAGTTACTGTAAACTTCTACCTTGCAGTACAAAGTTATGAAACAAATCAAATATGGGCTCAGATATCTTATTGGCTGCAAAACACTGTGGATTACAATTTTGTTTTTGCATCAAACTTAGTAATATGTATCACAAATTTATTGTATATCAAATTTAATAAGTTGGAAAGTTTATGCATCAAAATATTATTTTTTAGGGAGAATTGCATATATACCTACTAAAACTTGAATATTTGCATATTTTCTCATTTATAAATTTTTAATGCATGATATACAATGCAACTTAAGCATGTTTGGTGTATATATACAAATATGCAAATTTTAATAGGTATATATGCAATTGCCATTTTTTTATTGCATCGAAAAAAGTATAGAAACTAAAAAAGAAAAGAAAAAAAAAAAAAAAACAGTCTTTCTATGCACCAAATGCACTCTATTGAAAAAGAAAGGAAAAGAAAAATCATAATCTTTCAAAGAAATTTTTATTTCCTAGTGCGTTTGGTTCATTTTTTTTTTAAATACATCGATTTAAAATCCTATGGAATTTTAAATTTTAAATCCTTGCATTTAAAATTGTGTCATCTATTTGGTATGCAAGATACGTCAATTTTAGAGAGACGCGAAAGCGAAAGCCTATGGGGTCGCTTCTATAACTGGATAACTAGCACCGAAAACCGTCTTTACATTGGATGGTTTGGTGTTTTAATGATCCCTACCTTATTGACCGCAACTTCTGTATTTATTATCGCCTTCATTGCTGCTCCTTCAGTAGATATTGATGGTATTCGTGAACCTGTTTCTGGATCTCTACTTTACGGAAACAATATTATTTCAGGTGCCATTATTCCTACTTCTGCATATAAATAAAAAATGATTTTGTTAAGCTAATCACCAACACTTTAATATCCGTAACAAAAGATAATTTTTTTTTATAACGTAAAGAAGTAGTAGGATGAAGAAGAAGTTTAGAGTGGTTGAAATTTTGTTGGAGGAGATGAAGAAATAGATTTAGGGGTGCTTGGTGGGGGTAAAGGGGGTGGAGAATGGGTAAGGTATTCAAAAAGGTCCATCTCACTCATTATTTTGTGCTTGTTTAGTGAGTGCAAAGGGATTGATTACCCCGTAGTGGGTAATCAACCATTATAGAGTAAATTGGGGGAGGGTGTTGGTAAGGGATTGATTACCCACTCCACTCATTCATTGACATTCCCTTTCCATTTTCCTTTTCCCTCTTTGACCCAAGCGGGCCCTTAGATTTTTATTTCAAAGTTATTAATGTACTTTTGTACCCATATTATATCCCCGCAACATTCAAATCAGCTCCTTATCTAGTGGATTAAAAAAACCTCCTTTTTAATGTATTTATCTTATATACTAAAAGCTTAAGTTGTCTTATAAATGCAAAGTGCTCTCCATAAATGTTTCTTGAATTGATTGTGAAATGTGGAGGCTTCATGTGTTAGTACATTGATTTAATAGTCATGCATGAGGGTAAGTACATAGAAATCGTGCACAAACGTTTGTACGGTACAACATGTTTCAAGCCATCTCTAAACCAATAGATGTTTCATGAATTAAAAGTGAAATGTGGAGGCTTCATATGTTAGTACATTGATTTAATACTCATGCATAAGGGTAAGTACATAGAAATCTTGCACAAAAGTTTGTACGGTACAACATGTTTCAAGCCATCTCTAAACCTCAAAGAATACAAACAAAAAATGTCATGAATGCATAAATTTAACACACCAATTAATGGTTAGTCTTTTTACCTTCCTGTCCATGAGTTACAAATATTTTATCAACTATATAATGTGTCAAAAATCACACACAACAAACCACAACTTCCTCCACACCGCATGCACATTTGGGCTACAACTTATTATGATGTTAAAGTAAGCATCATATCATCTTACTTATTTAGCATGTTGATTTATATTATTTTATGAAAATTTCACGTGTATTTTGTGTGTGTAACAATGTAGGACATAAAGATGGTGCTTAAGAGCTTTGATAGTAACATCATCTTCTCTAATGGTTTAAGAGATTGATGAGGCGAAAAATGATCCGTTTTTAGGGGGTCATTTAAGCCCGAATCCGAACTTATTTGATCAAATATTGCCCTAAATCGTTCCTTTTGTGATTTTAGGTACTTGGAGAGTGAATTCTGGAAAAGAAGCTATTTTGGACGTTTTTGGAGCATAAAAGTGAAGAAAACGGCTAAGTACCAATTTTCCATGCTGTGAACAGTTCCTGACGGCGTCATGGGTCACAACCTGACGGCGTCAGATGCATCTACAACAATTTTTACCGAAAGATTGTGACGACGTCAAGAGGAAGAAGGTGACGGCGTCAGAGATCATGGAATTATTTACCGAGAGTTTGTGACAGCGTCATACACAGGGCGTCAAGAGTTAATTGCATGACGGCCTAAGGGTGACGGCGTCAAATGTAGATCAAGAGCGTCCGATGAACTTTTTGGCGGCGGTCTGACGGCGTCACAAGTTTGTTCGTGACGCCGTCATATCAAATTTCCTATATATACTTTTCTAGTTTTTCAGTTTTAAAAAAAGAAGTTTTGGTGAAACCCTAAAGACGATTTTGGTGCCTCTTTTACAGGTTTTTCAAGGGTTCCAAACCCTTGAGACCTTGCATTGTAATTGAGATAAGTATACTCTTAATTCAATCAATATGTCTATGTGTTGGTTGTTTATCTTTTGTTCTTATCTTAATTCTACTATGCTAGGCTAGATCTCTCTTGTGTTTGCTTAGATCTAATGAAACCTAGATGTTGATTATGTGTTGATTACTTGTCTATTCTTGTTTTGAATGAATGATTTATATGTTAGGCTTAAGAAAACTGGCAGATCTCCAAATGGTAACATGCTTGAACGTCTTAAGAAACATGAACCGAGGCGTACTAGGTCTTTATTGGTTGTATTTAATGCATGAGCCACTGTTTACAATCCCTATAGTTGTGCTGGGTCATGGTGTAGGAGGAGATAAGAGCTCGTAGAGTTGGGGAGTTATGTATGCCACTCCACGAATGGTATTAAGGAATACAACCCGTCATTCATACAAGTGTAACAAGTAATTAACATGTAAAAGATATCTAGGGAGTAATGAAGTCTAAGTAAACACAATTTCTCCACATACTGCTCACAACCTTAGTTTAATTTAGTTTAATTTCATTTTCATTAGTTTAATTTAGTGATATAATAGTTTTGGGTTAGTTGAATAGCAACTAATTCCGCCCACTCCTTCAAAACCCGAGATTTTACTTGTTTTCATTAAAACATAAAAACACAAAAATAATCATCTTTCATCTCTAGAACTATTAATTAGGTTTTCTAATCCTAACGACACTATTCCTAAGCTGAACGATCAATCCCCCGGTACTTGTCACTATACTATACTACAACGATCAGGTACACTGCCTGGTGGGGGTTGTAAGCCTCGCGAGATCCCTCGAGAGGTAAAGCAAGGTGCGATTCCCACGCATCAGAGATCCTACACATCGTTTTCTTATCAACTAAGTGGAACATGCACGAACATTTATACTTTGATCGAAAATGCGATATATTGATTAACTGTATTTAAGTTACTAACGATCAACTATATCTAATTTTTTTTGTAGCGAGTCAAGAAGCATTAAAGAAAGAGATCGAGAAGTCACAAAAATTGTATCAAGAACAAAGAATGCAAAAGGCCAATGAACAACAACGACAAAGATAACAACAACAATAACAAAGCCACGGCCACCGGTGGGATGAATACTTAGCATTCATATTAATAGTACGTTACAAATTAAACATGCAATATTTTACTTCATGTAATACCGATAAGTGGGTTAATACTATTGATTCGTTAGCAAGTAAGTTTATTGAAAATAATGTGACGAGCATTTAATTTTTAGTCAATAATTATTACTACACTTTGTTTGTGCATTTTAATATTTTTGCTCTTAATTTAGTTTTTTGTCTTGTGTTGTGTTAATGTCACTTTCTTAATTAAACTTCTTGGAATATTGCGTGACTTTGATATTTGATATGACTGTGTAATTATGTCGATGTTACATATTGAAAATGGTAGTATATAATAAAAATATTTTCACACTATTATCATAACAATGAGAATCTTCTAAACCGAAGAAGTATGTAAAGGAGAAGAAAATTGTATTTGAAATGTTATCCTACACCTATCACGAGGTAAGCATTATTCATTTGAGTTTGAGATCATGTGATTCATGTCGTCATACTGTAAATACTTAGAATGAGTTACTAATGAATGCTCCAAATTCGATATTATAGTTTATGAAAAAATGTTGTAATAATGCATTAATTAAAAAATAATTTATGTAACTTACTCATATTAAAAATTACATATGAAAAGTCTCATTTAAATATAACATTTTGCAAAAAACCTCTTCACATTAAAGAAAGAGATCGAGAAGTCACGAAAATTGCATTAAGAACAAAACATGCAAAATGCCAATGAACAACAACGACAAAGACAGCAACAAGAACAATGCCACGGCCACCGGTGTCAATATAGATGAATACTTAGCATTCATATTAATAGTATGTTACAAATTAAACATGCAATATTTTACTATACGAATTTTAATTTATTATACGAATTATAATTTATAATCTTTAATATACTAATTACTTTAATGTATTATGTTTTTATAGTTTTGTTAAAAAGGAAATTTGTTTTATATTCGCTTTTTATAATGTAATTTGTTTGAACAACGAAGTCCGTCTTTCACCAAAAAAAAATGTGAGTTTCAAACATGAACCAGAAATTAGTCCCGAACATTACAAAAACAACAATTAGATCCTACCTGTGTGCATCGCATGGGTCCTGGGGCAGTCCAAACCTGTTTGCATTGCACGGGGATGAATATAAAAGGTCTCCAACATTAATGTCATCGCTTCATATTTAAAATAATTTATGTAACTTATACATATTAAAAACTTACATGTGAAGAGACTCTTTTCAATATAATATCTTGAAAAAAAAAATCTCTTCACATATACTCTTTTAATGTCAATAAACTATTTTAAATGTATGTCATGCTTAGAAATGTGATATCATCACAACTTAGATATATAATGACGAAAATAAGTTCCGAAGATTACGATATAAAAACTTATATACATCCCATGTGCAACTCATATACAACTAAATAAAGTACTTTATTCTTATAAACCTTAGAAAATGAGTAATAATATGACAACTTTTATACAACATACGTACCAAATATTAAGATATAAAAACTAATATACAACCCTAAAGCAATAAAAAAAAGTCTATTAAAAACGTTTAAAGGTTAACACATTTGTGATACCATGACAACTAAAATCTAAAACGACAATCATAAACCCAAAAAACTATACTTTGACACCTTCTACAAAACCCGTGTGCATCGCACGGGCTATCCCGGATACATCCATTTTAA
The DNA here is from genome assembly GCA_030686995.1 of Artemisia argyi. Classification (NCBI taxonomy): domain Eukaryota; kingdom Viridiplantae; phylum Streptophyta; class Magnoliopsida; order Asterales; family Asteraceae; genus Artemisia; species Artemisia argyi. The sequence goes on from CM060696.1 coordinate 106,597,923, forward strand.
AAAAAATATATAAAGCTTAGAAAATGTGATTTACCATGACAACTTAAATATAAAATACCGAAAATAAAAGCCAACTACTACACTCTCACAATTTCTATACAACATACGTCCCAAATATTATGCAATAAAAACTTATATACAAACCATATGCAACGCAATAAAGTATTTTAAATACGTATAAAGGTAACAAAATTTATGATACCATCACAACTTAAATATAAAATGACGCAAAAAAATACAAAAAATTACACTTTAACAACTTTTATTAAGCCCGTGTGCATCGCACGGGCAATTCTGCCTATACGTATAAAGCTTAGCAAATGTGTGACACCATGAAAACTTAAATATAAAATGACAAAAATAAATGCCGAATATTATGCTATAAAAACTTCTATACAGCCCATGTGCATCGCACGTATTTTAAATCTATGAAAACTTCTATACAGCTCATGTGCATCGCACGTGAATTGTTGACTATTATAAGAAATAGTTATAACTTAGTCCGATGTATTAATATTAGTTAGTTCAAATAAAAAACGATAGAGTAAATACTAAAATAAATAGACAAAAAATATTACGTAAAAAATACATCTTAAAAGATTACATGTCAATAAACTATTTTAAATACGTACCATGCTTACAAAATGTATGCTACCATGACAACTTATATATATAATGACAAAAATACGTCCCGAATATAAAATGACGAAAATAAATGACGGATATTAGACTTTGAAAACTTCTATACAGCCCCTGTGTATCGCACGGGCTTTCATGACTATTCATGTTTGCAAGTGTATTCAAATAATGAAATGACATGATCCCACAATGAATACATGACGAAAATTAGTGAACATTACGTTATGAACACTTAGATACAGCCCGTGTGCAACGCACGGGTCTGGTTGCCTAGTAATATAAAACCACTATCATTTTTTGAACCAAACATATTGAAGGAATGAATTTAAAATCCAAAACCACCCGAAACCTTCAAATATTAGCCAACCAAACAGCTAGTAAACACCGGGGTAATAGAAATAGGGGAAATGATCCTGCTGTGTTACAACAAGGAATGAATATGCTGTAAGACAAAAATGAAAGGCCATTTGTGTTAAGCGACAATAACTAAAGGGTATAAAATGTAAATGTAAAAAATATTACTAGTAATAATTCAATAAATTAAGATTAGAGTCAAAACAACAACGCAAGGAAACCAAACCTAAAAAACTACTATAGTACTTCATTGGTGTAACAACTAACAACACTATTGTTGACTTTAGATATCTAACAAAAAAAAACATGGCGAAAATTAGGGTTTCCTCCATCTTGTTCACTCTCCTTCTTCTTCTCTCATCTTCATTCTTATTTCAAGGTACGCCCATTTAAACCTTCATCTAATTCCATCTAACCCCTTTTAATTACACTTTTTAATTCGATCAAGATCCTTTTTTTTTTTTTTTTTTTTTTTTTAATTATTTGTAGTGACCCTTTATTGAATTATCATTGATTCTGTGTAAAGTTTATGTTTTTAGATCTATAAGCTATTAAAGTAATAATCTTGATGCTGTTTTTTGGGTTGACTTAAATATTTGGTTGTTGTTGACTAGATGTAGTGATTCTAGCAATTATGTTTTGCAAGAATTATGTTTAGTTTTAAGGATTTTGTTATAATCTTGTTGGAAGTTTAAGAATTGGGTACATTTAATATGTTTATGGTAATTTGAGGTTGACTTTATTGGTTTGTTGTTGACTACATGTAGTGGTTTTAGATTTTTATTTATTTCTGATTTAAAGTATTTATTGCAATCCGTAGATATTTGACGAATTGGGAGCATGTTAGGAATATTAGATACGGAGTATGTATTTTGTGAAGCTTGTTTGGTAGTAGTATGATTTTGCTGATATTAGCCTATTAGGTGATAGTTTAAGTTTGCTACATTATGATTTGGTTTCGAAATGGCTATATCGGTTGCTAATGATGTGGATTGAATTTTGACCATGTAACATATAAATGGATCGATATCAAGTAAGAATTGGAATCTGGTCAGTTGGATTGAACGGGTAAATCCATAATGACATTGAAGTGTATTCGAATGCGTATAAATCGTAGATTCATCTTACAGAGTTTTGTTTTCTGTAAGAATATAGTTTTTTTAACTAGTTGCATTTTAGAAGGTCAATAGATGGTTAAAGTGTTTGTGGGTCAGTCCAACCTGTTCTTACCTCCAACTCATTTGAGTATTTGACCACATGTATCTTCATATGATGTGTATGTGTTGATCATATGTGTGTGATTATTCTCGAGATTGTTTTAATTGATGCTGTTGCTCTGTAGTTGCTAGGTGTCAGTCTGACTCAGAAGATGCTGAACTTGTTGCTGAAACCGTTGAGGAAGGAAATCTTGGAATTGTTGATGACGAGGTTCAGGATTTTGGTATTGGAAACTATAGCCCAGCTCCAGGTGTCGAAACAGTATGTGTCTTCCCAAAGAACGCTGCAAAAAGTAAGTAAATATTACTGTTTTACTTGTTACACATAAAAAAAATTATACAAATTTCTTTCAAAAAGTTTGTTTACGCCTTTTAGTTTCTAGGAATAAATTACTTATAAGAATCGCTATTCTTTTTTGTGTCTGCAGCGGTAGTAGCAGGGCAGGAGACCGAGCTTTTAATTGGAATGAAAAATGAGGGTAACATTTTGTTCATTCAGTATTTTTTTAGTTGCTTTTATTTTTTAAGCATAAGTATTTTATTCATTCACTTTTACGCGATTTGCCATTGTTAATGCATCAATTTGTTTATGTCAATGTTAGTTGTGACTCTGCATATGCAGAATCGATCTCACTGGCTACTGTTTCTTGATGATTAGGGGACCAGCATGTGAAGGTTCTTGCCGTTCATGCTAGTGTACACTTGCCTTTTGATCACCGTATGCTGGTTCAGAATCTATCTGCAGTGGTAATGCTAGCTATTTGCAAAAAATCTTATACGCTTCGAGCAAATTATATCTCCTAGTTGTGGTTAATTGAGTTCCAAGAATAATTCTCCTTTTGAGTTTTACAAGTACCTATATACATATTTGAGACCATTTAAAAGATTACCTATATAACGTTTTCAAACATTCATGAATAAGCTTTTGCTCCCATATAACAGACTGAAGGTCTTTATATTTGCTTATTTTATCTCTCAATTCTTTAAATACTTGGGGTTTTCAGACACTCAAAAGTTTCTATTATAACTTCAAACAGCAATAGCACATCCAAACTCTTATCAGTCAATTTAATTACAACTCATTTAGTAATTCTGTTTATGTAATATCATATAACCGTTTTTAAAACACACACCCAAACACCCCCATAATCTATGTTTACATCTATCTAATAGACATGCATTATAGCATGATGTCTTGAACTCTTGCCTGAAACAATCATTTCGATGGAAATATTATTTTTTTCCCCTCCATTTTGGAACGTCTTATATCAGTTATATATGGTTTGGGTTTATGTTATTACACACTCATGATATTTATCTTCGCAGGCATTCAACAATGCATCGGTTCCTCCTTCAGTTCAAGCTACTTTTCCCTATATATTTGCTGTCAGCAAATTCTTACAGGTAGATTTATCACTATTACTAGAATTGTTCATAACCATGGTTAGGTATATATGAGCAGAAATCTGTAGCGCTGATAAGCATGTTTTTGTTATTGCAGGCTGGGACATTTGATCTTGTTGGAACAATAGTTTATGAGATTGATCAGCTACCGTACCAAAATACATTTTACAATGGTACCATTGAAGTTACTGAAGCCGGTGGCTTTGTTAGCGTCGAGACCGTGTTTCTAGTTTCCCTTGGAATTGCTCTTCTTGCCTTTGCTGGTCTCTGGGTTCGCGGTCAAATACAAAACCTGTCCAAGGTATGTTTACGCCCATGATTTGTTTCTGTATGCAAAATTGGAGAAATAGGTGGTTTTTGGGAACAAGTTAAAATGGTTTTGGGTCTAATGGAACCGATGTTAATAATCTTTGTAGATAGAAATAGTGACATACTGTGTCATGTATAATTTACGTATTATCATTGAGGCATTTAGTCAAGCTTTTGTAAGCTAAAACCCTCTGCTGCTTATTACTCAGAAAACAAAGAGGGCGCCAAAGGTGGAAACTGGAACTCGGAACGTCGATGCATCTATGGATGAGTGGTTGAAGGTTGGTACCTCTCACCTAAAAGCTTCCTCAACCTTGTTTTTGTTCATTATTTTACCTAGTTCACAAAATCTGTCTTCATTTGTTTTAGGCTCATTTTTATATTTTAATTATAGTAAACTTTTTTAGCTCTTGACCTTTTGATACCATACATGATGGTTACGTGGCGAACGAACAGTGGGTGGGTTGGGTATAACTGGTCACATTTATTCAGGCGACCTACCTTAACCCTTTTTTTTGGTCAAGTTTTGCACTTTATTAAATAGTTACCGTAATGAATCTATGATCACTAAAAAACTAGATGATTGGAATAATAATCTACAAGCATGTGAGTTTATGTTCAACAGTTGTCTGTAATGAATCTACCAACATTCTTGCCCAAGAATGCCAAAAAACACTATAGTTTGCCATATTTAAACCATCATTTTCTAGGAAATGGAAAAGAGCACCACACTTCGCAAAAAAGAGGGATTAGGGATGCAAAAGCAACAATTTATTGGATGGTAGTTTTCTGCGTTATTCGTCCACAGCTTTTCCAATGTTATCACAAGCTAGCAAACCATATTGTTTTTGGCGGGTTTGCCTGTTTGGGTTTTGCTTATTCTGTAGAAGATAGCAATAAGACCAAAAACCAAATAAGCTACCATATTATTCAATCTAGTAAAATGCTAGTAATAGGTTTTATGCTATGATATGATGGTAAAAAAGTAGTTTCTTCCTAATCGATGGTTTATGTTTCCAGGGAACTGCTTACACTCAATCAAAGGCCAGCAAGTCAAAGAAGAAGAAGTAGATCTGTGTTGGCATATAGATTCTTGTAAGTTATGTTTAGTTGAGAAACGCCACTTAGACAAGTATACCTACTACACTGTTGTAGAATGAGGGACACACTTTTACTTAAATCGGTTTCTTGAAGATTTTGACATGTTGAGCCACGTTTAATACTCATTTAGTTATTTGTTAAACATTTAGCATACTTGTTCACTATCTTGTATGCCTTGAGATATCAATCAAGAGTCCATGTCAAATTTACCTTGCTAGATTATGTAATTCTGGGGATACGATCCACAAAACAGAAATGTGAAGACATGAAGTAAATGGTAAGGAACCTGGAGTATTTTATATACAACTGATATTAAGTAGAGGTGGCAATTCTCGACACGATATGATAAGGCTTTGGTTGAGGATAAACATGTTGTGTTAAAAAAGAGTCTAACCTGTTTAATAAACGGGTCGTGTTTGAGTTGAGTCAGTATTAAACAGGTCAACTCGTAAACTCATTTAAGTATGTAAACTCGTTTAACTTGGATAATGTGGAATTTGGATTTAAATGTATTTTCTTATTTACTTACATTGAACTATGATCATAAAAATATGACATTTAATTACGATCATAACTTGGATATTAATTGTAATTATTGTATAGTTATTTATATCATTTGTCAAATCATTATATTATTTTTGGATTAGAACTAGTTGAATTGACAAACCAGTAGTAACCTTCTTCATCGTTTGAACTATTTATTACTTTAACATGTTAAACGGGCCACAAACGAGTTATATGATGCATGTCTGGATTAGAGTTGAGTTTTTTGGCACGATTAGTAAATAGGTCGTGTTGGGGTAGTTATTACAAAAACCTGGATTAGAGTTGAGTTTTTTTGGCTCGATTAATAAATAGGTCGTGTTGGGTAGATATTACAAAAACCTGCCACCCTAAAAACTGAGTAGGTGAACCCGAATAGGACTTTGTTGCCACCCCGGATATTAAGAAATGGCAATTGTTGATTTGAGGAACCTTGATTCTTAAATATTTGTTATCGCCTAATGTGGACTATCGATATTCAATAGGTCTTTCTGGTTTGATTGGTTCACGCCTTCCCGGGTCTCCAAGATGCATTTGGAACAGCATGTCGTAATGGGTTTGAGCCTTTTAGGTCTGGGCTAACGAAACAATCAATGTGGATACGAATAAACAAGATGCCGGCAATTCAGCTTTTGGTCATGGTGTGGTGTGTGATGAAGAAAATGAATGACTGTCGAGTGATATTTAACTGAAAAGTTAGGTACCTAGAGTACAAAAATTTTAATAAGAAAGGTTTATGGTTAAAAAAAAATTAGGACTACATTATAAGAAGAAAATAATATTTAGATTTTGTCATTAAATATTTATGCTTAATACTTATGAGCATTACTATATCTTCTTATATCATTTGTTTACTTATCTTTCTACTCACATTTTTTTTTTGAAAGATATCTTTCTACTCACATAAAATTCTGAAATGAGTATTTCACTCATTAATACTCTTTATTTAAACCGTCAATTTTTTCACTTATTAGGTAGAAAGATTAGTAGGAATATAAAGTAGGAATACATAGGGTGCGTTTAGTTGGAGAATCTCTGGTTTTGTAAATATTTGGAAGGAAATTTATTTTCACAAAACACTTGAAAATATAGAAAACGTGTTTAGTTGAATTTTGAAGAATGGGAAGAAGGGTTGTGGGTTACAAATGAAAACAAGGAAAACAACTAAAATTTGTTTTATAGTTTTTCTTATTAAGTTAGAAAATAGAGGATTTTGTGTTTTGCAAAACATTTTGTTGAAAAACGTTAATTCAAACGCGATATCTGTTTCTCTTGTTTTTCACAAAATATTTTGTAGAAAATAAGAGTGTTTTCCCAAACAATAGGACCGAAATCATTTCTCTATTCCTATATTATATAATGGATTATTTTCTTTTTGTCTATAATTTATTGTACCTATATAATATGGATGAAAATATGACATTCACTTTATTTAATGCATTAATACATTCATAAATACAATCTTAAGCATTAATAAAGCAAAAGGTATGGTCCAATTAAACACAAAAAAACAAATCATCTAAAATTGAACCGTGATAACAGGGTTTTTTCGATTTCGGGTTTTCTCGATTTCGGTTTTTGGTTATCGTTTTTTATGGTTTTGGATTAAGCGGGTCAGCTCGGTTTGTCGATTTCATAGATTTTTTAAACAACCATATCCATAAAGTTTAACTTTATATAAAGAGTTAACTACATAAATGGTCCTTGTGGTTTTCAGGGTTTTACGGATTCAGACCTTTTTTCAATTTCGTTAGGGGTCCAGTCAGTGTGGTTTGGATATGTTACGGATCCAGTCCACTTTGCCCAAATATGTTAGTTTTTTCTGTTAAGTCAAATAAATGACAAAAATACCCTCATATTTTGTCATTTTATTCGACTTAACAAAAAAAACTAACATATGGGCAAAATGGACTGGATTCGTAACATGTCAAAATCACAGTGACTGAACTCGTAACGAAATTGAAACATACACTAAATCCGTAAAACCCGAGAAACCACGTGGACCATTTATGTAGTTAACTCTTATATAAATCAAGTACTTATTTGAACAAAATGAGAAACATTACTCATTAAAATGTTTATTATCACAATTTTATTATGAAAGACACTATCTTTGGTTAAATAGTTGAAATATATGACATAGAATTCTTGACATCCGTAAATTTATTGTCACAAAATATGGTTCTCCGAAAATTTATATTTTAGAGTACCAACCACCGCAATGTGTGGGTACCATGCTAGTTTGGTATATGCATTTTTAGTTTTGAAACATTTTGAAATGATAATCTATTTAGATGTATACCTAAAATACCAACAATGTGACGAACTAAAATTATCTACACCTAATAGAGAAAATTTATTTGAACAAAACTATTAAAATAAGTGTCAAATTATAAATAGAGTAAATGTCATTTTTCGTCCCTGTGTTTTGCCAGGTCAATCAATATTAGTCCTTGTCGTTAAATTTCTTCGGGTTTGGTCCCCGTGGTTTACAATCCATACGGGTTTGGTACCTTGACCAATCTTCTGAAGGGTATTTTGGTCATTTGACGGAAAAAACATCGAAAAAATGTATTTTGTCATTTGACAAAAAAAAATTCGAAAAAAAATTGGAAAAAAATTCTAAAAAAAATTTTAATAAAAATTTTTCTTAAAAAGTTCAAAAAAAATTTAATAAAAATTTCTGATAAAAATTTGAAAAAAAAATTTAATAAACAAAAAAAATTCTAAAATAAAATTAATTAATTTTTTTTAATAAAAAAAAATTATTAAAATTTTTATTAAAATTCTAAAAAAAAAATTTAATAAAAATTTTAACAAAATAATTTTTAGAATGTTTTTCGAATTTTTTAAGAAAATTTTTATTAAATTTTTTTAGAATTTTTTATTTTAAAAATTTGAAAAGTTTTAAGAAATTTTTTTTAGAATTTTTTAAGAAAAAATTTTATTAGAAATTTTTTTTTCAAATTATTTTTTTTGGAAAAAAAAATTTCGTTAAATTTTTTTTTTAGAAAATTTTCCGATTTTTTTAAGAAAAAAGTTATCAGAAATTTTTTTTTGGAATAAAAAATTTTCGTCAAAAAAAATTTTTTGTTAGAATGTTTTTCGAATTTTTTAAGAAAATTTTTTATTAATTTTTTTTGAATTTTTTTTTATTAAAAATTTGAAAAATTTTTAAGAAAATTTTTTTAGAATTTTTTTATTAAAATTTTTTTATCAAGATTCGTCCATGTGGTCTGAATATATATATAACTAAAGGTGTTTTTGTCTTTTTGTATATATTTAACGGTCAACTGACGAAATTTGTGGTCAAGGGACCAAACCCATATGGGTTTGTAAACCACGGGGACCAAATCCGAAGAAATTTAACGACACGGACTAATATTGATTGACCCGGCAAACCACATGGATGAAAAATGTCATTTACTCTTATAAATATTTTTAGACCATTATCATTTCGTTACAAGATTTCTTCTATACCTTTTCAATTAAGTCACATGTTCTTCAATCAACATATTATTTGTTTTTGCAAAATAAAAAAAAAGAAAGTAATTAAAAATAAACCATTAAGTCACATGCTCCATTCATGAGGTGCAGAATTAAAGAGAAAAGCTGAAAAAGAATTGTCTTTTATTTATTTTATTCTCTTCTTTTATATGTTTGTGTCCACCCATAATTGAGTTAGAATTATCTATAATTTTAACAATATAAATTTAGCGAAATCTCGTTTATCTGTTGGACCCCTTTTCCAAAAACTTGTACAAATGAACCTATTAATGGTATACAATAATACAATCCTATCTTTGATTTGTTGAAGACAACTATTGCATTGTAATTGTCCTTGTTATTGTATAGCAAGTTATTCGTGTGATGCGATGGTAAAAAATAAGACGATGTTAGAATGGCGTGAGATAGTCCGGTTCATATTCGGTGTAGGCATTAAGCCATTAATGCTTCACAGCATGTTTATAAAATGTAATAATCAAATAGTGTATTTGATATTTGCTTAAAAATAGTCTTGTGGCTTTAGTTTGTAATTCACAAAAAGTAAAACAATATCAGTCATAGACTCATAGTGTATTTGATATTGGACTTTTGTACCGGTCAAAAGTCATGAAGTATTGAACCATATCACACGTTTGGAATAAAACTTCTGATTTTGTCTTTATTTTTCATATTTGTCATTTTCGAAGTAAATGTGTCGACATTCGACTATCGATGAACTTTGAGTAAATGGTTTGGCCGGATGGTGAAAAGATTGGAGTAATTTTTTAATGTGGGCCAGTATAAGCTGGCCTCTATTGACTTGACATTATGTGTTTGCACTTTTGTTTCACATCTTCTTGATAAATCTTCGAGACTAAAGACAAATGAATAGTAAGCCACGGGTAAATTTGATCTCGCCAACTCTTTTTTGTCTTTTTTCTTTTTTTTTCTTAAAATATTATTTTTTTTGCCCATTTACTCTTTACTAACCATGTGACTTTTAAAGTTAGGCCAGGTGTAACGGTGATTGCAAATACGAGTGTCAGATCAATTTCTCTCCGATCACCAACAACGTCATTAATATAGTATAATAACACAATTAACATAATCGTTTAAACATACCTCGCTTAAATATAAATATACTTCACAAAAACCAAAATCACAACTTACACACACCTAAAGGAATTCGGTTGTCCCACTCCACAAGTTAGTTGGTACAACGACCAACTTCCTCACAAAGTCGATTGATCAACGTGCTCTTAGTGGTGTGAGTTTTAACAATCGACGCGACAAGAGGGATGTATTACATGCAACCTTACATGCTTGACTTACAGTATTCCAAAATCTCACACTTTTACTTTATTCGCATTTTTGAGTCATAAACATTATTGGTGTTGTAACTCATAATCTAAGCATACAGTTTCACACTTCCTTTTTGGAGAAAAGTTAGAAGTGGAAGTGACATCTTGTTTTGGAAGGATGTTGGGTTGATAAGTGACCATGTTTGATGAATAGATTCTTTCGCCAAACAAAAACTATAATGAAATTAGCAACGTTTTAATTAAAGATATTGTTACATCTTGAAACCCGATAAAGTACTTTTATATAATAAAGTACTATATTTAAAGTTTACCATTTTTAGTAAGTATAATTTTGGTGTTTTGTTTATCATTTAAGAATAAAAAAGAAGTTAAAGTTAAAATTTAAATGATGAAGTGCTAAGTGTAGAAAGTTAGTGTGGCCAAATTATGAAAAACGGAATTTGAGGGATCATAATTGCCACAAATTCAAACTTGTACCAGATCTATTATTTTGGATAAATATCCACCTCTTGACTTTTGTTGACTATTCCAAAATATTCTAGACTTGTGTAGTAGGGCTGAGCAACGGGTCAAACCCGACCCGAATCGACCAAAACCGACCCGACCCAAAAATCGAATAAGGCTAAAATGTGAATCAAGAATCGAACCGAGAAAAAATTATCAAAACCGAAACCGAGCTGAAACTGAGAAAAAACTATTTTGAAAAAAAAAATGTGTTTAAACCCGAATCAAAACCGAACTGAATCGAACCAAGTAAAACCAAAATATTTATACAAAACCGAAAACTGAACCAAATAAGGCCGGTTCGGTTCGGCCCGATTTTGGCCAGTTTGTCGATTCGAGTCGGTTCTTGGGTGATTTTGCTCATCCTTAGTAGTGTGTGTGTGTTGACTTTAGCAAGGAATAATGGTGGGAAAGAGTCTTGTGCGGGAAATTGATCAAGATAGAGAGATTGTTGTCAAGACCTAACTAGTAAACACCATTCCTTACAAGTGAGTGATGATTAATTTATGATTTGACTGTGTTTTAAATTTAGGGTTTATTAGATGAATTTTGGGGATATTGGATAAATTTGAAGTTTTAGATAAATTAATATGCTTAAAATATAATGGGTGAAGTCCGTATAATGATTTAGTGATTTAGCCTAATTAGAAGAAATGGGTATTTTTCCTAATGATCTTGTGTGATGATCACATGTAAATAATGGAGTGTTTGGGATAAAGAAAGGATTCATATGATCACATTTGATCACGTGCATGTATAATAATAGGTATTTTGTTTGGAGGATGGATAGTAGACACACTTGTTATAGTTGAAATAGAATGTTAAATATGAATTTAATTTCATACAAGAACCAAGTGATAGAGATTTGACATTTCAAATAGAGTGATTGCGGAATTGAGGTAAGTAACATGGTTAATACTTGTTACAGTTGTCATATTCATGATTTTGATATGTGATACGTTATAGTTCATATTTGGAACTTGTTATAGCAGCTTTTGATCCAATGCTTGTTATATCTAGCTAAATATGAATTAGCTAAGGTATGTTATACTTTTAGTTGCTCCTAATTTGTCATTATAGTTGGTTAATGTGATTAGCTAACCAAAATGCGTATGATGAGATTTTGTTATAGTATGTATTACCACTTACTTACTAAGCTTTATTCTTACATGTTATAGTTGTTTTATTTTGTAGGTTCAAGCAGAGCAGAAAAAGGTAAAGACAATGAGTGAAGTAGGAAGGCTTAGATGTAGAAGTTTGTTACCCATTTTTTGCTTAACAGGTAACTAGAAGATCTTGACCGAGCTTAATTAAGTCTGAACCCCCAAGCGTCGAAAAAATGGTTTGTAAATGTTGTTTTAAAGTGTCACGTCCAGGCTGTGCTATGAAAAAAAAAGTTTATGTAGTTAAAGCATTTTGGTATAAATGGAAGAGCCGATCATATTTACTTTTGAATGTTAAATGGGTCAAAACTTGTATGGAACTTTATGTTTAGTTATAGTAATGGTTACACGTTCTGTTATGTTTAATGACAGTCGCGAAACATAAGAGAATGTCGTATAAATAATTTTGGTGCAATATGTTTTGCTACGTCCTATTATGTTTCCCGTTCTACATTATACAAAGCTCATTTATTATAGTTCTTGACTTTTTTATCAAACTAGGCATTCAGACCCGTGCGATGCACACGGGCTCGATCTAAATGTTCATATTCATGAAAGCCCGTGCGATGCACATGGGCTGTATAGAAGTTTTCAAAGTTTAATACCCGTCTTTTATTTTCGTCATTTTATATTCGAGAAGTATTTTTGTCATTATATATAGAAGTTGTCGTGGTAGCATACATTTTGTAAGCATGATACGTATTTAAAATAGTTTACTGACATGTAATCTTCTAAGATGTATTTTTTACGTAATATTTTTTGTCTATTTATTTTGGTATTGACTCTATCGTTTTTTATTGGAACTAACTAATATTAATACATCCGGCTAAGTTATAACTATTTCTTATGATAGTCAACAATGTCCGTGCGATGCACATAGGCTGTATAGAAGTTTTCATAGATTTAAAATACGTGCGATGCACATGGGCTGTATAGAAGTTTTCATAGCATAATATTCGGCCTTTATTTTCGTCATTTATATTTAAGTTGTCATGGTGTCACACATTTGCTAAGCTTTATACGTATTTAAAATACTTTATTGAGTTGCACATTGGCTGTATATAAGTTTTATAGTGTAATCTTCGACACTTATTTTCGTCATTATATATCTAAGTTGTGATGGTATCACATTTTCAAGCATGTCACACATTTAAAATAGTTTATTGACATCAAAAGAGTATATGTGAAGAGATTTTTTTCAAGATATTACATTGAAAGAGTCTCTTTGATGCGTGGGAATCGCAACAGGCTTTACCTCTCGAGGGATCTTGAGAAGCTTACAACCCCACCAGGCAGTGTACCTGATCGTTGTAGTATAGTATAGTGACAAGTACCGGGGGATTGATCGTTCAGCTAGGAATAGTGTCGTTAGGATTGAAATTAATCTAACTAGGTCTAAAGGTGAAGGATGATTCTTTTTATGTTTTTATATTTTATGAAAAGCAAGTAAAAATCTCGGGTATTGGGAGAGTGGGCGGAATTAGTTGCTAATCAACTAACCCAAAAACTACTAATTAAACTAATTAACAAGAAAACTAAACTAAGGTTCTACAAGATAAGTGAAGCATGTCTACCCATGATATGTTACTCCTTGCTAGCTATCCAATCCTACCTATTGAATTGTAACCTTGTTTTAATTGACGGGTTGTATTCCTTAATACCATTCATGGAGTGGCATACATAACTCCCCAATTCTATGAGCTCTTATCTCCTCCTACACCATGCCCAGCACAACTATAGGGATTGTAAACAGTGGCTCATGCATTAAATACAACCAATAAAGACCTAGTACGCCTCGGTTCATGTTTCTTAAGACGTTCAAGCATGTTACCATTTGGAGATCTGCCAGTTTTCTTAAGCCTAACATATAAATCATTCAATCAAAACAAGAATCAATAGGAAACAAGGATTATAAACTAAACCAACTAGATCTATTGAAGTTGTCACGCCTTAATTGATGGAGATAGACACAACATCAACAAGAAATCAATGAGATCTAATCAATTATATACAAGTTTCACATAATCATAAGTAGACACAAGGTGAATTAGCAAAACATAATCAAAGAAAGACAATCAACAAGAATAATGAAAGATATAGTTGAGATAGAATCATCAAACCAATACATGATGTTTATGGAGTGATTGAAACCCTCTAAGTTACTGGAAAAACACCCACCTAAACCCAGGAATCGACTTTAGGGTTTAGGGCTTACAAAAAGTGAAGTTATGAAGTTATATTTATAGGCATGTTTTCTGTCGGCCCTTCGTGACGGCGTCAGCCCATACTCTTGACGCCGTCAAGACCATTTTTTCACCAAATTGTAGATCTCTTCGTCCTCTTCGTTTCCTTTTTTGAATCGCTCAAATCCGAGTTCGTATGCAAAAGTTATGGCCAAAACGGTGTCAGCTACCACGCGCGCAAGTTTTGACAAGTTAACACGTGACGGCCTTGGTGACGCCTTCAGGTACACGTGACGGCCTTGGTGACGGCCTTGGTGACGCCGTCACCAACCACGGTATTTTATTCTTGGGAGTTTGACGCCGTCAAGAGCAAGTCTTGACGCCTTCATGCACTGTTCACAGCATAGAATTTGGAGACTTTGCCGTTTTCTTCACTTTTATGCTCCAAAAACGTCCAAAATGGCTTCTTTTCCAGAATTCACTCTCCAAGTACCTAAAATCACAAAAGGAACGATTTAGGGCAATATTTGATCAAATAAATTCGGATTCGGGCTTAAATGACCCCCTAAAAACGGATCATTTTTCGCCTCATCATATATCTCTACACTTGGAATTTGCTTGTCCTCAAGCAAATGAGCTTTTCCACCAATCAAAATACAAGTTAGGGGTCATTTAACACTAATATAAAAGTAATTACAACAAATGATCGTTCCACCTTAGTCAAAACAAGCACGGAAATTATATACTAACACCTCACATTAAGTATTTGGATACTCTCATCTCTCGGGTGTTGTAAATTTATATGTCATAATTGGAAATGAAGAAATATCACTCTCTACCTGTCATAGCAAATAGATTACCATAGGCTTGGGAAAGGATCAAACCTCCACCACTTGGCGTAAGCACCTAGGATAAACTATCAAAGAGGTCTTTTAAAGGGTTATAACGTTAGGTGTAGGGGATATGGAAAACACGGTTTTGTTGGATAAACGGATATTTTACTGGTGGCAAGTCAATTGTCTTAGTTAACTACATGTACAATGAGGCGTTGCTAAGCCAAGACTCGACTCAACTTAAACTAACCACAACTCTTTTTTTTTTGGATTTTCAAGACACTATTTGACTTAAACATAAATAAAAGAAACGGATGGTAGCCCGTATGTTTTTCTCTTTTCCTTTTCTATTTTTTTTTTTCCTTTTTCTTTTTTTTTTTTTTTTTTTTTTTTTTTTCTTTTTCTTTTTTTTTCGATTTTTTTTTTTTTTTTTTTTTTTTTTTTTTTTTTTTTTGCATACACTCTTACTCTACCATCCAAAACAATACATCAAAGGGGAGCTCGTTTCCTCCCTACACTTGAGCTTTTACATACTTTACAATCAACTATTCTAATGACTCGAATCAAGATAATCAAAATACTTGGAGTACTTTTAAATATTAATGCACATATGGGGGTAATAATTGACATCATCCCCATTACTCCATTACAATAGTACTTTACCCATGAGTCCCAATCGTCCCAAAACAATATGTACAAGATATGACTCGACTTAGCAACCATGTAATCAATTAGACAACTAACAAAGGGTTTAAACAATTAACAATAATGCACTAAAGATGAGTGCATACAAGGGAGGCTAAGGCGATTTGGTTGCACATTTGGGGTGGATTGTAAACAAATTCTTCCTTTAAGTAAAATGCTTAAAGTTAGAAACAAAAAGATAGGCTCGGAGGGGTGTACTAGGGGTTTCGTGTACTAAAAATGAGTACAACGCTAAGGGTGTGGGAGAATTACTTGACCTATGAAGTCAATGTAATTATATTACAGGTGTAGAACAAGGGTTATCCTAATGCCTCTTATCATTTAGTAAATCCTAACTACACGAATGTAGTCTCACTAGCGGTCTCGGGATGCATCGCTATCACAAGTTCTAGAATCTAAATACTACCGGTACACTCATAAGCACCAACAATGAATGCTTTTTCCTAAAGATCTAAGGGCGAACCTCACATATTTGGGGTGGAAATTTTTGAGTGGTATGGTTTTTGTGCTAGTCATACAACTCCTATCCATGAGACGCTTATTAAGACTAAAGTTTCACTCCTACATGTTGCAAAAAATTTTAAATTTGGTGCTAAAATTGCCCTAACAAATATTTCTCTCAGTTTTATTACACATTTACTATTAAACAAAACAAAAACCAAGTGGAGTAATAGTTTCTAATATACCCTCCCTACACTTAAACCGAACATTGTCCCCAATGTTCTAGATAAAAGATGTAAAAGTAAATAAATAAGAATGAAAGAAACTAATACTCCCCTGATTCGTTCACCGTGGATAATGTGACAACATGGTTAAATCTACCTCCAAGAAGACGAACGTTGAAAGCTTCCCTCCCGAAATATAAATCATCTTCTTGTCCTGTAATCAACAAACACAAAAACCAAAGCATCAAACCGAACAAAAATCACAACTAGATGTAATTCCAGACTTAGAAATAGAAACAAGACAAAGCAACAAAAGGATAGGATACTTGTGGAATGAATCACAAATAGGAACTCATAAAACATATCCACAATTATTGACACACAAACAAGATAAAATATATGCTAATCATGAATTGTGAAGTTTTCATGTTCGAATTTAGTTCTTTTTAACAAGATATAAATTTCCCTACACTTATCTTTTTGTAAAATACCTTTATATGCAATTAAGACGAGGTTAAAAACAAAATAAAGCATTTTCACAAATTATTCGAAACATAAAAATTAAACAACTATGATTAAGCATATATGACACAAACAAACAAATAAAATAAAAACATCAAACAATTAAAAACATGGGTTGCCTCCCAAGAAGCGCTTGTTTTTGTTCGAGTCACGAGCCTGACTCTACCCTTATTTAATGGAAATAGGGGAGGTTCTCCCTACACTTAGGATTAAGTGTGGGTGAAAGTAGCGATACACACCCTTAGGGTGTGAATATGCCACGTGAGGTGAAGGGGGTGAGTGAATGGCTTCCTTCATCCTAAAACTACCCGAATAATATTGGTTGATGGGTGGGTCGGTTCCTCTTTTGTCTCCTAGAAATAAATCTAAGGATGGGAAGTTGTGTAAAGGTTGAGGTTCCGGTTCATCAACACTAGGAAATTCCCTAGAACTAGGAGTAAGGTTATCACTACAAGTGTTCAAACCTATATCCTCAAGTGGTGCCTGGTCCAAGGGTTCTACCTCCATAGGAATTCCTAAAGTTTCTTCTACTTCTTCCGGGTAAGTCACGGGCGGTGTATATGCCTCAAATGATGGTAGGACTTGTGGGGTACTTAGTGGGCTTGGGTTTTCTACTATCTCTTCCATCACATCAATATCACCTATGTGTTCATCTTGTATTATGGTAGTACCTAACCATGACATGCAACTAGGTGGCTCAACTCTAACCTCATGTGTGTCGTATGTTTTGGTGAAATCTATCCCGCTCATGCAACTAGGTAGTTCAACACTAACCATCTCATAATCTTGGTTTGATTCTAAGTTTATGTTCTTAGAAATTAGGCCATCTCGCTCACACGAATCCACCAATTCGTTGAACTCATGGGTTATGGTTAGGAAGCTTTTCTCAAAATTCATCCAAAGGGTCTCACTAAAAGGAATTGATCCTAAAAATGATCGTCTAATAGAAAACACACATGCATAAAATTCATCAAACCCATCTAACTTTACACCCATCTCCTCTTGTATATATGTAAGATCACTTAAAAATTCATTGGAACAATAGGAGGCAAATCTATCCGAGTAAACTAATTGTTCCTCTATAGTTAATGATCTAAATGGAATTTCATCCGCCATGGAGACAAATGAAAATGGTTTCACAAACAAAGGGCACAAAGAAAAAGATAGACTACAAGAAAGCTAATAAAAAAGAAAATAAAAATCTCACTAAAAAGGAATCTAATGAGTAGACCTAATAAAAATCAAATTCAACCTAAACAATAACTATTCCCCGGGCTGCGGCGCCAAAAACTTGATGCGTGGGAATCGCAACAGGCTTTACCTCTCGAGGGATCTCGAGAAGCTTACAACCCCCACCAGGCAGTGTACCTGATCGTTGTAGTATAGTATAGTGACAAGTACCGGGGGATTGATCGTTCAGCTAGGAATAGTGTCGTTAGGATTGAAATTAATCTAACTAGGTCTAAAGGTGAAGGATGATTCTTTTTATGTTTTTATATTTTATGAAAAGCAAGTAAAAATCTCGGGTATTGGGAGAGTGGGCGGAATTAGTTGCTAATCAACTAACCCAAAAACTACTAATTAAACTAATTAACAAGAAAACTAAACTAAGGTTCTACAAGATAAGTGAAGCATGTCTACCCATGATATGTTACTCCTTGCTAGCTATCCAATCCTACCTATTGAATTGTAACCTTGTTTTAATTGACGGGTTGTATTCCTTAATACCATTCATGGAGTGGCATACATAACTCCCCAATTCTATGAGCTCTTATCTCCTCCTACACCATGCCCAGCACAACTATAGGGATTGTAAACAGTGGCTCATGCATTAAATACAACCAATAAAGACCTAGTACGCCTCGGTTCATGTTTCTTAAGACGTTCAAGCATGTTACCATTTGGAGATCTGCCAGTTTTCTTAAGCCTAACATATAAATCATTCAATCAAAACAAGAATCAATAGGAAACAAGGATTATAAACTAAACCAACTAGATCTATTGAAGTTGTCACGCCTTAATTGATGGAGATAGACACAACATCAACAAGAAATCAATGAGATCTAATCAATTATATACAAGTTTCACATAATCATAAGTAGACACAAGGTGAATTAGCAAAACATAATCAAAGAAAGACAATCAACAAGAATAATGAAAGATATAGTTGAGATAGAATCATCAAACCAATACATGATGTTTATGGAGTGATTGAAACCCTCTAAGTTACTGGAAAAACACCCACCTAAACCCAGGAATCGACTTTAGGGTTTAGGGCTTACAAAAAGTGAAGTTATGAAGTTATATTTATAGGCATGTTTTCTGTCGGCCCTTCGTGACGGCGTCAGCCCATACTCTTGACGCCGTCAAGACCATTTTTTCACCAAATTGTAGATCTCTTCGTCCTCTTCGTTTCCTTTTTTGAATCGCTCAAATCCGAGTTCGTATGCAAAAGTTATGGCCAAAACGGTGTCAGCTACCACGCGCGCAAGTTTTGACAAGTTAACACGTGACGGCCTTGGTGACGCCTTCAGGTACACGTGACGGCCTTGGTGACGGCCTTGGTGACGCCGTCACCAACCACGGTATTTTATTCTTGGGAGTTTGACGCCGTCAAGAGCAAGTCTTGACGCCTTCATGCACTGTTCACAGCATAGAATTTGGAGACTTTGCCGTTTTCTTCACTTTTATGCTCCAAAAACGTCCAAAATGGCTTCTTTTCCAGAATTCACTCTCCAAGTACCTAAAATCACAAAAGGAACGATTTAGGGCAATATTTGATCAAATAAATTCGGATTCGGGCTTAAATGACCCCCTAAAAACGGATCATTTTTCGCCTCATCACTCTTCACATGTAATATTTTAATATGTATAAGTTACATAAATTATTTTAAATATGAAGCGATGACATTAATGTTGGAGACCTTTTATATTCATCCCCATGTGATGCACACATGTTTGGACTGCCTCAGGACCCATGCGATGCACACAGGTTGGTCTAATTGTTTTTTTTGTAATGTTCGGGACTAATTTTCGGTTCATGTTTGAAACTCTCATTTTTTGTAAAAGACGGACTTCGTTGTTCAAATAAATTACATTATTAAAAGCGAACTATAAAACACATTTCCTTTTTAACAAAACTATAAAAACATAAAACATTAAAGTAATTAGTATATTCATGAGTATAAATTATAATTCGTATAATAAATTATGGTTCGTTAGTAAAATATTGCATGTTTAATTTGTAACGTACTATTAATATGAATGCTAAGTGTTTATCTATATTGACACCGATAGCCATGGCATTGTTCTTGTTGTTGTTCTTCTTGTTGTTGTTTATTAGCATTTTGCATGTTTTGTTCTTGATACAATTTTCGTGACTTCTCGATATCTTTCTTTAATGAGAAGAGGTTTTTTGTAAAATGTTATATTTAAATGAGGCTTTTCATATGTAATATTTTAATATGAGTAAGTTACATAAATAATTTTTTAATTAATGCATTATTACAACATTTTCCCATAAACTATAATATCGAATTTGGAACATTCATTAATAACTCACTCTAAGTATTTACAGTATGACGACATGAATCACATGATATCAAACTCAAATGAATAATGCTTACCTCGTGATAGGTGTAGGATAACATTTGAAATACAGTTTTCTTCTCCTTTACTTTTTCGATTTAGAAGATACTTATTGTTAAGATGATCGTGTGAAGATATTTTTATTATATACTACCATTTTGAATATGTTACATCGACATAATTTACACAGTCATACCAAATATCAAAGTCACGCAATATTCCAAGACATTTAATTAAGAAAGTGACATTAACACACCGCAAGACAAAAAACTACATTAAGAGCAAAAATATTGAAATGCACCAACAAAGTTTAGTAATAATTATTGACTAAAAATTGAATGCTCGTCAAATAAACTTACTTGCTAACGAATAATATAATTAGCCCGTTTAGCAGTATTACATGAAGTAAAATATTGCATGTTTAATTTGTAACGTACTATTAATAGGAATGCTAAGTATTCATCCCACCGGTGGCCGTGACATTGTTGTTGTTGTTGTTGTTGTTGTTGTCTTTGTTGTTGTTGTTCATTGGTCTTTTGCATGTTTTGTTCTTGATACAATTTTGTGACTTCTCGATCTCTTTCTTTAATGCTTCTTGACGCGCTACAAAAAACAATTAGATATAGTTGATCATTAGTAACTTAAATATAGTTAATCAATATATTGCATTTTCGATCAAAGTAAAAATATTCGTGCATGTTCCACTTAATTGATAAGATAACGATGTGTCGGATCTCTTAAACCATTAAAGAAGATGATGTTACTACCAAACTTCCTAAGCACCATCTTTATGTCCTACATTCTTACACACACAAAACACACATGAAATTTACATAGAATAACATAAATCAATATGCTAAATAAGTAAGACGATATGATGCTTACTTTACCACCATAATAAGTTGTAGCCCAATGTGCTCGCGGTGTGGAGGAAGTTGTGGTTTGTTGTGTTTGATTTTTGACACATTATATAGTTGATAAAATATTTGTAACTCATAGACAGAAAGGTAAAAAGACTAACCACTAATTGGTTTGTTTAATTTATGCATTCATGACATTTTTGGTTTGTATTCTTTGATGTTTAGAGATGGCTTGAAACATGTTTTACTGTACAAACTTTTGTGCACGATTCCTCATGCAAAACATATTGTACCGTACAAACTTTTGTGCACAATGCCTCTTGCGCATTAAATTAAGCACTCTAATCTTTAGATAGTATAGAAGATATACTTTTCATGTTGCTTAGACTACCTTGTACCGTACTATAATTTGTGCACAAATCCTCTTGCACATTAAATTAAGTCACCCAATATTGTGTAATTGATATACTTTTGATGTTGCTTACACTACCTTGTACCGTACAAATTTTTTCAATTACTTGAATCACTAATCTTATGTACTTACCCTTATGCATGACTATTAAATCAATGTACTAATACATGAAGCCTTCACATTTCATTTTTAATTTTTGGGACATTTATTATGACCCCTTTACATTTATAAGGCTACTTAAGCTTTATATAATATATAAGATAAGATTGAATAAACACTCTTATCAATTAATGAAGTAATTGATCTTACTTCTCAAATTTGAAATACATTTAGTACTTTAATCGTCAGTGTCATATTTTACAACTTTATCAGATGTTACATGTTAATCTCACAACAGTTGCGAAATAGTATAACATGAAATTTATTTTCATATTCGGATTGTATGTTGATACAATAATTAGTAACAAACTTTATGGCAGTTCTGGAAACAAAGTACAACGGCTTACATGAAATTGAGCATTAATGCCGTCAGATATCCTAAGGCCAGTTAATTATGAAATCACAAAATGTGGCACCCGTGATGATAGTGCTAGGTGTATTCCTTTTTTTTGAAAAGGAATATTATTATGCGTATGTTTTTAAAATAGTTAACGTCCTGATCAATACAAGGCCGATACCATTCATAAAGTTACTTGACTTAACGACAGACGCGAAATAAAAAAGGATGTCGTACAAACAAATTTGGTCCAAATTCTTTTGCCATGTCATGTTATGTTACCCATAGGTTGTTATATGAAGCTATATTATTCTTGGCATTGCCTTTTTGTCGTTCAAAATATAAACTGTTGTCAAATAATGACCTAATTAATTTTGCTGTACAAACTGAAATACATTTAGCCTTATCGTTATCGTTGTCATACTTTATAACTTAAATTGTACACTGATACACTAATCAGCGATCAACTTTGCGGCAGGACTTCAAACAAAAAATAGCATCTCGCAAAAGGCTGAACTTTAGCTCCAACATAAATGTCAATGTCAGTTAAATTGCTATCGTATCTGCTTTCAGCACCATACCTATTATTCTTTCTTCTTTTCACAAAATCAAAAATTGCTACTGTATTTCAATTAGTTGTACTATGTGAGTCTAAAGTTGTAGATGTTTTACCGATTCTGGTGTGCACTTCGAGTAGTCAATATGCTGGTCTACGGTTCTTTTCGTGACAAGTTCCCTATAATATTTTTGAAGGTTGTAATGACTTTGAGTGTACTCAGTAATCTTGAACATCGTAGTTGTACTTAGGCCATCATTTTCTGTAATGGTTCGCGTGCAAAGACATGCCTATTCTCGAGCAACCTATCCATGTCCAGAATATCAGGTCTGAAGCTCTAAACACGGATAAGTTGTTGGAGAACAAAAGAGTTGAAACATATGCCCAAAAAATTCTATTAATGGGAATTTCTAAGAAACAAGTAGTTATGTGTTCAAAATATGTTTGTGGGAATTCCAGTCATGAATTTTTGTCTGAAAATATGTTACAAACTCCTTCATACTAATGGTTATCTACTTTTACGTTACTTCCAAATTTTGCAAGAATAGTTCACCGTTGAACATTTTAAAATGGGTTTTTTCTTCCTATTTCTTTATGGCCATACACACATTGGCTATAATAAATCTAGATGGGCTTTAATACAACTAAGAGGCGCTGCATGTTGAGATGGCAACGTACTACATTTGAAGCCATATTGTGCAATGCATGTTTTGTAAATTACTAACGTACCCGAGCCTTTTGTTTTACCGGTTACTAACCTATTCAACTATTTTGCTAGCATTTTTTTTCTTTCATATTGTGCAGATGCAGGTTTGAAAATAATGAAATACAAGTGGCTTATAACCACATAATATTGAAAAAAAAAAAAAAAAAATCCTATGTGAGCCCTAAGACACCATCCAAGAAACAAAAGCCACATACAAGTTTTCACTAACCAAAAAAAAAATAAATAAAAATAATAATAATAACCAACATTAGGATTATAAGTATTAAAACAACTACCATAACACTCATGTCAAAACTACAACCATAATTATATAATACCAGAAACATAGAAAATCTAAATTCCCCAACAACACAAAAAACCCATACTACAGACCCAACCAACAAGCAGAAACGTGTCTACAGACCAAGAAAGGTAGATATGAAAGCCATCATCCGATTGGCACTGCGGCGAGCTTCATTGACCCTCAACCTGTAAAACCTCAAACTTTCCGCATCTTCTTCTTACGCCACTCTCAGCGCAACAAGGCTCCTAAAAGCAAGAACCCAACCAGTTATTATCTCAAGCTCCCTCATCATCAACACCTTGTGATTCATACGCTCCTGTATCTCAAAACACATCCTCAGAGAATCACGAGCATTAGCGAGAGCTGCTTTACATGCTCTCTCAAAATGAATGAGCAATTGCCTCTCCATGTGTGTTGAGTTTACATCTTCAGCCAATCTTTGCAACAAAATAAACTGATCAGCTGTTTCCTGTATTATCTTTTACTTATTTTTTTGGAATGTGTTTACAAAGAGTGCAAACAAATGATAGCAAATTAGGTTGTTAAATACCAAAGTAATCATTATGGAGGCTGACATAGGGAGAAGTGATTAGCAATAGAAATTGATTACAGGCCTCTTAAATCACAGATCAACTCCATCAGATACTAACTCTGTTTTGAAGGGAAAAAAAGAAAAAAGAGAAGCCCAAAACAACTAAAACCAAGAATGCACCATGTGTATGTTAAAAACATATACATAAACTAGTAGTTAATAAAATGTGAATAAAAAACAAAAATTATTTCATGCATAGGCCTAAAAAATGGCATGAAAATATTTATACAAGAACAAAAGCATATAGATTACTTATACAAACATTTAAAGCAAAAAGTAATAGGAAAAAAAAATAACAAAATTTTACACAAATAATTAATGCCTTTATTAACAGCTACTGATTAATACAACTAGCCAACTAGGGGTGTTATAAATCCTGACCCGACCCGGACCCAAATAAAGATAATCGGGTAGGGTTACTCGGGTCCAAGATCTAACTCGGGTCAACCCGATTAACCCGAGTATGAACTAGGGTCGGATATCGGGTTCAAAATACTTTGCTATTCGGGTTCGGGTCAACCCGACTAACCCCATTTTTTTTTTCTTGGTTTGAACTTTTAAATACCAATACATTTTACTTGAAATCGTTGTATTACACTTTACCCATTTGTACTACATTTTGGCCAAAAATGTTGTTACGTCTTGTTATGCAATATGCTTGGTAATTAATACCTAAAAACACATGTTTCTACTTGAACTTAAACCAGTTACCCGCATATTGTTTTGTCACATCTGAAAACTTAGGAGTATATAAAATCAACTTTGTTGTTATCGGCCACCGAGTATCAATTAATCAACTAAAATTAAGGTTAATAAGCAGATCTCAGTATGTTGCAGAAACGATATTCATAAATATCCCTTAACGCATTTTTGCATCCAACAATTTTATTGACAAATCATCAAGACATGCATACTTTAAAAAAAATGAGTTTATCATAAATCATACATAACAATCATTCTTTTGTTCCTTACTTAAGTGTTGCATTCTGAGCAATTTAGCTCATTCGTATATGGATTTAAAGAGTATCATATATTTCATGTTTGGATGCTCTGTCGAACTTATTAAATTACACCTTAATGAAAAGTACTTTTTTGTTTCTTAACTACTAAATTTAAGAAATTAAATTTTGGGATTTATATAAATGGCACATACCCAAACTCGAATTGACCCGACTCGACCAACCCGAGTTCAAATAGGATCGGATTTGGGTACGTTTTTTTTAGTTTTGACCCGACTTCGACTCGACCTGAATGACATGAACCCGACCAACCCGACCTGATTAAGACCAACCGGTACTTTTCGCAAACATACATTTATTTAACAAATCTTTTTTAAAGAAAGGATACTTTACTTTATTTAAAACGGATCAATTCCCCATTTAAATTTATTTATCTCTCAATATAATCCAACAATAGTTTTGGGAATATATCTATAGCATATACCACGTGACCCATCCGTGACAATTAACCTTACACCAATGACCAAACCACAGTTACACCTTGGTAACTTCTAGAACCCCTCACAATCTCAGCACGCGTCCTATACTACCATCCAACGGCCCACATATCTCCACGTACACAAAACCACGTCACTCACCCACTATATAAACCCCATCCCCAAACCCCTAACAAAACAATTAACCCTAGTAAACTAAAAAACCATCATCAATCACAAATGGCAAACCCTAAGGTCTTCTTTGACATGAACGTCGGCGGTGCTCCGGCCGGCCGGATCGTGATGGAACTTTTCGCTGACACCACTCCCAAAACTGCTGAAAACTTCCGTGCACTTTGCACCGGTGAAAAAGGAACAGGTAAAGATCATATCAATTTGTAAAATTGTTGTTCTTGATTTTGTTAGTTTATATTTATTTGTTCATATTTTATAAAAAATATATATGAATTGAACAATAATATTTTAAATTGATATGATTTTTATAGGTAAATCTGGCAAGCCCCTGCATTTCAAAGGGTCATCATTCCACAGAGTGATTCCAAACTTCATGTGCCAAGGAGGGGACTTCACCAGAGGCAACGGAACAGGCGGTGAGTCAATCTACGGGGAGAAGTTTGCTGATGAGAATTTCGTCAAAAAGCACACTGGACCTGGAATCTTATCCATGGCTAACGCTGGGCCAAACACCAACGGAAGCCAGTTTTTCATCTGTACCGCTAAAACTGCTTGGCTAGATGGTAAACATGTTGTGTTTGGTCAAGTTGTTGAAGGGCTTGATGTTGTGAAAGCTATTGAGAAAGTTGGATCTCAGAGTGGAACCACTTCTAAGCCTGTTGTTATTGCTGATTGTGGTCAGATCTGATTGGGTTCAGATCTGTTGCTATGATTTTACCAGCTTTAATTCCGTGTTTTCGTGTTATGTCTAGTGATTGTGTGAGGTTTAATATGTGTTTCTGTTGATTTCATCATGAGGTTTTGTTTGATGAAGTTGAACTAGTAATGTGATATCAGTATCGAATAATTAGGTTTTAATTTCCACTGTTTCGTTATTAATTTGTGTTTTGTTTTATATTTTGATCCATGATTTAACTAAATAATGTTGACATTGTGGAAATTGATTTTTTAAAGTGACAAAAAAATGGGTTGTTAAAAATGTGGCGAAAAAGTCATGTGACAATGAGTGGGATTTGTCACGCGTATAACATAACACGTGTTTATTTGTTTGGATTCATATGCCGTGCCTTATCCATCCGACTTTTACTGTAGACTATACTTTATTACGTATCGGTTTTTGACCATTTAATTGTTTTGGTATAAGATCATATTATTTGATCAAACTCGCATTGTACACTTGTCAAAAAGGGTTACCAATATATTTAGGGAATATATTAGCCATAATTTGTTATAGATAATTGGCTACAATTTTAAGCTAAAACTGTGGTTCATGAGTTTTTTGGTTCATGAGTATTTTTTGTG
This sequence comes from Artemisia argyi, assembly GCA_030686995.1. Taxonomy (NCBI): domain Eukaryota; kingdom Viridiplantae; phylum Streptophyta; class Magnoliopsida; order Asterales; family Asteraceae; genus Artemisia; species Artemisia argyi. Next base: position 106,625,319 of record CM060696.1, read on the forward strand.
GTATGTCCCTACGTCACGTCATTTTGAAGTTTAATGGAGATTAACTACACAGACAAAATTTGTTGTTGGTTAATGTGCACTTTTTTCTCTTGTAGGCAAATGTTATTGTTAGGGGGTGACAATCATGTTTAATGATGCCTAGAAAATAATTGTAATTAGCCAATCATGTTAAGCCAACTAATTTCATGCATTTGAATGCCTAAGCCCATATGTTTAGTGGCAATGTTATGCCGATCGATGCCTAATTCCATTTCATGCCTTTGGTAACTCCCTAAACCATTGCAACGGTCCAAAATATTTAATGCAAATTCTCACATCGAATCGGTAATTGATACCGGATGGAATGCCGATTTGGCCATGCCAAGTGTGTGGTTTTGTGTTGCCGATTCACGCCGACGGTTGCCGACCCAATACCGACTACGATGCCACCCCCTTATACCAATACAATTACTATATGACATTATGACTATCCACTAATCATTTTTTTTTTAGGTTGATTCATTAATTTTTACACTTGTTTTAATCTTAGAAGGATATGTAGGAACAAACAGTAGGAAGAAATATCATTTTGCATAAAAGTATATATGATTGAAATATATAACTTGAAAACTGAATTTGGACCGATAAAAACCAAAAACTTGAATTGCACTTTTTATCAACTTAGATCTTTTTTACCGACCCGAACTCGAAACTTACTATTGACCTATTTTGGACAGAAACCTACTTTACATGAAGTTATTCGACATCTTAGTTATTTGTATATGAAATTGAGCTTGAGCTTGAAGTTATCTTAGAACACTTTACATGAACTTATTATACATATATACATTTGTTGGGAGCCTTTATGGCAACCCCACCCATGCCAACACTGTAGAAACCACTTAGGCCCGGGTCGGGTTTGGGCGGGGCGGATCAGGTTTGGGCGGGGCGGGACTAACGGTCGTTAGATATTTAACGGCTGTTAGCTAACGGTCGTTATCTTTAACATTTTCTTTAAAAATCCATGCCAAATTGGTCCTTCATCTCAGAAGTTCGTTGCATATTAAGTCCTCTCATAATTTACATGATTGGTCCTTCATGTTATACGTCCATTGCAAAGTCAGTCCTTAGTCACTAAATTGACGTTAAGTAGCTACCGGCCGTTATTACACTTTCTCTATTCGGAAAACACCCCGCGGCAACGCGCGGTTTTCCAACTAGTTTGACTACATAGGATGAATTGGCCCAATACATTCAGGACCTAAACACAAATGTACTTAATTACACAACCTAAACTATGACAAACTGCAGATGTAATACTAATGGCTAACCATTGACAATGTTTACCCAACTACGATGCCCAAGTACGCGTAATTGCCGAGCTTTTACAAGATATGTTTGTCTACACAACACTTCGTCTCAGACTGAAGAGGGTGTGAGGGTGTATTTGCATATGTTTTTTTTTTTTTTTTTTTTTTTTTTTTAATTATTTTTTTTGGTAGCCATTGCTTCCGACGAATTTACGGGGTTTGAATCCATCGTCACACATACTCAAACAGGGTAAAACATTTTTTTTCTTCAGGAGATTGGTTTACCACTTCAGGTTTTTTGCACCTGGTGGGAATTGAACTTGAGGCCTCACATATTTTAGAGTGATAATCACAAGACATTTTGTCACTAGGCCATCCCTGAGTGGTTTATTTGCATATGATGTAACAATATGTTATGATGGCTTACTGTGGTGTGAAGGATAAATGAAAAAGGTTACACTGAAAATAGCTTGGAAAACTTTATATATTTTGAATTTGCAAAATTCCAAGTGGATGCACAAGTTGTTGGATCGCCGACCTAAAGTTGCTTTGGTACCTTGATGAATGATCTTTTATTGGATGTCCGAATATGGGATACTACTATCTTGGGTTGACATTTGGTTACTCGGTGCTCTAATCTTAAGGTAAGGGAAACAAACCGTTATTCGGTGTTTCAATCTTCAGGTAAATGCCTTAATCAACTTGTTTTTAGGAAGCATCACAACATTTTTTTTGGATAAAGGGTTACCACATTAAAATATATTCATCACAAAAAGTTAAATACAAAATTGTTACAAAGTAATTGGAATAATACCCGTTCAAGGGTTGTTGTGCCATTCTCATTCATTATATAGAGTTAGGGTTACATGGAGGAGGATACATAATTACAATGAAGCCCCTACACTATACATCAATATACACAGATATAAATAAAGGATAAAATATAAATTACATAGTTAACACACCCCCCGCAGTCCGAGCTGGAGGATCCCGAATGCTAAGACTGGACCTAAACTCGAAAAATAACTGTGAGGGTAATCCTTTAGTGAAAATATCTGCAAACTGATGCGCAGAGGGAACATGTAACACACGCACATGTCCAAAGCCAACACGTTCCCTCACAAAGTGTAAATCTATCTCTATATGTTTGGTTCTTTGGTGCTGTACCGGGTTAGAAGCTAAATAGACTGCACTGATATTATCACAGAAAACAACAGTAGCACGAGACAAGGGACAAAACAACTCAAGGAGAAGATTGCGTAGCCATGCTGATTCAGCAACAACATTAGCTACACCCCTATATTCAGCTTCGGCACTAGAACGAGAGACGACATGTTGCCGCTTGGAAGACCAAGAGACAAGGTTATCGCCTAGAAAGACACAAAAACCAGAAGTAGACCGACGTGTCTCAGGACAACCCGCCCAGTCTGCATCAGTGTACGAGATCAAACGATCAACGGATGAAGGACGGATAAAAAGCCCAAGAGACAAAGTCCCTTGCAGATAACGTAAAATACGTTTTAGTGCATTCATATGTGGTTCACGAGGATCATGCATAAAGAGACAAACTTGTTGAACAGCATACTGAATATCAGGACGAGTGAACGTGAGATATTGTAATGCACCTGCAAGACTACGATAGAGTGTAGGATCTGAAACAGGAGTACCAAGTGACGACAACTTAGATTTAGTATCAACAAGAGTGCGACATGGATTGCAGTTATCCATGTCAGCACGAGAGATGATCTCTCGAGCAAAAGTAGATTGGGCAAGAAACAATCCCGAGGAAGAGCGAGTGGCTGAAATACCAAGGAAATATGAAAGCGACCCAAGATCAGTCATTGCAAACTCAGATGAGAGACGAGAGACAACGCGTTGTACTAAATAAGTTGAAGATGCCGTCAGAATAATGTCATCTACATATAAGAGCAAGTAGATGATATCTTGACCACGACGATACGTGAAAAGGGAGGTATCGGATTTGCTACTACGAAAACCAAGAGAGGTGACATAGACTGCAAATCGTTGGTACCAAGCACGAGGTGCCTGCTTAAGACCATAAAGAGCCTTACGAAGGAGACACACATGATGAGGAAACGCAGGGTTAACATAACCAGGAGGTTGTTTCATATAAACCTCTTCAGTTAAATCACCATTTAGAAAAGCATTTTTTACATCTAGCTGATGAATGGGCCAATGTTGAGAAACGGCAATGCTAAGGACAATGCGAATAGTGGCTGGCTTGACAACAGGACTAAAAGTCTCATCAAAGTCTATACCTGGTTGTTGAGAGAATCCTTGAGCAACCAAGCGCCCTTTGTATCTCTCAAGATTTCCCAAACTATCAAATTTATGTCGATAAAGCCACCGACACCCAACAATGTTGGCATGATAAGGACGAGGAACAAGATCCCATGTGTGATTGGAAAGAAGAGCAGACATTTCAGAGTCCATAGCTGCTTTCCAGTTAGAATCACGCATGGCTTGAGCCGTAGACCTAGGAATAGGAGAGGGTACATTAGTGGCCAATAGATTGAGTCGATCAACCTGCTTTAGGGACCCGGTTTGAGACCGAGTTACCATAGGGTGAGTTTTGATAGGCTCAGGGCTTGGACTAAAGTTAGGAGGAGACATGGACTCAACTTCTGTAGAATTGGACGAACCCAAGGCACGAACAGAGCTAGGAGCAGATGTTTCGTCATGGTTAAGGGTTCCGTCGGCAACGCTAGGAGACCCCACTTCTCGATGAATGGTCTGCGACGACGGAGAAGCTGCTGCATCACGGCTAGAAGTGGTTTGAGAATTTTGATTTGAAGAGGGTAAGGGTCCAAAACCAGGTGGAACAAGTGGGGCGTCTTGTAAGCCAAAGATGTCATACTCCGAACTAGATGGCTTGGAATAAAAAGAGGAATACGGAAAATGAGACTCATCGAACCGAACATGACGAGAGATGATCACTTTATGTGTAATCAGGTCATAACACCGTGATCCACGATGATCAGCAGAAGGACCAAGATAGACGCATGCAGTGGAGCGAGGAGCTAGTTTGTTTTCACTAGTGGCGGTTAGATTTGGATAACACAAACACCCGAAGACTCGCAAATGATTAAAGGTAGGAAAGAAACCATACAATAATTCAAATGGAGTTTTAAACTGAAGTGTTGTTGTTGGAAGAAGATTAAGAAGGTGAACCGCCATGTTCATAGCTTCCACCCAAAAAGAGGATGGTAAGGAAGCTTGAAACAAAAGAGTTCGAATTACATTGTTTACAGTTCTAATGGTACGTTCAGCCTTTCCATTTTGTTGAGATGTGTAAGGACAAGAGAAGCGAACCTTGATACCATGTTTTTGACAAAGTGTCAAGAAATTATAATTATTGAATTCCTTCCCATTATCGCATTGGAATGACTGAATATCAGTTTTGAACTGATTGACAACATAGGCACGAAAGTTTGAAAAAACTGTAAATACATCAGATTTGTTGCGCAAAGGGAAAATCCATAAAAAGTGAGAGTAATCATCTAAAAATAGGATGTAATATTTAAAACCACTCAAACTCACAACAGGTGACGTCCACAAATCAGAATGTATTAACTCAAACAAACGAGATGTTTTTGAAACAGAATGACTAAAAGATAAACGACAATGTTTTCCAAGTTGACATGCATGACAACTTGATGACAATTTATTTGAACATGAAATAAATTTTCTAGAAAGCAAGAAATGAAAAATAGATGATCCCGGATGACCAAGGCGACGATGCCAAGTGTCAGACGAGATAGCCAAAGCCGCAACATCTTGAGGTGAACTTGACGAGGAAGGAAGAACCGGATAAAGATCACCCGTACTATTGCAACGTTGGAGAAAAGCACCAGTATTAAAGTCCTTCACAGTGAAACCAAACGGATCAAATTCAACAGAAACCCAATTATCAATAGTAAATCGACGCACAGAAATAAGGTTTTTGATGAGTTTGTCAGAAACAAGGATGTCTTTAAGGTAAAGACGATTATCAGAGAAAGGAAAAAAGGCATTACCAGTGTACTGAACAGGAATTACAGCACCATTACCAACCATAATAGATCTAGAAGTATTACTAGGTGTTAAGGAAGTGAAGTTACCTGAATTGAAGCTCATGTGTGAGCTGGCACCTGTATCCATATACTGTTGAGGATCGTACTGTGGTGGTTGTTGAAGCGACATGGAGCTGAAGACGGAGGCAAGATCAGTTGGCTGTTGTTGATAACCAAATGAAGGTCTTGGAGCAGTAGCAGCATATCCACCAAATGGAGCAGCATATCCTCCAAACTGAGGTGCATATAGACCATAGTGTGGTTGGACACCATAGTATGGTGGTGCACCAAATATAGGAGGAGGTAATGATGGTGGCGGTGGTTGTAGTTGTTGAGGAGACGGTAGAACTTGAGAGGAACCATTGGCCGGCGAATGGCCGGAGCTTGCAAAGTGAGCAGCTTGAGGACGAAACTGATGACTATAGTGAACTGGAGCATACGACGTGTTGCCATAAGTGGAAGCAAGTTGTTGTGAATGTCCCATTCCTGAAATACCTGCAGAAGAAGAATTACCTGCATCACCACTATTAGTAACCCCCCCCTTGGGAGCCCCACGATTATTACCCCCATTTTTGTTAGACTTGTTTTTCCCTTTTCCATTATTCGAACGGGTAGTCGTGGAAGTGTAAAGGGCAGTAGATGAGTTTAACACAGGGTCACATGAGGGTTCAGCTTGGTCATCACGTGATTCATGCAACAAGAGCATGTTACGCGCATCAACAAACGAGGGAAAGGGTTTGGTGTTAGTAATGATATCTTTCATGCTGTTGTAGGATGGAGGTAAATGGCGAAGTATTTGCATGACAAGTTCAGTTTCACTAACAGGTGAATCAACATCAGTTAAGGCATCCGCAATATTCTTAATGGTTTGACAATAATCTGTTATAGACATAGAGCCCTTTTTAGTAGTAGTAAAGGTTTCTTTGAGTTGAAGGGATCTAGACATCTTATTGTTTGTAAAGAACCCGTCAATGTTATCCCATAGATCCTTAGACGTACATTTGTCTCGAATGACTATTTTTAAAAGACTCGCTTCACAAGTGGTATAGAACCAGGTTTTAATTTTAGAGTCCATAGAATACCAGTTAATGTCATTAGGTCCACTTGGCGTAGAATCCCCAGTTATATGACCATTCACCTTAGCGGAAGTACACAAATCCAAAAAGATTGTTCGCCACAGTTTATACATAGAACCATCGACAGATAATTTAAAACTAAAGTTTTGATAAACATTAGTTAAGGAATAAGCGAGGGAACTAGCAGATGGGACTGTGGTGTCAACAACAGCGGCGGTTGTCATGGCAAAAATAACGAAAAAAGGGAATCACAAAACCAAACAAAAAATAGGAAAGTAAAAAATGCGTGCTCACCGCGGGTAGAAGACAATGTGATGAATGCAAATAAGATGGCGACACCAACCGTAGACGTCACTTGCAGATTTGCTTCAAAAAAAAGTCTTGATCTTAGTGCACGTGTCTTGAACTTGTGGATTAGATTTGTTGAAAAAAGCTAACACACACAATTAAATATTCAAAAGTCACAACAAATAATGATGTATTGTGTATAATGAATATTTAATAAACACTTGAAGAGGGCAGCGGAAAAAAAATTTAGATCGACCAATTTTATTGTTGACGGCTGAAAAGAGAAAACCTAAAATATTAGGCTCTGATTACCATGTTACAAAGAGAAAACCTAAAATACCCGTTCAAGGGTTGTTGTGCCATTCTCATTCATTATATAGAGTTAGGGTTACATGGAGGAGGATACATAATTACAATGAAGCCCCTACACTATACATCAATATACACAGATATAAATAAAGGATAAAATATAAATTACATAGTTAACAAAAATGACATGTCATAAACACTCCTTAATTGTCTATCAATCTTTTACTTGAGGTTAATGTGAAAGCAATACGACATTAATGCATAGTCATGCCCATTGTTCTTCATGTTACTTCTCTGATCGACCCACCTGTCCAATGATCGTTCCTTCTAACAAACATGATTACTTTCGAAAATGATAATGTTCCATTTTTAAAAAACCATTCAAATATCTGAAAATATATGTTTTGAGCTGATACATCAAGTATGAAACCTAACTATCAATATATCATCACATATTCACATCACAAAAGCTAAAAGCACCCGCATAAACTTTACTTTTGTAAGAACTCAAACTTTTTACCAATATAAGTTACTTGATAAACACAAGCGGCCATTTTTGTAACATGATTTTATTAAGGAACTTGTTAAGAAAATTTAAAAATACGATGGTCCTAAAATTATAATCTCTCCATCCCATTTCAGGTGTTCATATTACTCCCCGTCCCAAAATTATTGTCCACTTTGAATTTTCAAAGTCAAAATGGTATAACTTTGACCACAATTTTTTTTTATTATATAATATTTGATGAAAAATTATATCATTGAAAAGTAGACTTAAAACCCAATCCATTTATATATTTTGCATCAAATATTATATAACACACACAAAAATATTTAAGGTCAAAGTTGAAGAAGAAAAACTAAAAAAGTCAACACTGGACATTTGGGACGGAGGGAGTACTATTTTAGTTTGGTTAATTGGATTATTTGATTGTTTTAACCGTCATTAAATATTTCAAAACTGTAAAGTTGATTATTAGTTTATTACTTGTTACATTTATTGATTTTAAATAAGAATGGCAATGGGGGCGGGTTTGGGATAGAGTGGCCATCCTCATCCCCAAACCCGATTAGCAAATCATGCCCCAAACTGCCCCAATCTCCATTGTGGATTTTATCGGGGCGCCCAATTGAGGCGAGATGCTCCCCAAACCGCTCCGATCCCCGTTAGGGTTTTTATCGGGGCGTCTTTTGGGCACAATGCTCCACCAAATATATGTTGTTCCCCCGTATATTATCAGTTTTACATCATATTTTAGCAATATGATTATATGTAATAACGTGAAAAATCAAAACCCACTAATAATATATTAAGTACTAGCCTTAATAAGTTTTTCAACAAATTAAACATAAATAATGACAAATCATCCTTTAGAAATCAAAACTTCTTTAAAATATACTCCATTCGTCCCATAATTATAATCCACTGTTGACTTTTAAAGTCTTTAGTTTTCAACTTTTATTTGTGTAATATATGAATGAATTGAGTTTTGAATGTATTTTTCATTGGTATAATTTTTATCAAGTATTATATAACACAAATAAAAATATATAAGGTCAAAGTTGCCAAATAAATACGTAAAAAGTCAACAGCAGACTATAATTGTGAGACGGAGGTAGTATGACAAGAAAAAGTTTTAAGCACACTCTGCGATCTTTCAAAAATACAAAACTATAGAAATTCGATAATCTTGTTTTTATTACGGAAATACTAACATGCCAATAAATGAGCATAATATATCCATATGGACCATATGTATATAATGTTTCGGGGCGGGGCGGGTTAAGGATGTGGTTCTCGCTTCTCACCCCGAACCCGATAAAATTCCCCACCCCGAAACCTGATGCTGCATGCCCCGCCTCGCCAAAAAACTTCGGGTTTCGAGGAAAGTTCGGATTTTTTCCCATCCTTTTAAGGGTAAATATGACATTTTGTTATGTAACAAATGCATGCACCTATCATGAAATGATATTTTTGGACCAGGAAGTATCTTAATCATCTTCCCTCAAATTACCCGTGTTCAGTTTGAAGTTTTGCAGAATTAAACAATCGGAACTTAAACTCCCCAAACGCTGTCGTTTTGTTAGTGATTTTAATTCAAATTAGTTAATTTATTTCACACAATATTATAACTTTGTTAGTTCTGTTTAAAATTTTACAGAATCTGATATTGTCAAAGAGCTACATCAACAAATTGTTCATCACTTGTAATTTTTTATTTTATTTATTTATTTATTTTTATATATATATATATATATATATATATATATATATATATATATATATATTTTTTTTTATAGAAATTTATATTGTAATAGTAAGATTGAGAATAATAAGGATGATTTATTGTGACAGTTTCTATTGATGTTATGATATTTTTGTGATATACTACTGATCAGGCGAAAAAAGCGATATTTTTGTTAATTTTAAGACTAAGACTATGTTTGGCGACAGGTAGCAGTAAGCAGTAGCAATACGCTAGCAATACGCAGTAAGCTGTAGCAGTAAGCAGTAGCAGTAAGCATTAGTTGCTTGTTTAAAAAACGTGTTTGGTAACGTAGCTGTAATTGTAATTATAAAATGTAAAATTACGAAAAAGGACATATACTTATGAATGAATGTTATTTTTTAAGGGTAAATTGGTAATATTAAAAGTAAAACGCTAGCGGTATATTGGAAAGCTTCTTTAGGAAGCATTAAGATTGCAAGCTTTTAAGGTGTTGCTAAACGCTAGCAGCAGTGTTGCCAAACAAGCATTAAGACTGGAACGCTTGTCGCTCGTCGCTTACCGCTCTTAAACGCTTCCAAGGTGTTGCCAAACATGACTTAAGTTTAAATTGTAGTAACAAGATATATATGGCTTTGGGCATAACTGATCCTATATCGTTGGCTGGACCGACTGAGTTTGATATAATTAAGACCAACGAGCTCGAAAAGGTTTCTATATTTTTTAATGTTGTCAACATAGGTGGTTTAGGAAGTACCTACTACATAGTTTACTTTTGTTTTGTTTTGTTATGTTTAGTTTTTGGTGGATGCTGGATTATATGAGAGTCACGAAGAGGCGATAAGTAGGGAAGAGGTTTTAGGGCGCTTGGATCAGGTTGGATTTTAAGGTTTTGCGTATAAAAAAGTAACGAACTTTGGGCTGATCAAAATGAAAAAAATTGTATTTGAGTTTCAAATTATATGCAAAAACGCCATCTTTTACATTTTATTTTACGATTTAACCATTTGTTGCCCAAAATTGGCAATTGAGTACCATTTTTGATAATTTTGACACCCTAAGTAGGATTTGGCCCATGGTTCGTTACCTTAATGTGCAAAAATCCCTTTTTTATTCGAGTTTTGTGGTTTTATAGTTTTTGTTAATGGTTTTTGTAAATTGAACAGATTGTGAAAACGTGGGTGAAAAAGGTGAGTCGAGCGAGAGGGCTAAATGAACAGCTTGTACAGGAAGCTAATGCCAAAATTTTCACCTCCGGATCCTATCGTCTTGGGGTATGTCTCTAATACGCTTATGTAGTTGATAATACGCAGATTTTAAGTTTTGACTATCAGGGTTGGTTTCCGTTATCGCATAATATGTTTAGCAATACTGCATTGACTTCAAGTAAACTGTAGCTCACGTAGTATATGCTTACGCCATTAGTTTAGGAGAGAGAATAGTGACTCTTATGTATTTAGTTAGTTTAAACTTTCCTCGAACCAAGAAGTGATGACGAGAATAGATATTCAAGCGATGTAGTTTTGTTTACAAGATCAGTATGTGAGCCGCTGTTTAATTATTGTCATTTCTGTTTGTAGCTTGTGTGGGAAAATACTGTAAGTCCTAAGTCCTGATTTTCGTGATTGATCATATTGATACAATATCTTTATATACTTATTTGAGCTCATGTGTCAGATGTTTTGAGGCCATTTATTAATACGTTTCGTTTGGGAGAAGGCACTTGGTAGTAGAAATGGCTTAAAGTTAGTAGTGCTACTGCTGCCTGTATTGGTAAAAGCTAATGGGGTTGTAAGAGTTTGCCCTTTTTGACTCGTGCCCTTTTTGGACCCTTCACCTGAACTCGCCCGACTGGCCGTTTTGCCACCTCTAGTTGTTTGCAATAAAAGAGCATGACATCTAACTTTTTATGACTAAAATTTAAACATCTCTGCAAACGGTGTGACTGAAGTGTTTAGAATGGAAAAAATGAGAAATGACAGTTGATAAAAAATGTAACCCAAGAAAAGTTGATGTCTCTTACCGGCAAAAAAATATGATACCGTAGCCTGTAGGTTTCCCGAAGTAATTTGGATTTAAAATACTATTAATTGTCATTCATCCATTTGGAAGTTATTTCTGGTCTCACCTTATCTGATATATATCTGTTAACAGGTGCATGGACCTGGTGCAGATATTGATACACTCTGTGTTGGACCCAGACATGCAGACCGAGATGTACAATATGCTTCACTCTTTTGCTAATCTTGTAATTTTATCGTATTTGTTGGGCAGTCATCTTGATAATGGTTGTATGATTTGTCACAGGAAGATTTCTTTGGTGAGCTTAAAAGAATGCTCATAGAGATGCCTGATGTAACGGAGATGCATCCTGTACCTGATGCTTATGTTCCTGTAATGAAGTTCAAGTTGAATGGGGTTTCAATTGATCTTCTATATGCTCGACTTTCACTTTTAGTTATACCTGAGGTAAGTATTAAACCTTTCTTGCCTTCATTATATTTTATACTGTTAAAGATTAATGGTGATAAACTAGATAAGGTTATGTGGGTTGCTAATGAGGATTATATTACAGGATTTGGATATTTCTCAAGATTCAATACTGCAAAATGCAGATGACAAGACAGTTCGGAGTCTTAACGGATGTAGAGTTACTGACCAGATCCTGCGTTTGGTACCCAACATTCAGGTTTTGGCAATTGCTCCTTCTTTGTGATTCTGTATATTAATATGAATTCGTTAGATACTGTAGTTAGCTTTACAGATAAACAGGCTATTGTCTAGCATTTTGTGATTTTAATTCTGTTTCATTTATGGGGTGTCTGTTAAATCTATTTAGAGGTGACAATTTGGGTGGGTTGGGAAACCGGCAATCATTTTTTTATTCATTACTAAAAACAATTTTTAAATTCTGATTACTAAAAAGTAATCTTATAATAGGAACTTAAATCTTTGATAATTTTTTTTAGGAGCTTCCCTTCTTCAAAAGTAGACTGGGGGCGACTTTCAAATCTTCAGTAAAGTCTACCCTCCTCCTCCCTTTATTTAAAAAAGGAAATGACCTGTTGGAGATCAGACACAATCCAAATCGACCCGTTTATATGTAAACGGGTTAAATTACAATATCTACTTTTTTTTTTTTGTGCTTTTCCTGGTCAACTAATTTACTCTTTTTTATTGGTATTTCAGAGCTTCCTCACAACATTAAGATGCATGAGGTTTTGGGCTACGCGACGTGGTGTCTATTCAAACGTAAACCATTTTCTTTCAATGATAATATTTGCAGATTTGATTAATAGAAATGTGTAGTTTGATGCATCTTACTCTTCAAATTATTGGTATTCAGGTTGCAGGATTTCTAGGTGGAATAAACTGGGCTTTGCTTGTTGCACGGATCTGCCAGCTGTATCCTAATGCTCTGCCCAATATGTTGGTTTCTAGATTCTTCAGGCTTTACACTCATTGGCGATGGCCATATCCAGTAATGCTTTGTGCTATTGAGGAAGGATCACTTGGGTTGCAAATTTGGGATCCTAGAAAATACTTTAGGGATAGATCCCATTTAATGCCTATTATTACTCCAGCTTATCCTAGCATGAACTCTAGCTACAATGTGTCAGCAAGTACTTTAAAGATAATGACCGAAGAGTTTAAAAGAGGTCATGATATTTGTGAGGTATGGTACATGCGTTTGTTTTGTGTTGGAATAATGCGTACACCTGCAACCCAAGTTTTCAAAGGTTATCAAAACAGCATTTCAGGCCAGTTTGGTTTTGTTGCCAAATTTTGGCCAAAAATCCAAATCATGCTAAATGACGTCCAAAATTCAAAAACACATTATATGATTGAACTAAACTGTTCTAAACAGCTAAGGTTTTTAAATAACTTCTAAGCAAACACGTGCAACAATTACATAATCATCGGTTTGTTGTACTTTTTTCTAAAAACACATGCAACAATTTCCAATTAGGGGCATTTTTGTCTTTTAAGATTTATTCGACTAGTTTCTAGCCAGCTTTAATGAAACAAAATTGATGCTTGCTGTCTGGTACCTGGTTGGTCTTAATGGAACATATTGAATACTCGTGTGGCCTATGTGTACCCATATTCCTTGATCTTTATAGAAAAAGAGATCCGTCATTCATTAGCTCATTTGCTACGAGCTTGGGGTCACTTTCACTTATGTTTTCTTGCTGGTGTAGGCTATGGTGTTAAATAATGGTAGCTGGCTTGAACTTTTTGAGCCCTATCGTTTCTTTGAAGCATACAAGAATTATCTGCAGATAGATATAGCTGCTGAGAATGATGATGATATGATGAACTGGAAAGGCTGGGTCAAATCTCGCATACGCCAGCTTGTATTGAAGGTGATTGATTATATCTTTAGTCGCATTCTGGCCTTCCTCTTGGAGCGTTTTTTTAAGGGGTGGTAATATTGACCCGTCTACGGAAAAATTGGATCGATTTGTGCTGTGTTTTTCTGAAATGGGTCACTGACAAAATTTGGTTAAAAAGGAACAGGTCAAACCAGATGAAATCCTCCCAAAGCCTATACTTATCACTTTATGTGTCTACTGACTTGACCTGATCAGACCCGTAGCACAATAATTATTTATAAGAGACTATCAAAGATGGAAAATAGTGTGAACGTGTCAACTGACCTGACCAGACCCGACCAGTAGCACATTAATTATCCACTATACACAAACAAAAACGTAAAAATGATTAATTTAGCGTTTATGTGTCAACTGACCTGACCTGACCAGACCCATGCACAAGGTGACCCGTTGCAACCCGAGCTCATTTGACTCTTTCACTTACCGGCTGACTAACTCACCCATTATGCCACTTCTTTTTTCTTCCATTTATAATACTTTTTTTGTGCTAATAAATTTAGATAGAGAAAGCCACCAGCCAAATGCTGCAATGTCACCCACATCCATGCGACTTTTCAGACAAGTCAAATCCGTTTCACTGCAGTTTCTTTTTAGGTCTTCAACGAAAAGAAGGTGTCCCTGTGAATGGATCAAATAAGTTCGATATAAGAATAACAGTTGAAGAATTTAAAACCAGCATCGGTTCTCGTTCATATCAATCATGGAAGCCTGGGATGGAGATATATGTAACCCATATAAGGCGTCGAGACATTCCTGCTTTTGTTTTTCCTGGCAGTATTCGACCTGCACGAGCTACTAGAGTGAGTTTAGAGGTAAGGCAGGCCCCAGAAACTAGTGCCGCCAGCAGTGTCAGTGTGGATGTAGGAACTTCAGTTGATGTTAATGTTGTTGATGGACCAGATGATGATACAAGGAAACGGAAACGGGAGGATGAGGATGTGTTGACTAAGTTGACTGCTCCCAAACTCGTTAGAATTGAAAACAAGGGAATTAGTGTGGGTGGTCCTTCAACTGATCCTTCCAAGGACGTTAACGTAATTGATCAAGTAGGGACATCTGTATTCAAAACTGAGGTTTTGGACCGACACAATGAGGATATGAGTGGTTCCTTAACTTCTAAAGAAGCAGAGAAGCTTGCGATTGAGAAGTTAATGTCTAGTCCTTATGAGTCCCATCAGGGTTCCCCACCAGAACTAGAGGAGCTAGAAGAACTTGATAATAATAATAGTAATATCCAAGATAAGTTATTTAAGGGAAACATGGAAATTTCAACTAATAAAGAACTAGCTAATTCTGTGACAGCTAGCAATACTATAGGTACTTCTTCCAGTTCGCAGTTGAATGGGAGCTTAGAAGAACTTGAGGTTGGTTACCAATATCTTTTACTTATGAGTAAACTACTTATCATTGAGTTGTTTCTTATATTCTTATACATCATCGGTCTTCCTGTTGTAATTTCTGAAAGTTAAGGATTAATCAAACAGCATGTTTGTACACGCATTTGACAAAGTAGATTTGAATCTAGGTTCTTTCTTCTTGAGGACCTAATAAGGGGAGATGATTTCCACCACTTTTTTGTCGATACACCATTTCTAATTTTACAATAATGCCCTCACACGAATTTTTGATAGTGGTGACTTGCTTTTAGTATGAGCGTATCATGGTAAAAACATAAAATTTGGTGGTATATGGATTGAACTAAGTGGTGTGCAAATCACTTCCCCCTAATAACACATTACTCTTGTATTTTGCTGCCTAAATAATGTGAATATTCCTAGAAGTAACTTTGCTTAATAAACAAGCTTTACCTATCGTAACTGGTATACCTCTTCACTTGATCATCACCGTTTCTCTTGATCTTATACACCCATTTGTTTCCAATGGGTTTTCTTCCTCCTGGCAGTGGCATTTCACCAATGGCCGCCAAACATTTATCCTTTCTAAGCATAGCCTTCATCTTTTATTTCCACAATGAGAAATTATTCCCATTGAACTTTTCGATTTCAAATTTTGCCGCCATTGCTACAATCACAATCTTCTTTTCGACAAAATTACGATTTGTGGAGAATAGTAACGGATAATTTTTGAGCGAGTATAATCTTATTTATCTTTGACGTGGAGGGTCCACTTATAAGTAGCGGTGTTTTAGGTTTACTAAGAATGTACTTTGGGAACCATAGTAATCTGTTTAGCATTCGTTATAATCTGTAGGCTTCAATTATTTATAATATGTATAGAGCCAGTAGATACTAGGCCTACAAGTAGTCCATAAACATTATTTCCAACAGTTTATGTATGGTTTCTGGTACTCTGTCAGAAATGTTGTGTTACATGAAGCTGAATACACTTTTGATCTTTTTTTATTACCTGTTTCTAGTGGATATATGTGTGTTGGTAAAACAGAGTTAGTTTGATAGTCATATTTCGTGTAAAAGTCATACTTTTTCATCACACGTACCTTTATTAGTTTTGTACCAATTCGCGATACTTAACATTTTGTTTAAATTACCTACTTTGTTTATAGGCCCCTGAACTGGATGTGCCCTTGCCGAGTTCGGTTCATGCTACGGCTGCATCACAGAAAAAGCCAATCATCAGGTACTTGTTTATGTATCTGCTATAAATAACTTGATTAACGTTTGTTTAATATTTATTTATATTTGGTCAGTTAAATACATCTAATTTATTAAATTTCTCTCCCAACATATATATGGGTGTTTGACTTGATGCACAGCTTAATGGTAGCATATGAGTCATAATAAACTTGAGCTATTGGATTCGCAGTAGTGTCAACAGTTTCTTGCATTTTATTTTTTGGAATATGTAATTTCTTTCCGAAGAATAATGGGCAATATTAAAGTTTTGGTTTATTCGGCTATTCCTATTAAAATTGCCACCTCTGTTGTGCCCCAAATTATGAAAACAAAGTAACCCTTAATATGAAATTCCAAGATTATCAATAGATCGATCTTTTATGAATTATGAAGCGTATCACATTAACAACTCCTTGCTTGAAATGTTGTAACAAGCCATCTTCTTGTTTGCAGGTTCAGTTTCACCTCCTTGGTCAAGCCTACTGGCAATAGCTCCTGAAAGCGGTATGCAACTCCAGTGTAGAGTTTTCCTAGTTACAATATGTGCTGCCAGCCCCTCAAGAAACAAACAAGATCAATATTGCAGTCTGTTGTAGCGTAGTAATGATATAAATGTTAAAAAGAGTTAGCTTGTTCGTTACATACAGAAACAGTAGGCATGCAAAACAGCAATTGGTCATTGCCTATTACCGTAAACTAGCAAACATTGGGTTATCAACAAAAGCAGGCGTTAGTAATCATAAAAATAGTTCAAGTTTCAAACTCTTATCAGTTTTTTTTTTTTTTTTTTTTTTTTTTTTTTTTTTTTTTTTTTTTTTTTTCTATACTGGTTTTGGTGATCTAAGATACTCCAAAATCGTTTTTATTGATTGTGTATTGCTAAATTCTGTTTAGTGATTTATGGTGTGATCCTATCGTCTTGGGTATGTCTCTAAATCACTTATGTAGCAATTAAGTTGATAATAAGCAGTTTTTAAAGTTTTGACTATCAGCGTTGGTTTCCGTTATCGTGTAATATGTTCAACAATGCTGCATTGACTTCATGTAAATTGTAGCTCACGTAGTATATGCTTACGCCATTAGTTTAGAAGAGAGAATAGAGACTCTTATTGTATTTAGTTGGTTTAAACTTCCTCGAACCAAGAAATGATGATGACAATAGATATTCAAGCGAAGTAGTTTTGTTTACAAGATCAGTAAGTGAGCCGCTGTTTAATTATTGTAATTTCTGTTTGTAGCTTGTGTGGGAAAATAATGTGTCCGAATTCCTTATTTTCGTGATTGATCATATTGATACAGTATCTTTATATACTTATTTGAGCTCATCTGTCAGATGTTTTGAGGCCATTTATTAATACGTTTCGTTTGGGGAAGGCACTTTGTATATCTAGACATCCAAGTAAAAGTAGCCTACGATAATACTTTCTTAGAGTTTCCCCTTTTGACCCGTGCCCGTTTGGACCCTTCCCCTGAACCCTCCTGACCGGCCGTTTTGTCACCTCTAGTTGTTTGTATAAAAGAGCATGGCATCTAACTTTTTAAGAAAGTATTATCGTAGGCTACTTTTACTTGGATGTCTAGATATACAAAGAGACATGGTATCTATTGCATTGCTAATGGTGCATGCATAAAAAATTAGATATCATATTCAATAAACAAAGATGCAAAACTGTAAAATTAAAATGTATTCAAGGGACATCCAAGGTATAGTATTAGTAGCCAAGAACATTCATGGTTTGCATTATTAATTTGTACAATCAACCCCCCATCCATTTGACTTGACAGACAAGAAAAAAAAAAGTAAGGATTAAGTATCGATTTAAATATTGGAAATATGAAAATTAAGTGATTAAGTATCAATTCTTATATAAAATGATGATAAATGAGCCACATACACGGGATAAATGATGTATATAATATAATACTTATTTGATGTTATCACTCGACATTTTTGTTTTTCATCAAATCAAGAACTTTAGATTTTAGTCCCTCATTCTTTTTTAAAATCTGATTTAAAGATTTTCATAAGAAAACTTGTCATATTTGTTTTATTCAATTTTCCTCTACCATTGTGATTCAAAATGTAAACTTTGTTTTTCAAGTTTAGCAAAAACAGTTTCAAATTTGGCAGTACGACAAGTCAATTCCTTCTTCAATTCAACATTCTTTTATACTTTCTTTGAGTAAAAAGTTTTCCACTTCTGAAAACGTTTGTACTTTTTCAAAATCCTCAATCTTAATATTGCTCTTGTAAGACTCTGGTTTGATCGACTCATTTTGATTTATAAAAAATTCTTTTTGAATATATGAGTTTATGCAGAGATTGTCATATGCATCTTCATCGATGTGACATAAGTTAGATCAGTTTGCTTCTCAGAAATCAACGCCTCTTCAAAAGCAATAAACTTATCGTTCACTTTCTTCATGGAAGGTTCTATATAAGCCTTTAAAAGCTTTTTGACTTCACTCATGATCTCTATATCATAAGAATTAGATTTCAGTAGTTCATGCATTTTAAATTCTTGCTTTCCATGAATAATTGACAATGTTGAAATTATTTGATTTTTGAGATTACAAAAACTTTTTCTTGCTAAACTTTCAAATTTGTTTGAATCATATGAGTTTTCAAAAATCTGTTCCATATGATTTTTCAGTTTTGTATCTTTTCTTGAAAGAACATTTTCTTTGTCAATCAAACCATAGTCAGCATGATGATAAGAGAAAAAGCAAATAGAGAGCCTCCTCCCGTTTGATCGGTTACAAGATTGGTGTTCTTATGTAAAACATGCAAACGTTTTTCAGTTTCCTCTTGAGAGATCTCTTTAGGCACAAACATATATCCTTTGAAAGTATCACGTCTCATGTAATCCACATTATACAAACCATGTTCGGCCTTTTTTGCCATATCAAGATATAAGATGAGTTGGAAAAACCAAGTCCCTGTTTTAGATCTACAAGTGAGTCTGGCTTAGGGATTAACATGTGTACAATCTAAATTATCTGCCCAACTTTCCGGAGAATTGTCTCAAGTTTTGGTGATTCTTTGAACACAATCATCTTTTTTTCTTTAAGTTTTGAAACTCCGGATTCATGTTTCTTTTTAATGTTATCAAAAGTACAAATATTTCTTTGAAGTTTAAAATTTTCACTTTTTAACTCAAGAATTTCTCTTTTTAACACTAAGAGCCTTTCAGACTTTTCATCATGTAACATATCATTGATTTTTTTCTCTAAGCAAGCATTCTTATCTTTTTCCAATTTAATCAAGTTAACATAATTTTGAATTTGTGACTCAATTAATGCATACTTTTGAAACATATCATATTGATCATGATCAATTAATTCATGAGTGTAATCAGAACTAATAGTGAGTACTTGAGAATCTCACAATGTAGGCGTAAAACTACTTGTGTTAAGAATGCATGGAAGAAGTATGGCTTGGTTCCCAGTTGTTGAGTACTATGTTAAGAATACATGGAAGAAGTATGGCTTGGTTCGTGTAATGATGAACTCAAATGGCTTCTTCTTCAAGTTTGCTTCTATTGAGGGTATGAATGGGGTATTGGAGAATGGTTCATGGTTTATTCAATGCACACCTATTATCTTGAAGAAATGGACGCCTAATGCTAATTTGCTTAAGGAAGATCTGAATTCGGTTCCCATTTGTGTAAAATTCCATGATATTCCTATTGTGGCATCTACTGTAGTTGGATTGAGTGCAATGGCTACTAAGCTTGGTAACCCGATTATGCTTGATTCCTATACGAGTTCTATATGTATTCAATCATGGGGTCGCATGGATTATGCTCGTGCATGGATTGATATTAGGGCTGGTTAGGAGTTAAAGGAGGAGATGGTTATTGCTATTCCTAATGTGGAAAATGATGGAGAGATTCTTCACAAGGGTGGAGTACGAATGGGAACCACCTAGATGTGGTGTGTGTATGATATTTGGGCACGATGATATGTTATGTCCAAAATGGGTTGTTGAAAAACCACATAATGATGGTTTCCAATAGCCTCCTAGACAGACTTCTTGTGGTACTAATGTTTGATCTAAGTTTTAGTTTAAACCTAAGAAGCAAATTAACAAAGCTGTCTTTAATTAGAATGGTGCTAGTTCAAGTGGTATGAAAAAGAATTCTGAAGTAGAGATGAGCTCAACTAATCCTTTTGATGCACTTAATCCGATTGAGAAAGATGATGTCCTTGGATCAAATGGTGGGGTTCTCATCAGGTAAGAAAGTTGTCCAAGATGTGACTGGTTCGGCATCTGGTAGTCCAAATACTACACCTTTGATTGTAAGGATTAATGAATTGGAAAGTCAAATGCTTGATGGGAAGCTTGTGCTATTGGGTGATGATGGGAAGCCACTCAAACCTTGTAAATCAACGCTTTCTAGTTCTTCTACTGTGGCTTCTAAAATGTTTGATGATCCAGTTAATAAGGATAGTGATAGTGAAATGTTCGAGGTATACAACAAAACTGCCAATTTTATGACTTCTATGAACTCCAAGGTTAATAAAGCTTCTAAATGTGGCAGTGGAGTGGGAAATAAAAGCTTGTGTGAACAATACAAAGGAGTTGAGATCAATATAGATCTCATATTCTTCATACACAAATACATAATGATGATGATATATATATGCATGACTCTAATTGAGGAACAAGATATGGATGTCTAAGGTATATGGACTAAAAATATGACACATGCAATTATCGTTTTAAAAACAACAACCTAAATCCCAAAAGAAATTTACCATGACCAATACTTAAGACATGACAACGATTAGGATCTAATGCAAATATTCGACCAACTTATGCAAAAGAAAAATGAAGATGAGAATGGTACGTTCTTTAAAAAAATGTAGAAGAATGAGGAAGGATGAGCATGAATGGAAAGGGAAGGTGATGACATAAGGTTGACCAATATGGTTTAGATTAATATATCGTTTGACAAAGGTGGATGATTGGGAATTATAGAATTTTTAGGTGTTTTGTTGGTTGACGACCGAAAGTGGATATGTGAAATGAGGTGGTAGCAATTGTTTGCCTATTTTGGTGACTTGACAACACTTGAAGCTTGAATGTCTTCTTTGTGTTCTTCACTTGCTAGAAAGTGGAAATAAGGGATACGACATTATGGTGACTCAATAACACTTGACGCATTTCATAAAGAAATTCACTTGACTTTTGACTACATAGGCAAACATGTTTATGAGAATATGGATATGACGGTTGCCCTTTGATTCAAAGAGCGACACAAGGATGAACATGGGTTTATGTATCATGAGAGATGGTTTGACTTTCAGGGATTTAAGTTTTAGTAGTGATGACACACTTAGTAGAATGTAGGGAATGGTTACATGGTTGAATCTTCTTGTGAAGATGACTCGGTGGATTTATTGGTGAAGATGTGAAATGATCACCAATTGGTGTGATTGGTGAGAGCGAAAGAGCGATGTTTAAGGAAGTAATTTATTGGGTAGGAGGTGGTGGTGATACTTTTGGTGGTGGAGACAATTGTGTTAAATCAATGAGGAATGGTTGGAGATGAAGATATCCATTATGAGTTGAGATATCCATTGAAATTTGAGATTGAGGTGGTGGAGTTTTGGAGATGAAGATATGGTGGAGGGTGTTTTAGATGGTGCACTAGGAGATATCTATTGTGAGTTGATATATCCATTGATGGTTGGAGATGAAGATATGGTGGAGGGTGTTTTAGATGGTGCACTAGGAGATGAAATTTGAGATTGAGGTGATGGAGTTTTGGTAGAAGGTATGATATTGATTCTTGGTTTCTTTGAGGGCATGGAAATGGTGGATGACTCGAGATTGGTAGTACAAAGGACGACTTGGTTTTTCATTTTACTTTAGTGGTTTGAGGATGTACTAAAACTATTTGTCATTAACAAAAGTGACGAATGGTTATGTGGTTTGAGTGTGAGGTAGAAGGATATATGTGAGTGAGTGTGTTTTCCCTTCCCATTAAATTCATGCTCATCCGGATGACAAAAACAAAGAAAAATCAACACGAAAACGATAAGATTGACAATGACACGAAGGATGTGTGACATTTTAATTTGCATTATGCTAATTAAAAATACTTAAACATTTCGGACGAAATATCTAAGTTGTCACATCTACTTAGAGAGGTATTAGATTAGTATCTAACTATCTCTTGACAAAGAAGTGGATTGTTTGGAAGGAAACAAGATGATAAATAAGGAAGTGAGTATGCATGGAGACTCTAGGACACTTAAGACAATTTTAAGACTATTATAACCTATCGGATTGTGACACTAAGATTCTCATGAAATAAGGGTATCAAATCTAAAGACAAGAAATATATATCTAGATGAATGAGACATATAGAGTTAAGCATGTAAAGGCATTTAGGCATGTATGATAAATAAGTGCAAAAATATATCATATCGAAATAATTAGAGAAAAACAAAAACTATTACAATAAACATGCATTCAATAACTAAGCAAATAATTACGAAGGCATACAATCAAATCACATAGGAGCAAATAAACATCTAGAAATATCATATATGCGAGATGCCATAAATCTAGGAATGAAAAATTCTAATGAGAAGCAAAGTTCATAAAAGTAAACTAGCGTTAGGTATATTTAGGAAGAGCCATTTAATCAAGTTGGAGAATGAGTATGAGAATATTACTAGTGGTGCTTAATTAAGGCTAAACACGACCATTTTTACGGGTTACACACACCCAACTTCTCACATAGAGGCAATTCAACCGTTAGGTTAAATTGAGTTTCTAGACAATAGGTTCTCCGGTAGTCATTCTCTTTTTAGAAGAAATTGAGTTCCTAAATTTACCTATCGAAGAGTACCAAATATGAAGTTTGCTTGATTCACTAATACTTGGCTTAATGTGACTCAAACATCATGTTCTTATGATGGTAAATCTAGATGATATATTTTACTCACTATCCCAATAGAGATGTGTTGAATATTTAGATAAGAGTAAGTAAAATATTTTAATCTTTTGTTCATGATTTACCAGTTATTTGGTTTTAATGGCATATTACTTGATTAATTTAATGTGCTTAATTTAAGAATGCTCCTTAGCATATCTTGTGAAATGAATCTCATTAAGATTTAAATGAGTTTGTGATTCTTAAATGATATTAGAATGAGACATTTTTATGTTCTTAAACAAATATTATTTTATTGATTTTTGCCAATATTATATACCATATTGTTGGAAAATTTAGTGCACTTGTGGGATTAGTTCACACATGGTAATAGGCTTGGAGGTACGGAGTGTACACCCATCAGGTCCCTGAACACCCTGACAAATATAGTGGTTATGCAGGATACTGCTGATAGCTGGTTCCTGCTGATGGTTCCTGCTACCAGTGTCAGGATCTTGCTGATGAGCAGAGTTTCTGTTGATAGAGTGCTATATGTTTATGTAACTGATTTGACCTATTCAAATGACAGTTACATCTGCACTCATGATCACGTTTAATTGGTCATGTAACCACTAATACCTATTATTATGGAGGCAAATTAAGTGGGATTAATGGGCCGTTAATCACTCTTAATTCCATTGACTAGGGTTGAGTAATCTTGCCTATATATAGGAAGATCAAATCATGCATGAGAAGAATACAGAAAACATATAACACTTATACACAAAGGGTTATTGATTTGTGCCTAAGTCATTAACAAACATTTGGTCTTATCCTAAGTAGATATTCGTGATACCTAGGCATTAGGGTCGAATAGTTTACTTTGGAAAGTGATAACACGATTCCAAGTGATATCCGGTAACCTTAATTGGTACGTAGTTAGGCTATTGATTATCTCCACCCTGTTCTGGGCTCTTAACCACCAACACATATTAGAATGAATTTTACTTGTTTATGCATTGTGACAAGTTGTTATTCAATTCTAATAACTTATATTATTTCAAAAAGGAATGTGTAGTGCATTATCTTGTAACACAACATTCATGCTACAAAGAAAATGAAATATATAGAATATATAGTGTGTATTATTTTTAAATGTGTATTTTAGCTTGAAGGGATGATTTTAAGTAGAGTGAGCAAAGTTTATATATGCTGTTAGTTTGCTTATGTTTGGTTTTTCGGATATGACACATTTATCCATTGCATTGCAATGTAAATTGCTTGAATATTTCAGACGAAACATCTAAGTCGTCAATCCTACTTCATTGTATGTTTTATGCATGTATTAAACATGTTATTCTAATATTTGAAACACAACTATTGGACACGTAGACTCAATATGGCATTATCAACACAAGTGTGAGTTATGATCCAATGCATATTCTTTTCATCTACAAAGGATGTAGATATTTTCATATCAATCTAGTGTGATTGAGTATGTAGATTCAAGACTATATCTTTTGTTGTAATTTGATATAATCTTGAAACTAAACAAATAAGAATCCAATTTCTTGTCCATAAACAAAAGCATGTCAATTAGATTTGATAAATATATCAAAATAATTTGAATAATGAATCGATATAATATCAAGATCTTTCTTGACCCTCACGAACACTCATTTAAAATAAATAGACATCTTGATAGTGTGTTCTATTAATCCTAAGATTATTTATGAATGAGATATGATTGAAAGTTGACTTATTACTTCATGATTGTTATATATTTTGTTTATGTGAAAGACTATTTATTGTTACGTATAATGAACACACTTAGATTTGGAAAATACTTTTTCTTTTATATAACTACTAATGTTTTAAAATAATCCATTTTCTCATGTTTAAAACAACCTAAGGTAAAACAGGGTAATTTGTTTAAAATATTTAAGCGTTTTGTTGAGAATAGATAAAATGATACGACCCCGGTTAAGGGTTGTATCGGGATAAGGCACCACTTCAAGCGGGCGCGGGCTCCTTAAGAAGATTAGAGAAGAAAAGAGAATTATTTGTTTGACATAACTATATTCTTCATTGATGAATGATCCGGTATTTATACCGAATAAACCATAACTTGTATCACAAGTCGATACAAGATAAACTCTCAAAATAAAAGATAACTTTCCAAGATAATGACTAACATAACTGTTTCCTAATACGACTCGATTGCAATATAAATAAAAGATAGATAGTTATCCATGATAGGAGGCGTATCATTCCCCACTCCTTCAAAAACCACCTTGTCCTCAAGGTGTTGCTTTGAAATCTCTTCTTACGTAATTCTAGGATGCCATATCGTCCTTTGTGCAAAGAGAGGCCCGAAAAAACAATCTTGTTCCAGCCACCCAATAGAGTCCATAGTTTGGTGGAAGGAATGCCATCTCTTGTACTTTCTCATAAAACCATCAACATCTATATCTTTTTTCCTTATTGAAACATATGACCAGGTACTACCCTGATTGGCTACATGTATACAAAGTATAGTTCCCTTACCAGAAGCTTTCAATCTCCTATGCACCCGCATTTTTACCAACAGTTTCCATGCAACTTTTGGTTTCCCCCCACTTCCAGACATAACATCCCCACTATCCATCTTCATCTTATCTTTAGGTGCTGCTATTTGGTTCTCAAAACAGCCATAAGAAATCCATTGGATGGTAGGTGACGTGGTGTTAACATTAGGTTTAGGAGGTGTTGGCAACAAAGGTGCGCTAATAACTGATGTAGAATGTTGGTATTGCTTACCGTCATTGATACCAGTGGCCCTGGAATCAATAGAAGTTGTACTTCGATCTTCCAACCTTATCTCCGTGACACGTGCCAACGAAAACGCATCCCAAAGAGACGTTGGTTTTGCCACCAACAACTCTCGTTCTAGAGGTATTTTAAGACCAGATATATAGAAAGAGATGAGCAAGGTATCCGAGATATCCGTAACCCTATTCATGAGTTTTTCAAACTCACTTTCATACTCCACGACCGAACCAGTTTGTAATAATTTAGATAAAGCCCCTTGTGGATCGTCATATTTTGACGGCCCAAAACGGTTTTTAACACTCTCCACAAATCTATCCCAATCGGTAATCAAACCGTTCCGTTGCATCCACCGAAACCACTCCACCGCCGCACCTTCTAAATTAAAACCCACAATCCGCAATCGTTGATTGGCGGGAGTATTAAGCTGCAAAAAGTATTCAGTGATGGAATAGATCCAACTATCTGGATCGACCCCCGTAAATTTAGGAACGTCCAACCGCATAGACTGCGGTAACAGTGAACCGTGATAACCACCTTCCCCATTACGAGCCTGGATTAGTCCTCGAGTAGCTTGCAATTCAGCCCGTAATACTTCCAATTGCTCCTGAAAAGCCGCAGCCTGCTGTTGTGCGAGTAGGTTAGCCGCATCAGCATGCTCTTGGAGCAATAATCGAACCGTGTTTTCATCCATGAGAACGATGAAAACAATGAAACACTAAAATTTGGGAGACGAACAGTGAACCGTGAACATTTTTTTTTTTTTTTTTTTTTTTTTTTTTTTACCCTAGAATCGCTCGGCTCCCAATGAATCTCTCAATGAAAGCACCAATTGATACGACCCGGTTAAGGGTTGTATCGGGATAAGACACCACTTCAAGCGGGCGCGGGCTCCTTAAGAATATTAGAGAAGAAAAGAGAATTATTTGTTTGACGTAACTATATTCTTCATTGATGAATGATCCGGTATTTATACCGAATAAACCATAACTTGTATCACAAGTCGATACAAGATAAACTCTCAAAATAAAAGATAACTTTCCTAGATATTGACTAACATAACTATTTCCTAATACGACTCGAATGCAATATAAATAAAAGATAGATAGTTATCCATGATAGGAGGCGTATCATTAAATCGTTTGAAATATTTAGGTGACTAGATTTAACTCATTTACAAGATATTTAAGTAACATTAAGCCATCTATACCTATATGCAATCCAAGAATAATTATGCAAACCTAATGCAAGAAATCTAGCATAAGATCTAGTTAGGCATAAACGGACAACTAACTAGAAATTAATAGAGTACATGGCACATATGCTAAGATATTCAAATAGCTAAATTTTAAATAGCAACGATTATCTAATATACTCTATTAACACAATAAAATCACAAAGAAGTTCACATAACTCATAAAACACTTGTCGTCGTTTATACACCAATGTTTACTTAGCTCGATTTTATTTGAAAATAAAATAGTTTCCTCCCCACTTTATAATTTAATTGAGATCAATATTTTGAAAACATAAATATTTAATTTTCAAAGATATACCAACAAGGAATGCCCGACTCAAAGGAAAAGGTAAAATTCAAGTTTTACGTTAAAACGAGACACAAATTTTTGACCACCGTGTAGTATTTTGACTTTCTGACTTATTTAAGTTTTTAATGGTTACTTGTAAGTATTTTTAGAAGAAAGTAGACTTAATTACCTTTAAAACGCCAGGTGTCACGACTTTTACAGACTTACAGTTAATTTTATATGATTTTTTAAAGTTTCTGAAAAACTGCGAACAGACAGGCGGACCCCTTAAATATTTAAGGGGACCGCCCAGTATTTAAGGGGGGCGCCCGTATAATTAAGGGAACCGTCCATCTGGTACTCAAAATTGTTGTTTTTTGTAAAAAATTTATTTTCTGACTTTGCGGAAAGGTGTGAAACTTTATAAATTTAATACCAAACATATAACACTTGTTTTAACATAATCTTATCTCGAGCTAGTATAATTAGTGTATATAATATCAAAACTTATACAAGTTAATAAACAAAACACTTTTCATATTTAATCCTCCTTAATGAGTAATTTGACACATGGATCGTACTCAATTTTTAAAACCATTTGTTTTGAAAATTAGAGCGACGTGGCTCTGGTACCAATTGTGGAAATCGTAGAGGGGGGTGAATACGTTTTCATTTTAAAATCTTAAAATGTTTTGTATCAAATTATCTATTAAGTTAAACTCAATATGATAAGTGTGAGTAATACATCTAAGTCCATTAGACCATATCATATAATTATACATCCTATAACAATATTAACTTCTATCTATAATACAATCAATATCAAAACAATATAAGCAACAACTAAGACACATATGCAAGGATAGATATAAAGCGATAAATGTGAGAATAAATGAAAAGAGATAAGAGAAAGGAAATGCAAACCGGACACGATGATTTATAGTGATTCGGCTACAAGGACACCTTCCTTGCCCTACTCCACTCCCCGAGTCACCTACTCGAGAGTTCACAACATTACTCAACAAGCTCCCTTTAGGCGGAGAAAACCGTACACACCTTTGCTTACACCAATTTACGACACTAAGTAAAATGTCGAGTCCTAATGCTAGCTAGGACCAAACTCACGACACGACTTCAATCACTACACGACTTCTACACACGACTTCTTCACACCACTGCACGACTTCTTCACACCACTGCTTTTTCAAAACTACACGACTTCTTCACGCCACTACTTCTTCATGACTACATGACTTCTTCACACTACTACTTCTTCACGACTACATGACTTCTTTACACTACTACTTCTTCACAACTACATGACTTCTTCACACCTCTTCTTACACACCCATTGACTAATTACTAAGTAAGGTCATCTTGATCTACTTATTACATATACTTACATAACTTACTTCGACAAATTCACATCAATACTAACTAGACTCTAATACTTCTTTGACTTGATGGTAGGAAATATTCTTCTCTTGCACTTGAGGGATTAAGCTTGAATCACTTGGAAACAAAGCTTTATGATTAAATGATCAAAGGATTTAAAAAGATATGTAGGAAGGGTTTAAACAGAAAGTTTGGAGTGCAAAAGGTTAAGAAAAAGTCCAGGAATGATCCAGTATTTATAGAAAAAATTTAGGGCTGGAGGTGTAACACCACAACCCGAAAAGGGCTGAAGTGTGACATTTTAGAGTCAAATCAGAACACAAGTAAACGGGAATACATTACTAATACAAGGGTTACAATGCAGTTCTAATGAGAAGATAAAAGACTAATTCTAAACATTAAAACTTCCAAAACTAATACAAGCTAAGAACTAAAAGGAAAAACTCTAAGTCAAAACTCTAATCCATGGAAGGCTATCAACACTGTAGCCAACTAAGAGCTCCTAAGCACTCTTCACTTAACCCAGCTTCCTTCTAAAACCTGCCGCAGGAACAGAAATGCGGCTGAGCTTAAAAAGCCCAGTGAACAGATATAAACAAACGAAAACTAATAACAAAAAGAAAATGAAGGGGAATACGACATAAGTCCAAGCGAACCTGCTGAGATAGAAATCAAGAATATGGAAACATAGAATATGATCAAAGGAAATACGGATAATGGATACCAAACACTCAAGGAAATGAAATGAGTCATAAGTGTAAGCAAAAGAAACAAGGCAAGCATAAGTTAATCACATTAGAGATGACAAGATAATAAGAATCATAGAGAAGTAGAACAAATAGGAATGCCCAACAATATATATACACTAAATGTACATAGGAGTCATGACCTTCATTGTACCAAATGTGAAAGGGGTGTATTGCACACACACCAAAACATTCACCAAATATTACTAAACAAAGTACCTAGGATGCATCCATACGCTCCCTGCAAAACAGATATATATGCACAAAGCTCTAGACTAAGTAAACATATACAATAATAAATATAAGCCTGAATAGCTAGCTTAAAGGGAACGCTGTGGACTAAAACCCACCTCCACAGATAGTGTCAATACCACTGGTGAATCAGTGGCAAGGCCATGGACTCCCCATGACTGGCTACAAATTAATCAAATAATGGGCAACAAATAGGGCATAGGAATGCTATAAGAAAAGAAACTATAGCATGCAAACGAATATCAACTCATATCAAATCACAAAGATCAACAAATAGGAATCATATAAAGGGAACATAGCAATGGCTTAACTGAAGGGATCATAATCAAAGTAATAAACAAAAGAGAGAGAGAAGGCCTTTACTGAAAAGGCAGAATATCTGTACCTTAACCGCCAATGCAAACTCATCAGAAGACATAAAGGTCGGAAGTTACCCCTTCTTCAGCGAATCTACACGAATTAATGATCGGCTAATTATTAATAACTTGTTTTAAATCAGATTACTCATTTTAGTCGGCTTTCCATTTTTAAAAACTTTCCCTTTTTAGCAACTTGCCAAATATAGTAACTTTTCAAAAATAGTAACTTTCCTTTTTTTTTAAGTAATCTCCCGCCTTATGTACTTTAACCATTTTAAGTAACTTCCTATTTTTAGCAGGTTTTCCGAATTAACAAGTTTCTCGAATTAGTAATTTTAGACGTTTATAATCAAAGTTTACCATTTAGTCAAGTTAAAGTATTTAAAATATCAAATACAATAGATTAGGGTTTATTATGACAATTTATATGAGTTTAGGGTTATTAAGCATAAATTATCAAAGTTTAAAGTTTACATATGTCAAATGTCAAATTTTAAGGTTTACAATGATAACTTAAACAAGTTAAACTCTTAGCATTTTAATTACCATAGTCTAGGGTCTGTTATACTATTTTAGCTAAATGTAGGGTCAAAATGTGAAGACCATTAAAGTTTAAGGTTAAGAGTGTAATTTTCATATCTTAGACTTATTTGAACAAATTTTAAAACACGTATGTCATCTTCTTCATCAAATGTAAATATGACTTGCATGAATATCGAAAACGACTCGCTTTTTAACTATAACACGCCTCGACCAGGGGCGGACCTACTCTTTAACTTTGGGGGGGCGGTGCCCTCCACGACTCGCCGAAAAAGTTCATATTTTAGTGTAAAAAAAAAATTTTTAGGACCATTTTATTAAAGTGCACCCCTCCAAAAAATCAAATTGCCCCCACCTTGAAGCCAAAAATGTAAAAACCTTAGTTTTTAGTGTTAAAAAAATTATGACCTTTTTTTTAAAGTTTATCATGAATTTTATCAAAAAAATTTTTTTTTGCCCCCCGCCTTGAAAAATCCTGGGTCCGCCACTGGCCTCGACCCTACATGATAACGTATGATAGACTTTCATATACGCATATCATTCGAATATTATCATGACCACATAAGGTATCGAACCGTTTAACGACTGCTTCTAAATGATTTCGAAAGTAGACCCTTTGCTAAGCTACATATTCGACACACAACAAACATTCCAAAATATACGTCAAATAGCAATCCATAATTCAGGTTATATATATGTGTATGAGTCTTTATTTGATAAGCATAAAATTCCCATGCATGCATACAATCTAATATATTTTCAATCCGAAATCGACTCGACCTATTTAACTGGACCAGAAACGTCCCTTTTGAAACATAACAAGTCACGATATATTTCTTGTTTTATTCCTTTCGAACCAACGAAACCAACATGTTCTTTCGTATATTAAATCAGGTTCTATGTCGAGGAAAACTCGCCCAAAGTACACGTAACCATCACACGAATACACACCCAGATTTATAGTCGATATATATGTATATTCCAATTGTTATCATGGGTCGACCCATAATTTTATGTGATGTTATACATGGTTTTAAAGCATGCAGCCGAGTAAGGAGATGGAAACATAATCGAATATGAAACAATAAGAAATCGGACCGAGTTAGGGAGGATTACCCTTTAGACGTGACCAGGAGAAGAACACAAGCAGGATCGAACCAAGTCGAACCTGCGTTGAACACCCTCGTACCAGAAGTATAACCCACGACCAGGAGCCTTGTCGAACCAGAATCATTCACGAGCAACACACCTTGACGTACCAGCTATCTCGCCCTACAAAACTACCCTTCGACCTCACAATTAAGCCACGACCACAACCCTCCTTTGCCGATCAATAACACCACCATGATCCCCCATATTCGAGAGTCAACAAGGGCCATACAAGACCTCCTTTGCGTTGCTTTTGGATTCGAACTGGAAGATGGAACAAGAAGGAAATATAGCTGCCGCCGTTTAGGTATTTAGGGTTTTGTTTATTGTGACTTTTGATGATATGTATAATATTATAGGGGAGTGAGAATTTATGATGCCATGTATCTTGTGAAGGAAAGTCGTGTGAGGTAATAAGGGAAACAAAGCAAACCATATCTTCTATTTGATAAGGGTGATATTACAAGTTCAAGTCTTGTGTTTATCTTGACACAAAGAGGCGTATAAAATAAAATATAGACCTCTAGCCGAAAATTTGGAAATGCTTCATAATTATGTGCTAAAAATACTTTAGGTTATATTTTATATGCATTTAGTCATCATATATTATAAGGTTTTTGATTTAATTAGGTATTGTGAACTCTTATAGTCATATAACATATAGTTTAATTATTTAGTTACCAATTAGTCCCTTGACTTTAGAAAATTTCAAATTAGACCCCATTTTAGGTTTTCAGATTTTTGGGTTTTACAGGAGGAGCGTGGGCGGTCCCCTTAAATAGGGGTCGGTCCCCTTAATATTTAAGGGGGCCGTCCTTATAATTAAGGGGGCCACTCAGAAAGTTTTTTCAAAACTTTTGTCTTTTTGTGAGAAATGTTTTTCCTAAAGATTATAGCATTTTTTGGGTAAAAATTTAAATTCAAAATATTTATTTTGAATAAAACATTTCTTATAAATACAAAAACATTTTGTATAAGTTTAAAAATGTTTGTCACACTTTATAAAAAAAATGTAAGGTTTGTAAAAATAAAATTTCCTTTGATCATTCAACAAAATAAAGTTTGTTTGTTCATACCTTTAGTGATTAATTGTTAGATGCAAACTTATTTGTTGTTGAAGCATACTTGAGACGCCGAGAGATGTTGTCGTATGAATGCATAGATGATTTGTGATCACGAGTAACTTAAACGCTCTACGTTATGTGTTGTAATTTACATCTTTGTCATCATAAAAACATGAAGATGATGTTTAAGTTAAATATCGTAATATTTATGCCAACAATATATATAGCCAATTAATGTCAAAATAATCGAATGGTTATAGTTGCTTCTTAATCTAAAAATCTTCTTAGTGGATCCAAAGCCTATATATAAGGATAGAGTTGTAAAAATGGTAAATTGTATAGAGTAACTGCTTATTTAATGAACGAAGATAAATCTTTCAAGTCAAACAAAAATAATAATTAAGGCAATAAAAATGAAACAAAAAAAGTATATAATTGCAACTACTTCAGTTATTGAATATTTTTTACTCCTATTAGAGATCAACAATTGACTTTTTTACGTTATAAAGGGGAAAAATAAATATTGACTTAGTTTATTTTGAAAGAATAATGAATATCAATTGGCTACACATTTATTGGTCATTGATTAAATTCTCATACTTTTGTCTATATAATTTCAATTGATTTTTCTTACAAAGAACACAAAATACAATGAAGGTGGCCAAAGCTTTTCATGAGATGTCACCACTCATTTTCATACTTTTATTGATATGTTTTATGTTAAACCCTATTTTATCAAAAGATATTAAAGATGCTCGACCGGAAAAACAATCTTTTGAGGCAAATACAAAGTCACAGAACATGAAAGTGATCAAGAATCATCTTCAGAAGATCAACAAGCCTTTTGTCAAGTCGATTCAGGCAAGTCTAAAAGTTATATTGATTGTTTTATATATACTTTGTTCCCTGCATTAGTTATTTTATGATTTTATTTTCTATTGTTTTAAATTAACATTTTAACATTTATGTCGAATTAGAGTCCGGATGGAGATACAATAGACTGCGTTTTATTCCATCAACAACCGGCTTTCGATCTTCCAGAGATTAGAAGAACACTGCCATTGGTACATGTTGTAAATATTGGGTAATGGGTATCCTGATAGCAATTAGAAGTCACGAGAAAACGTTTTCAGATCGATTAATTGGAGTGGATACCAATTAACAATCGGATAAAATCTAATTGATTCAAGTTTGTGTATGTTGTTTTTGTTTCTGTAAATCAGAATCGTTTCTGTCTATTTTTCTGTGTCTGTTCCTAAGAACCGTTTTAGTGATAAAACGTTTTAGGGTTAACTGCCTTTAGGCAGTTTCAAGGTCTCAAATTGTCAAAATTAGTCCCTCGACCCCAGCCAGGGGCGCTGCCCCTTGGACCCTGCCAGGGGCTGCCGCCCCTTGGACCCTGCTTCTCTCAGGGGCGTTGCCCCCGAACCCCCACCAAGGGGGCTACCGCCCCCTTGGAACCCCCGTTAGTCCAGTTAATATTCATATAAGTGTCGACCCTTATATGTATATTAAACTCAATCTATTTTACACTAAAATACCAACAAACCTCCCCCATTTTAGTGTAATCATAAATTAACTAACTAGTTCACAGCAAACAATCAAACTAATGCATAAATGAAATGTCGAGACGATTGAATTTCATATTAGTATATTACACATTCCAAATATTCGGATATCAAGGTTTCCCGAAAGATTGAACCTTGTAATATCACTATTGAATACATGAAGATAATATACACATTAGTTTTACATACACAATTTCTTACTTGACACATTATTTTACTAGCCTATGTCCCTATCCTTTCTTGAGTACATCGAAGCCAAGTCCCAACTTCTTGAAGCAGCTAAACTTCGTACTCATATAGGTAGTTCTTTTAATCTCGCACCTGCAAATGCAATTTTTCAAAAGAACTATTAAGAAGAACACTTCAACCTTCTTTATCTTGCAGAACCGAACACATACCTTTGGGATAATTTAATGTTGTGTTCCAAACTCTAGATATTAAGCTTTCCACATTCAAAATTCAGCACCTAACGTCATATTAGGTGGGAATTGGGTATCTTAACATGAGAGCTTTTATATGGACTTTAACCCCAATCCCACAGCTGATCCTTTCACGAGATCTCTACATAACCCTTTGGTTAAATGATCAGCTAAATTCCGATGAGTTGCAATCCACTCAACGGATATGACACCATGCATTATGAGCTCACGAACCATGCTGTGTCTTACACCTAAGTGTCTTGACTTGCCATTATACACTTGACTATAAGCCTTAGCCAAAGTAGCTTGACTATCACACCTGATAGAAATAGAAGAAATCGGCTTTGGCCACAACGGAATTTCATAAATCAAATTCCTTAACCATTTAGCCTCATTACCAGCTGCCGCCAAAGCAACAAACTCGGATTCCATAGTTGAGTTTGTTATGCAAGTCTGTTTCTTTGATGCCCAACTAATGGCACCTCCCCCAAGAAGGAACACCCATCCAGATGTAGAAGAATGATCTTCTTTATTGGATATCCAACTTGCATCGCTAAAACCCTCAATTACTGAAGGAAACCCAATGTAAGTTAACTTATAATCAACTGTTCCTTTCAAGTACTGAAATACTCGATCCAATGCTCGCCAATGAAATATACTAGGATTGCTAGTAAACCTACTAAGCTTTCCTACTGCATAAGCAATATCCGGCCTAGTACTTATCATAGCATACATTAAGGATCCAATCCTTTTAGAGTATTCAAGTTGAGACACCGCTTTACCTTTATTAGGTAAAAGTTTAAGTTGTGGATCCATGGGAGTACCTATGGGAGAACAATTCTTGAAATTGAACTTATCCAAGATCTTCTCAATATAATGTGATTGAGAGATTGAAATACCTTTGTTCTCACGTATGATCTTGATTCCTAAGATCACCTCCGCCTCCCCCATGTCTTTCATAGCAAATTTAGATGACAAGAATTCCTTTGTCTCATCCACTTGATCTTGGTTTGTACCAAAGATCAACATGTCATCTACATATAAGCATATAATGACTCCATTCTTAGAATCATCAAATTTACTATAAACACATTTGTCAGCTTGATTTAAAACAAAACCACTTGACAACACAATTTCATCAAATTTTTGATGCCATTGTTTAGGTGCTTGTTTTAACCCATA
This sequence comes from Artemisia argyi, assembly GCA_030686995.1. Classification (NCBI taxonomy): domain Eukaryota; kingdom Viridiplantae; phylum Streptophyta; class Magnoliopsida; order Asterales; family Asteraceae; genus Artemisia; species Artemisia argyi. The sequence continues at coordinate 106,661,471 of CM060696.1, forward strand.
AAGAGATTTAACCAACTTACATACCTTGTGTTCATGTCCAGGCATAACAAACCCTTCGGGTTGTTTCATATAAATCTCTTCATCTAATTCACCATTCAAGAATGCAGTTTTCACATCCATTTGGTGAATTACAAGATTGTGTATAGCAGCTAATGCTAATAACAATCTAATAGTAGATATCCTAGCAACCGGAGCATATGTATCGAAATAATCAATACCCTCTTTTTGTCTAAAGCCTTGGATTACCAACCTGGCTTTATACTTATCAATAGTACCATCTACTTTCATCTTCCTTTTGAAGATCCATTTACTTCCTAATGGTTTACAACCAGGAGGTAAATCAGCCAATTTCCAAACTTCGTTTTGCAAGATAGAATCCATCTCATCTTGGATTGCTTCTTTCCAAAAAGCAACATCCCTTGAAGCCATTGCTTCACTATATGTCATTGGATCTTTATCAATATTAAAACAATATTGATATTGATAATTAATTTCATTCCTTGATCCTTCAACTAAGTAAAGTTGAAAATCATCACCAAAAGTTTTGGTTTTTCTTACTCGTGTACTCTTTCTTGGTTCAGTGCTAGTCGATGGAGCATCCTCGGTATTAACCGGTTCCTTAGAACTATGAATCATGTCCCTTGGCCTAGGTATAGATGTGAATCTTTCTTCATCAAAGATTGCATCTCGTGATTCTATCACAGAATTCACAGAAACATACTCATTAGGTTCTAATACATAAAACCTATATGCATATGAGTTTTCAGCATACCCAATGAATATGCAATCTATACCTCTTTCACCTAAAGTTTTCCTTTTAGGTTCAGTGAGCCTAACAACAGCCCTACATCCCCAAACTTTGAGAAAACTCAAGTTTGGTGCTTTTTTATGCCAAAGTTCATAAGGAGTTTTCTTATTGCTTTTACCGGGGATACGGTTCAGCAAATAACAAGCCGTTAACATTGCTTCTCCCCAAAATCCTTCACTTAACCCCGAATAAGATAACATTGAATTCACCATTTCTTTCAATGTCCTATTCTTTCTTTCAGCCACACCATTTTGTTGTGGTGTGTATGGAGCCGTTGTTTGGTGTATTATTCCGGTAGATTGGAAATATACCGGATCATAATACTCCCCTCCACGATCGGTACGCAAGATTTTTACCAAATCTTTTTGATGAAGCTCTACCTCTTGTTTATAAATACGAAATTTATCAAGAGCTTCATCCTTTGAATGCAATAAATATATATAGCAATAACGTGATGCATCATCAATGAAAGTTATGACATATTTCTTATTTCCTAGAGATGGTGTAGCATGCAAATCACATAGATCACTATGAATAAAGTCTAACAGTTTGGATTCACGATTTGCATTTTTAAATGGTTTTCTAGTAATCTTAGTTAACATGCAAGTTTTACACTTATTATGGTCCAACTCAATAGATGGAATCATACTCATTTTAGACATCTCTTTCATTCTTTTATAATGAACATGTCCTAGTCTAGCATGCCATAATTCCATGTTACTAAGTTTAACACTAGATATAGAATTAACCATACAAATCGAATTAAAAGTAGAAGGCATATCTAAATTAAGCATAATCATTCCATTACACAAATAACCAAATCCAACAAAAGAACCATGTTTCGACAAGATATACTTATCGGATTCTAACACTTGTTTGTACCCACAATTATTTAATACTACTCCGGACAACAAGTTTTTCCGAATACCGGGCACATACAATACATTACACAACGAAATAGTTTTTCCAGAAGTAAAAGTTAAATCTACTAGTCCAATTCCAAGTATTGGTTCTGTTGCGACATTTCCCATGGTTAAAACACGTCCATCATTAATAGTTGCAAGTTCCTTGAACCATCTTCGGTCCTTGCACACATGACACGTCGCACCAGAATCATACCACCAAGCAATATCATCATCCTGTACATAGAATGATTCACAAATTAATGATACATAATTCAAATCCGAATTACAATTAATTGTTAATATTGTACCTGCTTGTTTCGGATCTCCTTTGGATCCACCACTAGTACCAGCCTCGTTTTTGCCTTTTCCACTACGGCAATCACGTTTGAAATGTCCAGGTTTCCCACATTTCCAACAGCCCCCATCGTTGGACTGTTTTGCTTTCTTTCCATTTCCCTTTTTGTAATCGTTACCTTGAAACTTTCGTTTCTTGTTCTTAGAATCCGAACCCTTTTTGAAACTATTATTAGTTTCTTCAACCATATTGACATTTGAACCGCCAATATCCTTGTCTTTTTCATTCACCCATATTTTCTCCATACGTCTACACCCTTCCTCAATACTAATGGTACTTCCCAACTCAACCAAATTGTATTCTTCCTTCTTATGTTTCAAAGTAGTTTTGAAATCCTTCCAAGAAGGCGGAAGTTTGTCAATAATAGATGCCGTCGCAATGGATTCATCCATTTTTAAACCATGTTGGGTAAAGCGACCAAGTATACTAAGACACTCATTGTATTGTTCCATAACGGAACGACCATCTATCATTCTGTAATTCATGAAATCACTAACCAAGAATTTCTTACTGGATGAATCTTCAGCCATGTACTTGGCTTGAAGCGTTTCCCATAACTCTTTTGCAGATTCTACGTTTTGATAAATATCAAAAAGAGTGTCACACATACCGTTTAAAATTGTTCCACGACATATGAAGTCATCATTCCATAACTTGTTGCGTTTCCTGATTTGATCAATGGTTTCACCCTCCACTTCCTCCGGTGCTGGTGTTGTTAAAACGTACACAACTTTCATAGTAGTCAACAAGAATTGCATCTTTTTCTGCCATCTTCGAAAATCCTGCCCTTCGAATTTGGCTAACTTCACAAACTTCGACGTCATATCTCTCACTGATTCTCCTGCCATCTTAAAATTAATCGATCTTTGTTGTAAATATTGGGTAATGGGTATCCTGATAGCAATTAGAAGTCACGAGAAAACGTTTTCAGATCGATTAATTGGAGTGGATACCAATTAACAATCGGATAAAATCTAATTGATTCAAGTTTGTGTATGTTGTTTTTGTTTCTGTAAATCAGAATCGTTTCTGTCTATTTTTCTGTGTCTGTTCCTAAGAACCGTTTTAGTGATAAAACGTTTTAGGGTTAACTGCCTTTAGGCAGTTTCAAGGTCTCAAATTGTCAAAATTAGTCCCTCGACCCCAGCCAGGGGCGCTGCCCCTTGGACCCTGCCAGGGGCTGCCGCCCCTTGGACCCTGCTTCTCTCAGGGGCGTTGCCCCCGAACCCCCACCAAGGGGGCTACCGCCCCCTTGGAACCCCCGTTAGTCCAGTTAATATTCATATAAGTGTCGACCCTTATATGTATATTAAACTCAATCTATTTTACACTAAAATACCAACAGTACATACTTATTAAAGTTTTCGTTGACTATCTAGGGTTATGGTTAATATAAATATAAACTTTGAATCACGAATAGCCTCAAAACTTTCTATGAAATTACCATTACCCAAAAATTTGTTAGCAATTCAGTTTTTTTAATAATATTCATACACCCGTTACCTATATATTGTCATTCTTATTTATTGTTAAAAATAACAGGTTTTACCAGAGTTACCAACAAGACATAACAAGTCAGAGTTGACATATGAAATTAAGCAGCTTTGGAATTCAAATGGTGAATCTTGCCCTATTGGAACAATTCCAATTAGAAGAACAAGTGAAAGTGACATATTAAGATTTTCTAGTTTTGGCAAGAAACTTAGTACATTTCCTAAAGAGGGTAAACGGAGTCAGGTACCAGATTTGTGTATATTGCATGATTTTTGTATTTAAATATTTCTCAAGTGTGTATGGGTTTGTCTAACTTAACATGTGACTTAAGACCATATGTTAAAGTCGGTAAAAGAGAATTTCAGTTTATTGACTTAAAATAGTACATTTGATTAAGTAATTAAAGTTTTTAATCGCTGTTAATTTATCAAAAGCATATTTTGAACTACAACTAAGAAAAAAAAAATAATAATAATAGTGTTCAATTTATAAATCTTTACATGTCTTGTGACACATTTTAGACAAACTTTTTAGTAATTCCATGGAGATGATAATTCCCTTAGAAAGAATAACTAAGAAAATAGTATATGGGTTTCTATAAATATAAGGTGGTACTTTGGTTAAAAAAAGTACGTCACAACTACTTATAAAGAAAAAAATGCTCAAATTTTGGCCTTTACTTAAAAACTTACAAAATATGAAATTTTGTTTGACTAAAATATTTTACGTATAAAAGATCTATTAATTATTTAAATATTTAATTACAATTTAATCCACAAATTTCTCCACTCTCACTAGCTTGCACCTCTATCTTATTTATTGTCGCCGCTATGCATGGGTAATCGTCTATACATATAAAGAAAAAATACAATTACTTAAAATTTCAAAAAATAGGAAATGTGAAATTGATAATTTACCCTCACTACCTACCTTCCAATTTTATACATTACATGCATATATTTTTCTTCAATGGTTTTCATATACTTTCTTTCGTGTATAATTCATCGCTTCAAATTTTCGTCGCTATGCACGAATACTCGCCCAGTAACAAAAAATAACCAAACTTTTAATTTCTATTATTTCAGTATTTTTTAATACATCTGTAGAATTTGGAAATCTGCAAAACAACTGTTTTTCTCACTTAATTAGGATAAAAATTTATGTAAATTGACTTTTTCCAATGGTCTAACTGTCAGTGTAAAAAAAATTGTCTTAAAATTTGATTTTCTCATTTTTTTTGTTTGCAGCATGCAGTGGCGTTTGTAAACAAAGCATGTTATGGTGCAAGAGGAAAATTAAATATATGGGCTCCTAAAGTGACAAATAAAGATGAGTTTAGCCTTTCACAAATTTGGGTTAGTAATGATGTTGGAGGCCCACGAAACTCTATTGAAGCTGGTTGGATGGTACGTACCACAAACTGTTGCTTTGATAATTATTTACAATCTTATAAGCATCATATGGTTTTATCATAGCATTACATTTACTTATGTTAATCAACGCCAACAAATATCAAATTATTCGTAGCATGACGTGTATGTACAGGTTATTTGAAAATGAAGGCTACCATGAGTTTCTAATTTGTGGTCCGAAAATCACCTCTCGTAGTGTATATACGTATATATTCTTAGGTATATGTATATGCAGGCATGCAAATGAGAATGCTAATAGTTAGCAATTATCTTTGTAATGACAGGTTTATCAAGAACTAAACGGAGACACTAGTCCTAGACTGTTCATTTACTGGACTGTAAGTTTATTGCTTGTTAATAACGTACTTTTTATTTTTCTTCAAAACAGTCACACTCTTTACATTTTGTACACTATACGATGTTATGTTAGTATCAATATAACTGTAGTTTGAAATCCAAAATTTACAGAGTGATGGATATAAAAAATATGGATGTTACAATTTGATGTGTCCGGGATTCGTCCAAACAAATCACAAGATAAGCCTCGGGGCTGCTGTAACACCAATATCATCATATAATGGTCCTCAGTATGACATAGACATAACAATCTGGAAGGTAATTTTTTATTACTTTTTCAACCTTATATACATGTAATGCCATCATGAAAATGCTACAGTATTTGTTAGATATGAATGCATTTAGAAGCTTGAGAGTTGGGACTTGTATATATGTTTGCACTTGGAGTTAGATATGACTTCTATATATATTATAGTTGTGATCGAGAAACTTTTAAATTTACATAGAAGTGAATGGCATAAAAAGATCACGATCTCTACTTGATGTTGAAATATGCAGGACCCAAAGGGCGGCAACTGGTGGCTAGTTTTGGGACATGATCTTATTCCCAGTAATCTGATAGGATATTGGCCGTCATATTTATTCCAATACCTTGGAGATCATGCAAATTTAATAGAATTTGGAGGAGAAGTGCTACAAAATGATGGACCCGGTGCACACACATCAACCCAAATGGGAAGTGGCCATTTCGCAAGTGAGGCGTATGGGAAAGCATCTTTCGTTAGAAACATGGAATTGGTCGATAAGGAAAATCACTTCATTCCAATGTCTGACGAGAGTTTATATTCAGAACGACCAGAGTGTTATAATGTTCAAAGCGGGTATAATGAGGCTTGGGGTAATTATATCTATTTCGGAGGGCCTGGAAATAATCCAAAATGTCGTTAGTAATACAATGTAAAAAAAGACAATTGTTGTTATCATATGTTGGTTACATTGTTTTAAAGACACATAAATGTGTCTAATAAGTAAATTAAAGGGAAATTTGCAAAACTAACGTCGAAGATGACCCTTATTTTCAATTTAACTCAACTTTGTAACATATTGCTAAAACTAAGACACCGAATCACGTTTTGCTGAGTTTGTAACATATTGATGTCGAAGATGACCCTTTTGCACCTACTGCACAACTATTTCTCCTATATTTATCACTAGCCAAAAGACCAGTGAAATTCACGGGTATTTTAAAGAAACATGACAAAAACAATTCAAAAAATAAATCTTTCTATGAGATTCCAGGTATTCTATAGTTTCTTCCCGTGTCAATTGCCAATTCTTGGTCATTGAAATTCATGGCCGATTCGGATAGATAATGACTTATATTAAAGTTTATTTTAGAAAAAACCACATTAGTATAAGCAATATTAGTATAAGCAATTGTATAATATAACGTTGTTACTAATGAAACACGTGTTATATTAAACACGTAAGTCAAATAACCAAAAAATAACATAAACTTTCTTAAGGGCATATTCTAGTTTTTGTTCTTGACGAGCTTGTTTTTGTTGCGAGCATCATATCGTGTGTTAATTCATTTGTGGACATCTCTTTAGTTGATCATAAGTAATCAATTAGATACATGAAGTATCTCCAAACCATTAGATATACATATATTGAATTTAGAAAAGGCAATACTTAATCACGTTTGATTTTATAATAGTACACAAGTGTTTCACTAAACTTATAATTGCATGAAGAAAAATGTACCATTAGCAACTTCTAATAGATATTTAACGAATGCATTATATTTTTCACTTGTGATGAAGCAAACCATTTCGTTCAACGAATGCATTGGTATGTAAAAAGCGGCAGATAAACCCCAACACATTCTCGTTTTTAGAATGCACAATGTTTGCAAAAACAAAAAAGGAAGTAGATGAGCTAATAAAGAATCAATAACATGACATGGAATTCGACACAATAGATGATCATAATAAGCATTTATAATCACTCACATCTTAACATAACCAAACAAAAAGGAGGTGTTTCACATAATCCTTCCTCAAACTTAAGTTTTGTCTTAAAAGATTCATATAAGATTTCTCTGTCAGAGTTCATGATAAATACTTATCTAACGAATCATATCTGATTTGTAAAAATCATATATGATTCTTAAAATTCACATATGATTTGATTCTAACGAATCACATATGATTTTTATAAATCACATATGATTTTTCTGGGCAGAAATTTTGAAAAAAAAAAGTTCGTCGAAAAAAAATCGTCGAAAGTATAAAACAATGCATGTTATAGAAAAATAATTTAATTCTCGTTGCGATGGTTTCTTTTTTTTTTCGCGTAACGATTTATGGTTTGCGAGATATTTAATTTTAAAAAAAATGGTGAAAGTTTATTTTTTTTTTATTTTGATAAAAAAAAATGAGTGGCTATGAATAGTTCATTAAATATGAGTTCTATATTAATTTTTTGGCTAGATGCATATACTTTTAGCTTCATTCCATACATTGCCTTAGAGCATTGGGTGTGGTGGTGTCATGGCTTAAAGCCGTGGCCCAAAAAGTGTTATCACATCAGCAAAAATCTCCACGACACCAGAAATCTCACGACATCACATTTTGGCTATAACCGTTGGCACCAGAAATTCTGGTGCCGTCGGCCATTTTTTTTTTCTTTTACATAAAATAACATATAAACAATATAAACTAAAATAAACTTCATTAATTAAAAAAACACATTACATTTAAAAAAAATGCATAAAATTAAAAACATAGTACATAAACATAGAAATAAAAACCTAATACTCGTCGGTAGGATACTTTGCCCAGATTCGAGCTTGCTGTGCTTTCACAACCGCCGCGTTGACCGGATCCATCTTGCTTATATCCATTTGTAGCACGCGCATCTCCTCGGCAATCTTTTGAGATTCATATAAAGTAACTCGAGCGAGTGACTCTTGTTCGAGAACATCCATCTTTGTCTTGCGGTCTAACTCGTATTGTTGTTGCAACATTTCTTGAAACATTGTCGGTTTGAACTGGAACTAGCGGTCAAGTTTGACGAATGTTGACTCTTAGAAACCAGGTACATGGCCTCCGGCCGTGGCAAAACGTCGGGTCCAAAATGCTCGGGCTCCTCGTTCGTGGGCCGAAGACGGTTACGCCTTGCCAAAGTCGAGTCGGGATTTTTCCTCCTGTGCTTGTCTTTCAAAAACTCCCAAGCGCTCATGTGCTTAAAGTCATAACCCGTTTTTTTTAAACAATATGTGAAAACGGGTCATAAAATCTCTATCATTCTCTCCACTCATAACGGCCGTTTCATCCACCACCGTATTCCACTTTTTGATATCTTTATTCATTGGAGTCCACTTTCCCATCAGCATGTTTTTGGTACGAATATTATAGTTGAGTTTCTTGTCTTCCTTGTTGTATGCGTTGAGCACTTTGTACCAAAATATATCCCTTTGTTGATCCACACCCGTTTTTGGATCCTCCAAAACTTGAATGAAACACTCCGCAAAGATATACTCCTCATATTGGGTCCAAAAAGTGCGAGGTTGTTGGGACGGGACCACATCTTCGTCAACTTCTTTGTCTTTGTCTTGGTTGGTTTTCTTTGTCTTCGTCTTTGTCTTTGGCTTCTCGACATCGTCTTTGACCTTGATTTTTTTGTGGCCGGGGTCGGGACCACTTCTTCTTCTTCTTAGTCATCGTCATTGATGTCTTCGTCAACTAGATGGTAGGATGCATGGTCCGAATTTGGTTGGGAACGGGTGGCTTGGTTTGTTTATTGAGTTTGAGTAAATTGATTATATTGTTGTTGTTCTTGTAATTTCCATGGACTATATAGTGTTAGTTCTTCGGGATTCATATATGGGTTTTGGAATGAGGGAAAGTAACCCGATTGAGAAGACGAGCTTGACATTTGGTTATGATGCATTTGGTTCATCGGGTCGTTTAGCATGTTGTTAATCCATTTTTGGTTGAGATTCATTTTGGATGGCAAAAAGATAATAGAAGTAGAGATAAGAAAGTGTGTGTGAAGAATGAAATAATAAAGGGTTATTTATAAGGTTTCTTGGGGTTAAATTTTTTTATTTATAAATGTTAAATGGGAAAAAGTTGATAAAAATGGGTATGTTAATACGAATATCGTCTAAAAACGTTATTTATATTTTACGATCTTTGCTAAGTTTTGTTAACGACAAAGTACAAACTTTAGTTTTTAGTAAATCACAACTTTAGTTTTAGTCTTGCATAACTAGACTTTACTTTCTACATTTGCATTTTACATTAGACATAACATCTTCATATTACTAAAAATAGAAAATGTAATATGACATCATAGCTTACATCATGTGCATTTATGGAAAGCTTAATAAATCTAGTAGTTGAGTTTCCATAAAGATCTCTTACACATTTGGATAGTCTCTTACTCAATCCATAGTGTGTTGACTTATAGAAACATGATTTGACATTGCTTGACATGGAAAGATCTCTTGTAAGCTTTGACTGTCAGACCCTGGCGGAACCCTGGGGGTACAAGGGCGGAACCCTTGTTTTGGTTCCGCCAGATCCGCCAATGGTCTGATGTGTTTGGGTATAAATACCAAGTCACTTGCAAGAGATCAATTGATGACTTAGAAATATAATTTACACATATACTCTCTTCTAACTCAGTAACAACTCACTTGTGTGATTCTCTTATGTAGAAAGGAAGTTCACAAGTTCATTCAAGAAGTTACAAGTTTCAACTCAACGTTGCAAGACTTGTTAACATTAGCAATTTGTAAACTTAGTGTAGTTTATACTTCATTTGATTGTATATATTCAGGGGTGATTGGTTAGTATTTTAGGCCTTAAAATACATAGTGTGTAGGGAGTGGTTGTACCCGTGTAAAAGAACTCGACATCTAGCTTAGTGTCAGAAATAGTGGAAAGGCAACGTTAGGTTGGTTCTACCTTGAACTAGGACCCGGTATCTAGCTTTGTACCGGATAAAGTGTAAGCAACGATTGTAAAGGTTTCTCCACCGGTGAAAGGAGCTTTTTAAATAGTGCTTGAAGCTCTCGAGTTGGAAACTCGGGGCGTGGAGTAGGGCAAGGAAAAAGAGTCCTTGTAGCTGAACCACGATAAACAATCGTGTCATGGTTTGATAGTTTCTTTCTTTATACTTGCATATTAATTATCATTAATTAGTTAGAATCGTTGATTACACGTAAAGCTTTTCAAAGATAATTAAAGTTAAAAAGCGGTAAACTATTCAACCAGCTTTCTAGTTTTCCATAATTGGCATCAAGAGCTACGTTACTCAAGATCTTTAAAATATATTGTATTTTAAAACTTGGATTGATCCATGGATTTTGAAAATCTCAAAGAAGGGCAATCTATTTTAAAGGCCACCGCTCTTTGAAAAAGAAAATGGAAAAGTAAATTTGAAAACTAGGTTAAATCAATTGATCAAGATCTTTGGCATGTTATTTCCATTGGTAATTTTAAACTAACAAAAACAAGATTTGAAAATCAAGATGACTATCTAAAATTTGATAAAAACACTAAAGCTAAGATAATGATCTATAAAGTTTTACCAAAGATTGAATATGAAAGAGTATAGTTTAGATAAACGACTAATGATATTTGGAAAAATATATTAAACTTTCATCATGAAAAATGTTAAGTCAAAGATGATCAATTTGATTTTATACATGAGTTAGTAATATTAGAAAAACTAATTGATAGACATTTAGTTGAAAGTAATACAAGTACTACGAGTTTAAATGTTTTCAATGAAAGTATTAGTGACAAAGAAAACATGTGTCAAGCTCAAAGAAGATTCTTATACGAATCATGGAGTGACAAGGACGAAGAAGATTACAACTATCCGGTTTGTGTTTGTCTTTTTGTTACACCAACAAGTAAGGTACATTTTAAAACCAAACACTTTTGCTTTGACACATTAATCCTAAAGTTTTCTAAACTAGAAAATGAGTCTAAACTTTTATGTAACATGGACCTAAAAACTATCTTTAACAATAAACCTTCAAAATCCCTTGTGAATAACTTTGAAAAAGAAATAACGTTAGAAGATAAAATGTCTAGACTTGAAAGTAATGTTGAAATTGATCTAGGATGTATAATATGTCTAGATTATAAACATGAAATTTAAAGACAAAATGAAAAGGGAATAATGTTAGCTAAATTTGAAGAAAGCTTATAATCTCTTGAAAGATTGTTGAAAAGTCAAAAGTTACTTAGAGATAAAACCGGATTAGGATTTAACTCGAATGCATCGTCAACAAGTAAAACAAAGCAAGTAAAGTTTGTTAAGCCTAGAAGATTTAGATGTAACTCAATCTCTAATAGAAACTTATGATAAAAGGATTAAGGATATCATGTTTCTTATGTTTATCTAACCTCCTTGGATTTATGAGTAATTGAGTTTCCAAGCTTTCCTACAAGTCAAAGATAAAACACTTTTTGTTTTTCTTCTTGGTTGCTTCTCTTTGGAACTTAAAAGGTACGCGTTATTCAAACTTGCCTATTGTTATCTCATGTTGTTAGCATTAAGAATTATCGTGTGTAGTACTAGTAATCCATACCTTTAATTGTTCTTTCTTTAGTAAGTTATAACGAGGATTAGATCCTCTGTGATCAAAGAATTTCCACATTACAACGAATAGGAGATATAAGGTGCTTCAGCTCTTTAAAAACTTTCAGGAATAGACACGAGAAACTTTTGAGTGAGTCTCACTTAATACTTGTCTACAAGTGAAATAACTAAGAATCTCCTAAGTGATAAGATAACCAACACTTTTGTGATACTTGCAAATTTAGTATAACAAAACACTTCACAAATGTTTGTAATATAACATCTTTTGATACTATACCTTATATTTTCAATCGTGTCCTAAGTCGACCACTCTTGTAATTAACTTTCATATAGAATGTACAAGGGTAATAAAGCACATTAGAATACGTTAGGATCGTTGGGAGAAAATGCTTTATAAACATCAAGGATTTGCACATCTAATTTGACCCATAGTCATATGAAGATGTATCTCTTGGACATTTACAAAACAACAAAACTCATAGTGTTTTAAATAAAGAAACCTAAAAAGTCAAGGAGTTGTTAAATTTAACATTCGACGAATGACCACCTCCTTCTAAGACATCACCTTTGGTAGATGATGACTTAGTCGAAAGTCCAACGATATTAAGAAAAGAAAGTTAAGAAAAATAACAAGGAAGATGAACTATTAAAAAGTGAAATTATAAATGTCAAAACATTAAGGACAAAAGTTCAAAATTAAAATAACATCTTTTATCGTGTGTCAGACATTGAATTAAGTAATATAGACAAGGTCAAAACTTGAATCATGAGTCATATTTGTGATTAAACAAATTTGATAAAAATAGTTTTTGGACATTGGAGTAAAACAACAATTGAAATATAATAGATCTTTCAAAATAGATAAAGAGGATGTAGAGTTAATCTATGAAAGACTTTTTGATAATTTAAGCAAGCAAGCTCCAAAAGAAAGGAACAATCACCCAAAGACATTCCTAGTCATTCACAAGTACACAATGATTTAGTTTTATATAACTTATCAAGAATGAGATTAGTGAATCCGTAGATAAAACTAAAACATAGAGAAATGTTTGGAAGTTTACTTGTTCTCACAACAAATAGATCCAACATTGTGTTTAGTACTTTTCTATGTGCTCATTTTAGAAATGATCCTAAAACAATTCATTCTGAAGAGATTATTTGAATACATCAAAAGGTACTACACCTCTAGGATTATGGTATCCCAAAGGAACGGGAATAGAAACCATAGTGTATGCCAACTCGGACTATGCCAGTACTTAAGTTGATAGAAAAAGCATAAGTGGTACTTGTACTTTTACACTTTCTTACTCAATGAGTCTCTAAGAAGCTTGAGGCTCTCAAATTAGCATCGGATGAGAAAGCATGTCAACAATCTCCGTTAGAATAAGCAAACTCGCGCCAACAACAGGATTTCACTTATCGACATTTTCATTCTTTACTTCAACAAAGGAACCATCAACAAAAATGAGTCATTAGATCATAAACCTCATCAACCTTCATTAATAGAGCATTTGGTTTATCAATATGCTCGACATCAGTAATAATCTAATCCAATGAGCTCTCAATTAACATACTGAGATCCATCATCATCGCCTTGGTAAAAATGTTCATTGAGGAACATTTCAACCACGAAAGTTTCGTACGATAACCACATTGTCAACATTTTCACAAAACCTCTTGAATAAGAATCATCCATCCTTCTTAGACTTAGTTTAGGACTCATGTAACCTAAAACCATAATTCTGAACGTTAGAATTAAATCACAAAAATCAAAATAAATCATTTAAAATTTCCTACTGATAAACTGGCGGATCCCTTCGTCATAACGGGCGGAACCCTCTTTTTGGTTCCGCATGGTCCGTCAGTTCTGTGGATCGTTTTTCTTTTGAATCATAAACCAAACACTCCCTAACTCATAACTATAACCCACAAACAGCCACCATTCACTTACAAACACTCACACCCTCGAAAATTAGGGCTCTTTATCAAGTAATCTCCTTGTTAATCATCATTGTAAGTTCCCTTTATATTAATTACATGTTTAATCCATGTCTAGGATTTCCACTAAATCACATAAACTAAAATCTTAGAGTTTATGCACAAATTTGCTCATTCATGAAAAACCTTGGTCATGAACTAATCATATTTTCTCTTAGTTAGGAATTGCATCTTCTTAAATACTATCACGATTTGCCAAACACCCCAAGTAAATGATGAGTGCTCAAACACTCATCATTTTTGGTCAAATCTGAACTGCAAAACATACAAAAACACTCAGAAATGCATCAAAATACTAAAAATATTTCAAAATTATGTTTTATATGTTTTAGATGCAAAACGAGTAAAAACAGTTGAAAAACGTTCAAAGTTTGCAAAATTGGCAGTTTCAGTCCCCCAACTTTCAAAAATTGGCAAAAATAGTCCCTGAGCACTTATTTGGAAAGAAAAGTCATCAAAGGTCATTTTGAAATCATAAGTTGTCATATTTAGTCCTTTGGTGAAAAATCTCAAAAGTTTTGGAAATTTACAAAATTAGTCCCTGGAGTTATGGAAAATTACAGATTTGGTCCCTGGTGGGGTATTTTTGAAAGGAAAATCATTTTTTGTCCTTGAAAAATCAAAATGTGTCAAAAATGGTCATTCGGTAAAATGTTTGTGGAAATTACATGTTTGGTCCCTGTACTTTGCAAACTTGTCAAAATTGGTCCCCGGGTATTTTTAAATGAAAAAATTATCATCATGGGTCCTTAGATAATTCAAGTATGGCAATTCCAACCCTTGGAAAAATATTTTGGAAAGTGACATTTTCAGCCTCATGTTTCAGTTAATTACATGAATGGTCCTTATTATTTTGAAACTTGAAATAAAACAAACCAAAGGGACTCCTTTTGTTATTAACCCAAACCAAATACCAAACCCAATTCCCACCCATGATCCAATAACCTACCCCCCAAGCCCATCACCACAACCGGCCCACTCCCATACTAAATAAAAATCCCACCCTGGTCGTTGACCAGGTCAAACCAACACCACCATCTCCTTCCTCCCACCTTTCCCGCTCCCTGGTCTCCCCCTTCCTCTTAACTTTTCACCAAACCAAACAACCCTCATTAATAACTCTTCACCAACTAAACCAACCCCCCTCCTCAGCATTAAAAGCCCTTACCTAAACCACTCAAAACCTGCCAATGTGTTTTTTCCCGCCAAAACAGAAATCAAAGGCCATGATTGGTTTGCATCATCCAACAACCATAATTGGAGGTGGGAAAGAAAGAGAATTGCCCCAAGATTTATTTAAGTCAAGAAAAAGGGAAGGAAGGGACCAGTTAGTAGTAGGAGTAGTTTAGCTTAATTTTCATTAATGTCGAATTAGAGTAATTTAGCTTTCATAGTGTCTCAAAGTTGTAATCTGAGTCTTTTTATTGTAATTCCAAGTTTAATTAATCAAGTTTACAAGTTTATCTTAGTCAAGTTAATTTTTGCTCAAAATTGCTCTTAAATCCATTTTATCTTGTTAAGTTGTTGAAATTAGTTGTTTACTGTTTTCTTGAGCTTATTAAAGCTTATTTATAAGCTTTGTAATGTTTAGAAAACCTTAAATTCAGTTATACATAAAAATCTCAAAAACATCAAAAATAGTTGAAAAATAAAAGAAAAATAAAAAAATCAGTTTCAATGAGGAAGGAAATCAAGATACTTGGGGACTTTGGATGTTTTATGGTTTAGAACTCCTTGGGGGAGTGATAGGTTTATGGTTTGATGCCCTGGTAACCCATCTCAGTTGGATGCTAATTGTAAGCTTCATCTCACTTCATTACATTTTACTGTAGCCTTTGGTAGCTCATTTGATTGTAGTATTTCTGTGTTTGTTTTGGTTTATTGCATCATTTGAGATTGTTGTCTATCATTTTAGTAGTTCAAATCATATCCTTGTTTCAAAAACCTAAAATCAGGTTGCATAAGGGACTGTTTGGATTAGTTATTTGTGTTGTGATCTTGTTGTTCTATTGTTGTTATTTTTGCTTAAGTAGACTGCACTAGTGAACATTTGGTCATGTAAGCCTTGAAATCCATACCTCATTTGCAGAATAGTCAAAATCTTGGTTTTTGGCTTCACACAGTTAACTGTGTGGAAGATAGAAGCCATAAGACCTCAATTTAGTTTATACCTTGTATCTTTAGCTTATAATAGGTTCAAAACTACTTATTACATGTTTCTTAACCAGTGGTGTTCAATCTAAAGTTC
Source organism: Artemisia argyi (assembly GCA_030686995.1). NCBI lineage: Eukaryota > Viridiplantae > Streptophyta > Magnoliopsida > Asterales > Asteraceae > Artemisia > Artemisia argyi. The sequence goes on from CM060696.1 coordinate 106,677,615, forward strand.
AAATAAGTCAAACTTTAAGTTCACTTCAAAAGTTAAAATGTGCACCTTTTTTAGTTTTCTCAAAATGGAATGAATTTTCATGAATTGTGTATTTGATTTCAGAACTTGTGCTTTTGTGGAATGGTAGTCTACCAGCTATACTTTGATTTCCCACTTTCACTTAATTTTTAGTAATTTTTTCCTGGGTCCCACTCAGCCTCAAACAAGGCTGCAGGGCAAGCCTTCCCCTGCTGCAGCCATACAGTCACCATCACCACCACTTGGTGGTGGTTTTCCAGCCACCACAGTGGTATCCAATACCACAACTTGGTCCATTTCAACCCCCCTCCTACCCTACTTTAGGAGTTGACCATTGGTTTGACCCCTAGACCCCTGGGACCCACCTGAATCAACTCATTTTGCTTGTCCCTTTTCTGAGTACATGTTTGGTTTTTGGAGTAGCTTATTCAACTTATTGGCTTATCCAATGGTTCCCACTTGCTTCTTCTAGCTTATTTTAGTTCATATAGCTTATTTACATCTTATTTCACCATTGTGGGCCCCCCCTAGCTGCCTACATCACCATTTTCCCTTGATAGTTGACCAAAGTCAACTGTCACCCAAATAAGCTTGTAATTTGCTTATTGTTAAGCTCCACAAAAGTTGTTTTTATTAAAGTTTCATGTTTTTAGTTGTAAAATAGTTTTCCAAAAAGAAAATCTAGAAAAAACAATTTAATATTAAGTGATAGTTTCTATTTAATATAATTTAAATTTTCATTTTCATTTTTATATTTTTATTAAGAACTTAGCATTTTTATATTTTTCTTAATTTCCTTTCATATTAAAGAATTTTTAATAATTTTCTCAGATTTTTATTTTGTCATTTAGTATTAATTAGAATTAATATTAGTTTTATTAGTAATTAATTAATAATTAAGTTTTAAATAGCATAATTAGTTTTTATAAAGCAACACCTAGTTTTTATATTTTTCCTAGCTTTTATATGTTATAAAACATTTTTAGGAATTTTTCTAGATTTTTTACTGTTCATTTGCTATTTTTTATAATTTAAATAGTTTAATTAGGTAATTAATGTTTAATTAGTAATTAATTAATAAGAAAATCATAAAAAGACAAAAATATTTATTTTTATTTTTTATACTTTCTTCAAGTTCAATTAGAGGTTTAGAAAATATTTTTGTAAGTTTTTAGTTTATTTTGTAACCTTTATCATTTTTAGTTTATTTTAAATTAGATTTAAAATAGTTTTAATTAATTAATTAGTGTTTAAATATTAAAATAATCATTTTAATAACTTTATTTTCATTTTAAATTTTCTTTTTATCTTAGGTTTGTAAAAAAGGTCATTTTCACCCCCTGGGGGTTTTCAGATTTCAGTTTTCGCGTTTTATTTTGTACGTTTACGTTATTTAAAACGTAAACGTACGCTTTTTAAGTTTTAAACGTTTCTGGTTTTTCTACTTTTCCAGTCTTATTCAAATAGCCTATTTAAGCTATTTCATTGTAGATTCCTTAGTTAAATCATTAACAAACCCCTTTCTGTCCAAATTCACCCGATCACACAACCATTTGAATACAATCCACACCTCGTCGGGACATAACGACCTGGTGATACCCTTTATTACCCGGAAGCATTGGTGTAGGCTATTTGACTTTGTTGACCATTCCTTGGTCAATATAAGTTGGTGGTTTAGCATCAATCAAATTTTGGCGCCGCTGCCGGGGAGGCTGTGTGCGTATTTCAAACGGTTTTGCGTATTAGTGAACCTGGATATACATCCATTGTATATTTACCATCCTTTGTTCATATTTTCTTATTATAAAAACAAAACTGTTCCCGAAAACTTTTTAAATCAAGTTTTCGACGAACACAAAAACACAAAAATATTTTCTTTATCATTTGTACAAAATGTTTGTTAAAAATCTCAAAAATATTCACCTTTACCCTATCACATCTTTGATTCTTCATTCCTTACCCTCCCAAACCTTTTGACTCTTTCTATGTCTCATCCACACTTTCTGATTTGCCAGTGGTGTGGTAATCCTTATAATGGTGGCAATTGCCCCAGCTGTGGTATGGTAGAGTCGGGAAACATGTCTGTTTATAACCAGAATCCCTATTCCTACCATGACATGACTGATTCATTCCATCAGTTACCACACCATCAGTCTCAGCAGTTTCACTGTAGTGAGTACTGTGGTGGTTCACATTATAGTTCTGATTGTCAATCGGGAAACACGCTTGTCTATGAGCAGTTTCCTGATAACAATTATAACTCAAGCACATACAACCCACAGCCACATCAGTTTCACTGTTGTGATTACTGTGGAGGTCCACACTCTAGCCCGGATTGTCAAACAAGGAATCCATTTCCTTGTAACAATTACGACTATTCATTTTCAGACCCACCTCCACAGTACCAAATGATTCACACAACTCCTCATGATACTGAGCAAGACCTTTTACTAAAGGCTCTTGATATATTGAAAGAACTTAAGGAGGAGTTGGTTACTACACCGTTTCAAGACTCTCGTGAGAAATCTATGGCAGAATTACTTGCTGAAGAACGAGAGGCTAGAAACGAATTGAGTATGGAAGAATTACTTGTCTTAGAACAAGCAGCTATAACACGTGCCAAATTTCGTCAAGCTGCTCTTCTAGACTGTGATGATGATAGTGATAATGAGGACACCCTTGATATCCTTCAATTTTATAAGGGTTCCTCATTTTCATCACTTGTGATTCCTCCCATTGTAAATCAGGGAGAAAATAATGAGACGGAGAACTTACTAGCAGAAGATCAAATGGAACTTGTACAATCCATGAATGCTAGCTCCTCTCATCTCCCTCAGTCTGTTGTTATCACGCCCGAAGTTCACACTCACTCTCTAAACATGGGGGATGAGCATCTTAGCACTGTTCCTAATAAGGAATCGGACGAATTAATAAAGTCTAGTGTTGAGATCCTTGTCCCAATCCCAGGAGAGTCACAGGGAACTTTGGATCATGTGTGTGATATTCCTTCCCCTCTTGAGTGTTCAAACGATCATTTTGAGACTTTCTCAGATTTTAATGATGATTGTACATCTCATGGAGACATCGAGTATGTTGAGGCGTCAGTTTCACATTCTGATGCTGATCATCTTCTTGAGGAGTTCACTGATGAACTTACTCACATCAATCCACTTTCATTGGAAAGTGGTGATGGTCTCCTTGACTTTGAAGCCGATCTGGGAGAAATTGAAAGTCTCCTTTATCATGATCCGTCACTCACTTCTGATCCCGACAGTCCAATAGAGAATGTTAATCATTTTGTTCCCGAAACATTCAATACTACTCTCACCAATCCTCTATTTGAATTCGAATCTGAATTCACTTTGACTTCTTTGATATTCAGAATGAGGATTGTGATGAGTCTATTTCGGAACATGAATTCACAGATTCACATCTTGTGAATGATTCTCTTCATGAGGAGTTCTCCGGTGAACTCACTCATCATATCATGACTCCTCCGGAGTTTGATAGCCCGGGGGAGATGCACTCAATCATGAGGATTTGCAAATTCCCACCCACCCTACCGGGTTGTTTACGAGCTTAACCTTTGAAATCCAAATTCAGGCTAATGAGCCTACTCTCGAGGGAGAAGATCTTCTCATGATTTACTTCATGGTTTTCTTCCTTTTCTTCACCTATAAGGTGACTTCTTCTCTTCTTTACTCCTTCGGGAATGAAGATAACATCTTTGATCCCGGCATTTTCATTTACCATTATTTTGAGCCAGGATTATATCTCATCGGTGTGGAATTTTCACGTGCTTCAAATGTTTGTCCAAACATCTTGAATGAAAGTCCGATTGAGATTGCTTCTTCCACATCATGCTTCCCCAAGGACAAATAAATTCGGGGTCGAGTCAAGCTAGCGACTCGGTAAACAAAATCAGTAGCATACCTATAGGGTTTTCACCCTAAGTGTGGGGGAGTCCCCCATGCTATGATTACAAAAGTGAAAAACAAAATGGTGTTTTCCACGCTTAGCTTGTAATGTTGCCCTTTTACGTTCAAAATGTCGGCATAATAGCCGAGATTTTGAATATTGAGGACAATATTCATCCTAAGTGTGTGTGTGGGGGGGGGGGGGTATTTCGCTATTCTAGCGAATTTTATCACATTTTACTATCTTATACCCCCGTTTTTAGCCAAAATTTAAAAAAAATTTCAAAACTTTTTCACTGGTGCTTCAAAATTTTTGTGGTAATCAGTCCGCCTTGTCTAAGCGACAAAAGGGATTGGCTAGTCCAGGAGCAAACGGCTCTTGGTAAAGACATCTCAAATCCGTTTATGGCTTGCAATTTGCCCAAAATTGTATGGTACCTCAACTCGCCATATCCCATAAAGCGAATGAGTTGGCTAGCCCGCAAGATTATGGCTTGTGGTAAAGGCAGTGGAAAATCCATAATTGGTAATCAGCTCACCAAGATGTTGACGTTGTCCATCAAGAGTTGGCTAGTCCAGAAGCAAACGGCTTCTGGTAAAGAATAATCAAATCCGTTGACAGCTGGTGGTTTGCTCAAAATCACACAGTTATCAGGTGTGCCACAGTTCTTACACCTGGCTACTCCAGAAGTGATGGCTTTTGGTAAAGAGTTTAAAATCCATCAAGTTTTCAAAACAGTTTATTGCTAGGGACTAGCAATAGTTTAGTGTGGGGGATTGATGAGTGCTCAAACACTCATCATTTTTGGTCAAATCTGAACTGCAAAACATACAAAAACACTCAGAAATGCATCAAAATACTAAAAATATTTCAAAATTGTGTTTTATATGCAAAACGAGTAAAAACAGTTGAAAAACGTACAAAGTTTGCAAAATTGGCAGTTTCAGTCCCCCAACTTTCAAAAATTGGCAAAAATAGTCCCTGAGCACTTATTTGGAAAGAAAAGTCATCAAAGGTCATTTTGAAATCATAAGTTGTCATATTTAGTCCTTTGGTAAAAAATCTCAAAAGTTTTGGAAATTTACAAAATTAGTCCCTGGAGTTATGGAAAATTACAGATTTGGTCCCTGGTGGGGTATTTTTTAAAGGAAAATCATTTTTTGTCCTTGAAAAATCAAAATGTGTCAAAAATGGTCCTTCTGTAAAATGTTTGTGGAAATTACATGTTTAGTCCCTGTACTTTGCAAACTTGTCAAAATTGGTCCCCGGGTATTTTTAAATGAAAAAATTATCATCATGGGTCCTTAGATAATTCAAGTATGGCAATTCTAACCCTTGGAACAATATTTTGGAAAGTGACATTTTCAGCCTCATGTTTCAGTTAATTACATGAATGGTCCTTATTATTTTGAAACTTGAAATAAAACAAACCAAAAGGACCCCTTTTGTTATTAACCCAAACCAAATACCAAACCCAATTCCCACCCCTGATCCAATAACCTACCCCCCAAGCCCATCACCACAACCGGCCCACTCCCATATTAAATAAAAATCCCACCCTGGTCGTTGACCAGGTCAAACCAACACCACCATCTCCTTCCTCCCACCTTTCCCGCTCCCTGGTCTCCCTCCTCCTCTCAACTTTTCACCAAACCAAACCACCCTCATTAATAACTCTTCACCAACTAAACCAACCCCCCTCCTCAGCATTAAAAGCCCTTACCTAAACCAATCAAAACCTGCCAATGTGTTTTTTCCCGCCAAAACAGAAATCAAAGGCCAGGATTGGTTTGCATCATCCAACGACCATAATTGGAGGTAGGAAAGAAAGAGAATTGCCCCAAGATTTATTTAAGTCAAGAAAAAGGGAAGGAAGGGACCAGTTAGTAGTAGGAGTAGTTTAGCTTAATTTTCATTAATGTCGAATTAGAGTAATTTAGCTTTCATAGTGTCTCAAAGTTGTAATCTGAGTCTTTTTATTGTAATTCCAAGTTTAATTAATCAAGTTTACAAGTTTATCTTAGTCAAGTTAATTTTTGCTCAAAATTGCTCTTAAATCCATTTTATCTTGTTAAGTTGTTGAAATTATTTGTTTACTGTTTTCTTGAGCTTATTAAAGCTTATTTATAAGCTTTGTAATGTTTAGAAAACCTTAAATTCAGTTATACATAAAAATCTCAAAAACATCAAAAATAGTTGAAAAATAAAAGAAAAATAAAAAAATTAGTTTCAATGAGGAAGGAAATCAAGATGCTTGGGGACTTTGGATGTTTTATGGTTTAGAACTCCTTGGGGAGTGATAGGTTTATGGTTTGATGCCCTGGTAACCCATCTCAGTTGGATGCTAATTGTAAGCTTCATCTCACTTCATTACATTTTACTGTAGCCTTTGGTAGCTCATTTGATTGTAGTATTTCTGTGTTTGTTTTGGTTTATTGCATCATTTGAGATTGTTGTCTATCAGTTTAGTAGTTCAAATCATATCCTTGTTTCAAAAACCTAAAATCAGGTTGCATAAGGGACTGTTTGGATTAGTTATTTGTGTTGTGATCTTGTTGTTCTATTGTTGTTATTTTTGCTTAAGTAGACTGCACTAGTGAACATTTGGTCATGTAAGCCTTGAAATCCATACCTCATTTGCAGAATAGTCAAAATCTTGGTTTTTGGCTTCACACAGTTAATTGTGTGGAAGATAGAAGCCATAAGACCTCAATTTAGTTTATAGCTTGTATCTTTAGCTTATAATAGGTTCAAAACTGCTTATTACATGTTTCTTAACCAGTGGTGTTCAATCTAAAGTTCAAATAAGTCAAACTTTAAGTTCTCTTCAAAAGTCAAAATGTGCACCTTTTTCAGTTTTCTCAAAATGGAATGAATTTTCATGAATTGTGTATTTGATTTCAGAACTTGTGCTTTTGTGGAATGGTAGTCTACCAGCTATACTTTGATTTCCCACTTTCACTTAATTTTTAGTAATTTTTTCCTGGGTCCCACTCAGCCTCAAACAAGGCTGCAGGGCAAGCCTTCCCCTGCTGCAGCCATAGAGTCACCATCACCACCACTTCGTGGTGGTTTTCCAGCCACCACAGTGGTCTCCAATAACACAACTTGGTCCATTTCAACCCCCCTCCTACCCTACTTTAGGAGTTGACCATTGGTTTGACCCCTAGACCCCTGGGACCCACCTGAATCAACTCATTTTGCTTGTCCCTTTTCTGAGTACATGTTTCATTTTTGGAGTAGCTTATTTAGCTTGTTGGCTTATCCAATGGTTCCCACTTGCTTTTTCTAGCTTATTTTAGTTCATATAGCTTATTTACATCTTATTTCACCATTGTGGGCCCCCTAGCTGCCTACATCACCATTTTCCCTTGACAGTTGACCAAAGTCAACTATCACCTAAATAAGCTTGTAATTTGCTTATTGTTAAGCTCCACAAAAGTTGTTTTTATTAAAGTTTCATGTTTTTAGTTGTAAAATAGTTTTCCAAAAAGAAAATCCAGAAAAAATAATTTAATATTAAGTGATAGTTTCTATTTAATATAATTTAAATTTTAATTTTCATTTTTATATTTTTATTAAGAACTTAGCATTTTTATATTTTTCTTAATTTCCTTTCATATTAAAGAATTTTTAATAATTTTCTCAGATTTTTATTTTGTCATTTAGTATTAATTAGAATCAATATTAGTTTTATTAGTAATTAATTAATAATTAAGTTTTAAATAGCATAATTAGTTTTTATAAAGCAACACCTAGTTTTTATATTTTTCCTAGCTTTATATGTTATAAAACATTTTTAGAAATTTTTCTAGAATTTTTACTGTTTATTTTCTATTTTTTTTATAATTTAAATAGTTTAATTAGGTAATTAATGTTTAATTAGTAATTATTTAATAAGAAAACCATAAAAAGACAAAAATATTTATTTTTATTTTTTATACTTTCTTCAAGTTCAATTAGAGGTTTAGAAAATATTTTTGTAAGTTTTTAGTTTATTTTGTAACCTTTATCATTTTTAGTTTATTTTAAATTAGATTTAAAATAGTTTTAATTAATTAATTAGTGTTTAAATATTAAAATAATCATTTTAATAACTTTATTTTCATTTTAAATTTTCTTTTTATCTTAGGTTTGTAAAAAAAGTCATTTTCACCCCCTGGGGGTTTTCAGATTTCAGTTTTCGCGTTTTATTTTGTACGTTTACGTTATTTAAAACGTAAACGTACGCTTTTTAAGTTTTAAACGTTTCTGGTTTTTCTACTTTTCCAGTCTTATTCAAATAGCCTATTTAAGCTATTTTGTTGTAGATTCCTTAGTTAAATCATTCACAAACCCCTTTATGTCCAAATTCACCCGATCACAAACCCGTTTAATAACCATCACACCTCGTCGGGACATAACGACCCGGGGAAACACTATACTTCCGCGGAGCATTGAGCCTAAGGAGTTTGACTATATTGACCACATCCATGGTTGACTTTAGTTGACTACTTTTGCCTCAATCAGTAAACTTTTTGAAAAATAATTTTTTTTCTCACAATTAGAACACAACTATTTGTCACATTGTTAATACAAATGAAAAACGTCACAAAAGGATCATTTGCATAAAATCTCTTGAATGCTAAAGGGAATACATAATCAATATGTATTTTTGGGCACATTCAAACGAAGCTACATTAGGAGCATTTGGGTTATCTTAATTTTTATAGAAAATTTGCATCATAAAACATTTTTGAACATCAAAATGAGTCAAGATAACCGCACCTCCACATTGTTTGCATATAGGCACACACTAGAATATCCACATTTCAATTGTCGTCAAATTAAACTAAAATATACAATTTTTGTTTTCTAGGAATCAACATGCCTCCCGCATCATACTCCGATCACAAAGACACTCTTAAGTATTTACCCAAACATCACATGACCAAAGGTCTTACTACAACCCAAGTCAAAATCTTTAAGGGCTTAGAAAAACGATACGTCCATGAGGGGAGAACCATTGATCCATCATTCCTAGAAGGAAACTCTATTCGCTAAGACTTAGCTACCATCAACTTTGATTGTCTCCTAGATATTGATGAGACAATTTGTCCTAGGTTCATTCTAGAATTCTATGCTACCGTGGTTCTCTCTAGTAATGAATACGGTCAAATCTCCTTAAACTTCACAACTAACCACCATCAAAACACCGTTCCTTTGGAACTATTTGCTCAAATTCTTGGTATCCCGAGTAATGGAACATGTCTCTATACGGATAAGTGGCACCTTACAAGTCTTGACTCCATTAATTGCAATCCCATTTATGCCTCTCTTCTTATTAGTAAAGAAGCACTTCGTGACCATCTCTTCATGAGAACCTCAAACACTAGGAAAAATCTTTCGGGAAGTGAAGTGAACAAAGACCAGTTTAGAATGGAACTTAATGAACTTAAACCTCAATTTAGGAAGTGGGAAGAAGTTCTTAGAGCTAATGTCATATGTTCTATAGGAAATAGAGATCATGTGAACACATGTCTTTGTTACATGCTCTATAGTATCTCCATTAGACAACCCTTCAACTTGGCTTATTACATGGCTAGAAGAATGGCCGACATACCTTTGGATGGAAAAATCGCTCTTCCTTACGGAATGCTTCTCACCCGTCTCTTTAGAGCCATCTCACCAATTCCACCCAATGACAAAGGAATTCGCCTTGACTACTCTCTAGTTCCTCACGTCTTTGTCCCTCTTAGTGGTAAGAGAGT